>CM043875.1:13414474-13926974 GCA_023846275.1 Vanilla planifolia | reverse complement strand
GAAGAAGAAGAAGATGATGATGATGTAAGAAGAAAAAAGAGGAAGAAGAATAAGGAAAAGAAGTGGAAAAGAAAGAAGTAAAAGGGGAAGAAGAAGAACAAGAAGAGGAAAAAGTGGAAGAAGAAGAAGAAAATGAAGAAGAAGCAGAAGATGGATAGGAAAAAGAACAAGGAGAAGAAGAAGAAAACAAAGGAGAAGAAAAGAAGGAGAAGAAGAAGAAGATGATGATGATGATGAAAAAGAAGAAGAAAAAGAATGGGGAGAAGAAGAGGAAGAAGAAGAACAAGGAGAAGAAGAGAAAGTTGAAGATGAAGAAGGCAAAGCAGAAGAAGAAGAACGAGAAAAAATGGAGGAGAAGAAGGAGAAGAAGAAGAAGAAGAAGAAGAAGAAGTGACAGAAGAAGAAGCCGTAGAAGAAAAAGAGGTAGAAGAAGAAGTAGAAGAATAATTAGGAGAAATAGAAGAAGAAGAAGAAAAAGAAGAAGCAGAAGAGGAAGAAGAGGAAGAAGTGGAAGAAGAAGAAGAAGAAGAGGAAGAAGAAGAAGAAAAGAAGAGGAGGATCAAGAAGAAGAAGAAGAACAAGAGGAACAATAGAAAGAAGGAATGGAAGAAAAAGAAAAGATGAAGAAAAAAGTTGTAGAAGAAGAAAAGGAAGAAGAGGAAGAAGAAAAAGAAGAAAAAGAAGGAGAAGGCAGAGGAGGAGAATAAGAAGGGGAAGAAAAAGTAAAAGGTGGAAGAGCAGGAGGGGAAGAGGAAGACAAAGAAGTAGAAGAAGGTGGAGAATGCAGAGAAGATGAGGAAGAAAGAGAAGGAAGAGGAGAAGAAGAAGGAGAAAAGGAAGAAGAAGAAGAAGAAGAAGCAGAAGAGGCAGAAGATGTGAAAGAAAAAGAAGAAAAGGAAGAAGATGAAGAAGAGGAAGAAGAAGAAGAGGAGGAAGAGGAAGAAGAAGAGAATGAAGAAGAAGTTGAAGAAGAAGAAGTAGTAGAAGAAGATGAGGAAGAAGAAGAGGAAAAAGAAGAAGAAGAAGAAGAAGAAGAAGAGGAGGAGGAAGAGGAAGAAGAAGAAGAAAAGGAGGAGAAGAAGAAGACGAAGAAGAAGATGATGAAGAAGAAGAAGAGGTAGAATAATAAGAAGAAGATAGTGAAAAAGAGGGAGAAAAAAGAAGGTGAAAGAAGAAGAAGAAGAAGAAGAGGGAGAAGAAGGAGAAGTAGAAGAATAAGAAGAAGAAGAAGAAGAATAAAAAAAAGTTTAAGAAGAAAGAGAAGTTGAAGTAGAAGAAGCAGAAGAGGGGAAGAAGGAGAAGGAGAAGAAGAAGAAGAAGAAGAAGAACAAGTAGAAGAAGAAGAAGAAAAATTAAAAGAAGTGGAGGAAGAGGAAGAAAAAGGAGAAGTAGAAGAAGAATAAGTAGAAGAAGTAGAACAAGAAGAAAAAGAAGGAGAAGATAGACAACAAGAAGAAGGAGAAGAAGAAGAAGAAGAAAAAAGGAAAGAAGAAAAATAAGAACAAGAGGAAAAAAGTGAAGAACAGCTAGGAGAAGTGGAAGAAGAAGGAGAAGAAGAGGAAGAAGAAGAAGAAGAAGAAGAGAAGAGGAAGAAGAAGAAGAAGAAGAAGATGAAGATGAAGAAGGAGGGGGGGAGGAGGAGAAGAAGAAGAAGACGCAAAAGAAGAATAAGAAGAAGAAGAAGAAGAACATGATGATGACGAAGAAGAAGAAGAAGAAGTAGAAGAAGTAGTAGAAGAAAAAGAAGAACATGATGATGGTTGGTGAAAAAGAAGAACCAAAAGAAGAAGAAGAAGAAGAAGAATAAGAACAAAAAGTTGAATAAGAAGAAGAAGAAGTAGAAGCGGAAGAAGAAGAAGTAGAAGAAATCATGGAAGAAGAAAAAGAAGAAGGAGAAAAAGAAAAAAGAAATGAAAAGGAGGGAGAGCAAGAAGAAGGTGAATAAGAAGAAGAAGAAGCAAAAGATTGAGAATGAGAAGAAGGACAAGAAGAAGAAGAAGAAGAAAAAGAAAAAAAAAAGACAAGAAGAAGAAGAAAAAAGAGAGGAATAGGAAAGAGAAGTAGAAGAAGAAGGAGAAGAACAGAAAGTAGAAGTAGAGGAACAAGAACAAGCAAAAGAATAAGAAGAAGAAGATGAAGTAGAAGAAGGAGGAGGCGAAGAAGAAGAAGGAAGGAAGAAGAAAAAAATGAAGAAGAAGAAGATGATGATGATGAAAAAGAAGAAGAAGGAGGAGAAGAGGTAGAAGAAGAAGAAAAAGAGGAAGAAGAAGAAGTAGAAGAAGTTGTAGAAGAAGAAGAAGAAGAAGAAGAAGAAGAAGAAGAAAAAGAAGAAGAAGAAAGAGAAGAAGAAGAAGAAGAAGAAGAAGAAGAAAAGAAGAAAAAGAATAGGGAGAAGAAGTGGAAGAAGAAGAAGAAGAGAAGAGGATGAAGAAGGGGAAATGGAAGTAGAAGGAAAAAAAGGAGGATAAGAGTAGGGAGAACAAGAAGGAGAAGAAGAAGAAGAATAAAAAAAAGAATTAGAAGAAGAAGAAGGAGAAGAAGGACAAAAAGAATAGGAAGGAGAAGTAGAAGAAGAAGGTGAAGTATAGGAAGAAGAAGAAGAAGAATAAGAAGAAGAAGAAGGAGATGATAAGGATGATAAAAAAGAAGAAGTGGAAGAAGAAGATGGTGATGTGGTAGAAGAAGAAGAAGAAGACAATGATGATAATGATGAAGAAGAAGAAGAAGAAGAGGAATCAGAAGAAAAAGAAGAACAAGAAGTAGAAGTGAGAAGAAGAACAAAAAGAAAAGAAGAAGAAATAAAAGGAGAAGAAGTGGAAGAAGAAGAAGAACAAGAAGAAAGGTCGAAGAAGAAGAAGAAGAAGGAGAAGAAGAAGAAGAAGAAGAAGAAGAAGGAGGGAAAGAAGAAAAAGAAGAAGCAGAAAAAGAAGAAGCAGAAGAATAAGAAGAAGAAGGAGAAGAAGAAGAAGAAGAAGAAGAAGAAGAAGAAGAAGAAAAAGAAAAAGAAGAAGAAAAGAAAGATGATGAAAAGGAGGAGGAAGAAGGAGAAGAAGAAGAAGAAGAAGAAGAAGATGAATAAAAAGAAGAAGAAGAAGATGTAGAAGAAGAGTGGAAGAAGAACAAAAGGAAGTTGATGAAGAAGAATAAGAAGAAGGGGAAGAAGACGAAAAAGAAAAAGAAGAAGAAAATGATGAAGTAGAAGATGATGATTTAGAAGAAGTAGAAGAAGAAGGATGAGGGGAAGGAGAAGAAGAGGAAGAAGAAGGATGAGGAGGAGGAGTAGAAGAAGATGAAAAAAATAAGAAGGTGGACTAGTACGAGGAGAATCGAAAGAAGAAGAATAAGAAGGAGGAGCTGTAGGAGGATCAACAGAGGAAGAAGAAGAGGAAGAAGAAGTAGAAGAAGAAGAAGAAGAAGAAGAGAAAGAAAAAGAAGAAGAGGAAGAAGATGAAGAAAAGGATGAAGAAGAAGAAGAGGAAGTAGTAGAAGAAGAAGAAGAGGAAGTTGAAGAAGAAGAAGAGGAAGAAAAGAAAAAGAAGAAAAAGAAGAAGAATAAGAACAAGAAGAAGTCAAGGAAGATGATGAAGAAGAAGGGGAAGAAGGAGAAGCAAAGGAAGAACAACAAGAAGAAGAAGAAGGAGAAGAAGGTGAAGAAAAAGAAGGAGAAGAAAAGGAAGGAGTGGAAGAAGCAGAAGAAGAAGAAGAACATGATGAGGAAGGGAAAGAAGAAGATGAAGTAGCAATAGTATTAGAAGAAGATGAATAAGAAGAAGAAGAAGAAGAAGAAGAAGAAGAAGAAGAAGAGCAAGAAGAAGAAGAAGAAGAAGAAAAAGAAGAAGAAGAAGAAGAAGAAGAAGAGAAAGAAGAAGAAGAAGAAGAAAAAGGAAGAAAAAGAGAAAGAAGAAGAAGAAGAAGAAGAAGAAAGAGAAGAAGAGGATAAAGGAGAAGAAGAGGTTGAAGAAGAAAAAGAGGATGGAAAAGGAGAATAATAATAATAATAATAATAATAATAATAATAATAATAATAATAATAATAATAGTAATAATGAGAAAAAGAAGAAGACGAAGAAGAATATGAAGAAGAAAACGAAGAAGTAGAAGAAGAAGAAAGAGAAGAGGAACAAGAAGAAGAAGGAGAAGAAGAAGAGTAAGAAGAAGAAGAAGAAGAAGACGATGAAGGTGAAAAAAAAAGAGAAGAACAAAAGAAGAAGAAGAAGCCATGGAAAAAGAAGAGAAAGAAGGAGAAGAAGAAGAAGAAAAACAAGAACATGAAGAAGAAGAAGAAGAAGTATAAGAAGTTTAAGAAAAAGAAGAAGAAGGAGTTGAAGAAAAAGAAGAAGAAGAACAAGAAGAAAAAGATGAAGAAGAAGAGAAGTAGAAGAAGAAAAAATTGAAGAAGAAGAAGAAGAAAAAAGAGTAGTAGAAGAGGAAGAGGTAGAAGAAGTGGAAGAGATGGAAGAAGAAGAAGGAGAAGGAGAAGAAGAAGAAGGAGAGGCAGAAGAAGATGAAGAAGAAGATGAAAAAGAAGAAGAAGAAGAAGAAGAAGAAGAAGAAAATGAAGCAGGAGAGGAAGAAGAAGAAGAACAAGAAGAAGAAGGAGAAGAACATGAAGAAGACAAAAGGGGAAAAGAACAAGAAGAGGAAGAAGAAGGGAAAGAAGAAGAAGAAGGGAAAGAAGAAGAAGTAATAGAGAAGAAAAAGATGAAGAAGAAAAGAAAAAAAATAGAAGAAAAAGAAGTAGTAGTAGAAGAAGAAGAAAGAGAAGAAGAAGATGAAGAAGAAGTAGAAGAAAAATAAGAAAAAAAACAAGAAGAAGAAGTAGGAGAAGAAGAAGAAATATAAGAAAAAGAAGAAAAAGATGATGATCAAGAAGAAGAACAAGAAGATGAAGAGGAAGGAGGAAAGGAAGCAGCTATGGAAGAAGGAGAACAAGAATGAGAAGAAGTAGAAGATGGTGAAGATGAAGATGAAGAATAAAAAGAAGAAGAAGAGGAAGATGAATGAGAAGGAAAAGATGGAGAAGAAGAAGAAGTGAAAGAAGAAGAAGATGATGATGAAGAAGTAGAAGAAGAAGAAGAAGAAGAAGAAGAAGAGGAAGAGGAAGAGGAAGAAGAACTATGTGAAGAAGGACAAGAAGAAGAAGAAGAGGAAGAAAAGCAAGAAGAAGAAGAAGAAGAGGAAGAAAAGAAGAAGAAGAAGAAGAAGAATAAGAACAAGAAGAAGTTGAGGAAGTTGAAGAAGAAGAAGGGGAAGAAGAAGAAGAAGAAGAAGGAGAAGAAGGTGAAGAAGAAGAATAAGATTAAGAAGATGAAGAAGAAGAAGGAGAGGAAAGGAAGAAGGTGAGGAAGAAGCAGAAGAAGAAGAAGGGGAAGAAGAAGAAGAAGAAGATGAAGAGTGAAAAGTAGACAAAGATGAAGAAGAAGGGAAAGAAGAAGAAGAAGAAGAAGAAATAGCATTAGAAGAAGATAAAGAAATAGAAGAATAAATGGAAGAAGGAGTAGATGAAGAAGAAGAAGAAGAAGAAGAAGAAGAAGAAGAAGAGGAAGAAGATCAAGAAGAAGAAGAAGAAGAAGAAAAAGAAGAAGAATAGGAAGAAGAGAAAGAAGAAGAAGAGAAGGAAGAAGAAGATGAAGAAGAAGAAGAAGGAGAAGAAGAGGATGAAGAAGGAAAAGAAGTGGATAAAGAAGAAATAGAGGAAAATGGGAAGAAAAAAAAGAAGAAGAAGAAGAATAAGAAGTAGAAGAAAAAGAAGGAGAAGAAGAAGGAGAAGAAGAAGAAAAAGAAAAGAAAGTAGAAGAAGAAAGAGAAGAGGAACAAGACGAAGATGGAGAAGAATGAAAGTAAGAAGAAGAAGTAGAAGAGGATGAAGAAGATGACGAAAATGGAGAAGAAGAAGAAGAAGAAGCTGTGGAAGAAGAAGAGAAAGAAGAAGAAGACGAAGAAGAAGAAGATAAAGAAGAAACAGAAGAAGAAGAAGTAGAAGAAGAATAAGAATAAGAAGAAGAAGAAGAAGTTGAAGAAGGAAGGAGTGGAAGCAGAAGAAGAAGAAGAAGAATAAGAAGAAAAAGATGAAGAAGAATAAGTAGAAGAAGAAAAGGTTGAAGAACTTGAAGAAGAAGAAGGAGGAGAAGTAGTAGAAGAGGAAGAAGAGGAAGTGGTAGAAGAAGAAGTGGAAGAAGAAGAAGAAGAAAGAGAAGAGGAAGAAGAAGAAAGAGAGGTAGAAGAAGAAGAGGAAGATGATGAAAAAGATGAAGAAGAAGAAGAAGAAGAAGTAGAAGGGAAAAAAAAGAGAGGTAGAAGAAGAAGAACAAGAAGAAGAAGGAGAAGAAGATGAAGAAGATTAAGGGGGAGAAGAACAAGAAGATGAAGAAGAAGGCAAAGAAGAAGAAGAAGAAGTAGTAGATGAAAAAGAAGAAGATGAAGAAATAAAGAAAAAAATAGAAGAAAAAGATGTAGAAGAAGAATAATAATAAAGAGAAGAAGAAGAAGAAGAAGAAGAAAAGGAAGAACCAGACGAAGAAGAAGAAAAATAAGAAAAAGAAGAAGAAGATTATGAAGAATAAGAAGAACAAGAAGGTGAAGAATAAGAAGAACAAGAAGGTGAAGAAGAAGGAGGAAAGGATGAAGCTATGGAAGAAGGAGAAAAAGAATAAGGAGGAGAAGAAGAAGATGATGAAGATGAAGAAGAATAAGAAAAAGAAGGGGAAGATGAATGAGATGAAAAAGATGGAGAAGTAGAAAAAGTAAAGGAGAAGAAGAATTGCAAGAAGTAGAAGAAGATGATGAAGAAGAAGAAGAAGAAGATGATGAAGAGGAAGAAGTGCAAGAAGAGGAAGAAAAAGTGGAAGAAGAAGAAGAAGAAGAAGAAGAAGAAAAAGAAGAGGAACCTTATCACTCCATCACATGGTCCACATTTAATTGATAAGTAAAATTAAATGTAGTCAATAGATCATAATTCAAATTTATTAGTACATATGAAACTGAAATCTCTATGTTGGTCTAATTTATTCCTAACTCATCACTTATGCAATTTTCATAATCAAATGTTCAAAGATTCTTTTAATCATGTGGCTCCTATGCAATGATTTTTTTAAACAATATTTTCTAATAGCTATAATTTTTATTTAAATAATATTGTTTTAATTAAAAAATATTCGTTGCTTAAAAGCATAAATAGTTTGTTTGGTAAATACTTTTTGCCATTAGGAAATTCTTAGAAATTGGGTAGTTATTAATCAAAATAATTTAGTAAAAGTTTACAAAAAGCTAAATAAAAATTTGAAGTAATGATATTAAACCCATTAGTTGATAATGCTCATCGTTACATCTATATGTTGTGTTCTTCTTTACCAACTCGATATTCCTTCTTAAAAACATCAAAATTCTCATTTTGCCTTTTTTTATTTAATTAAATTAAAATAATCTGTTACTTGTTGAGCATTTGTCATGTGTAGGATTACTTTATAGAGATTTTAATTGCAACTTTCCTTTCCTCTCTTTATAAATCTTACTTCATTGTAACACCTTTCTAACCTATTTTTTTTCCATTTAATTATTCTATGTGTTTAGCATATATAGTTTTTGGCAAAAGGTCTTATATAGATTATTTTTTACCTTATCTTTCTTAGGATTGGATGTAGGTTTGATTTTAGGTTGAACCACCAAAACAATACTTAACTATATTTTAAACTTTTTGTTGACCTTTCTACTTAGCAATTTTTTAAAAAAATTATTATCAAATGGAAATTAACATATTGTAAACGAAATTTAAAATTTTTATAAAATTACTTTTAGATTTTTGTATAAGGTTATTAAAAAAATTTTTAAACATTTCCTTTAAATATTTTTATATGAAATTAATATTGTTTATCCTAATAATTCACCCATCGTCTTATTGAACAACTCTGGACATGATGCAAAAACCTCATTTCCTTAAGATGTTAAGATGAATGCATAAAAATCAAATGAACTTTAAGGAGTAAATTAAAGGAGAGGAACTTAATGAAGCATAAGCAAATAAGTTGATATTTGAAATAAAGAGTTAGTAAAATTGAGGACATGTGGCCAAGCTTAAATAATATAAAAAATAAAAGAGTGATTTTGAGAAAACGTTTTGACTTAATAAAACTTTAAATTAATAATTTATAGGGATTAATTGCATTATTTTAGTTATTCCTGATTGTTAAAATCGTAAAAAGGTGAATTTTGTGACAAGTTTGAAAAGAATGTCACAAGCTAACATCGAAGATGACAACATTTTCAAATGTGTTGTGAGAAAGATGACACTCACAACATGATTCTAGGGTCATCCTTTTGTAAGTATGCTCCTCTCCCTTGCTAGGTATATCTCACATGTGCATTAGCTTCGTGGTCCTTCTTTTACGATGAATATCTGAAAGTTTTTTATCCTTGCAAATCATGATAATGATAATGTCTTTTTTAAAGTGTGAACAATGTCATATTTGATGTTGACGATGTATAAAAAGGAGTTTCTCCCTTGAAACTCATACTAATAAGTAACATTTTCAATTTGAATTTCAAAGTGTACGATATCAAAACATTTGGCGTGTTTGATTTCATTGAAAAGAATAAGAATGTGCTTCAAAGATTTTCATTAGAATAAACGAGCATTTGATATTAGATGTACAGTATTTGAAAAATTATACACTTCCAAATGAGGGTCCTGAAATGGTCAAAATTTTTACTAAACCTTTGTAAGATCCAATGTGGATCTCATTGGAGCACCTTCCAATCACCTTGTTAGCAAGTATGCCATATTCTCAATTATGTTAATTGTTAGCAAGTCATTAAAGTTAATACTATGAAAATAAACTTAATATGGCCTTATAAGGCACTAGTCTACGCTTTGGTCAATCTTGCTAAAATCTTCCTTTCGATATTAGAATCTTTAGAAAGATTTGATGCAACAATGGATTATGGAAATCAAATTAAGTAATGAAAATTTTTCTAAATACTATCAAAGTAATTGTGAACAAGAACTCTCAATGATCGAACGCACACAAGAAAAAAGTTCAAAACACTTATATGTAAGAAATGGAGAAGTTGATACAATTCCAATTATTGAAGTAATAAGCAATGTGAAACTTAAAACTTTGGTAGCCATTGATGTATAAAACAATATCAACACCCCACTAAATCATACAGCATCAACACATAATAAAAAAAACCTCATTCTATTACAAATCATCTATGCAATGACAGCATGATCAATTTCAATTAGTAATTATAAAGTAAGAGTAAACAATATCAATCTATCTTGAACATAGGAAGGACATGTAACTTAAATGCAAGTAAACATTCAATTTCTCAAAGTCTCAAATAAAGATCTCTAGGAAAAGAAAAGACTCTCAAGATTTCTAAGATAGACTCAGTTGGCTTCACAATAATTAATAGTGACAAGTAAATGAGAAAAGACATTAAAAGTATATAAAAAAAAAGTGATTTGCCTAAAAATGACCAAAAGAACCTTTCACAAATCTCAAAATATAAACATTGTAATTTGTAATTAATAATGTCCTACTATTCAACATAAAGGGTGTAGTAAGTTCAACAATTGCTTGATGCCTTAATAGTATGATCAGATTACAAAACATTTAGTTAATTGCAATGATGGAATGCTTTGCAAGTAGTAGACAATTGGACATTGTTTGTAGAAGACTAAATTTTCACTATTATGAAACATCATTTCTATCAAAGTATAAGTGTTTTAGTTACAATACTTATAATTTTTAAAATTAAAAATTGTGAATACTTTCTTGACATGGTGATACTTAAATGATGTGTTGTCTTTTTGTGTATTCCAACAACTCTTTCATTAATAGAAGAGACCTTTGGGGAGATTTAACATTGATGGTGTAGGCCAATTGTGTTTCCTAGATGTAAGAGGCACTAAAATTCCTTTGCAATGGTTCAAAAATATAAAGGTTACTCCTATGAATAGAGCCCAATTGAAACATGATTTGCCTAAAGCCTTCCTAACATAGTGGCTCAGCATATGAACAAGTTCTTGGGAGTCTTCAATTTGTTAAGTTGGAAATGAGGGCCCTAGCTTAAAAGCTAAAGAAAGCGAAAGCCCACCTTAATAAATGGAGTAAAACTTAATTTGATAATATATTTTTGAAGACTGAAGAAGAAAAATATTATGTTATGGAGAAGGTAAACAACTTCAAAGAGTTACAGATGAGTTATCAAGGTTATAGCTAAAAAACTTTAGGATGACTTACCCTTGGTTGTTAAAATCGAGGAGACGTATGGAGATGACATTTAGGAATACTTTGGCATATTTTTTGAATTCTAGAGGACATTTTAGAATATTGAAAACCACCATAATTTAAAAAATAAATACCTAATAGTGTTTAAAAAAAGACTAAAAACTTTGACTTCAAAAGCTATAGAATTAATTATCATAATTAGTTGCCAAAATGGCACATGCTTTTTGACAAGTAATAATTGTGCAAGGGGACACAATGGGGTAGTGCACGGAGCAACAATGGTGGATTAGTGTATCACTTTGTGTTCCAATTATGATGAGTAGTATTGGTAAAAAAGCATTGACACTTCAGGTCCACTTTGTGGTTAATGAAGATTGAAGAGAGTTAGCACAAGTTGATGAGTGAGTGTTAATGGTGGTGATAATGATTGTTGTCAAAGGTCGATGATAACAAAAAAAAGCTCAAGTGTGGATAGAAGTTGTGCATCTCTAAGTTTAACCTCTACGTGATATACTAGATGCTACTACTTTAAATGTATAAGAGCTGAATGATAGGCACAGGTATTATTCGTCCATATTTTAAGATGAAATTTGTTATGCTATTAATGATTTTCTTATTGGTAGCCCATCAACTAAAGAATATAGTAGTAGTAATTTACTTTTCCTCTAAACACTAATTATAATATATCTTTTGAAGACTTTGACAATTTGGATGTATAGTTTTTAAAAAAATATACTAAATAGTTGGCAATTAGCTTATGGTGTTTCCTACCCACCTTCATCTCAAGGGAGCAATCGTCTTTTGCTAAGGAAGAGGAAACCACTAAAAATACTTTACCTACATAAAAAGTCATACTTTCATAAGAGCAACTTAATGATTTAAATGGGAAGATCAAAGCTAACTGCTCTATTATCAAGCTAGACTTTAAGAATTTGTTCAACAGTATATCATGGGGGAAAACAAGTACTACACAAGTTTAACTTCCGTAGTTAATTTATTAATCTAGCCATGAGTATCTATAATATAAGTTGATTGTTTGTCATTATTAATGACAAAGGAAATTGTTCCATTTAACTCACCAATTGGCTGAAGCATGGTAACCCTCTATGCCTATTTCTTCTCCACATTGTAGCTAAAACACTAAGAAGATGTTTAAACAATCTACATATACTAAGCAAACTGAAGTACTTGGCCACGTCAAGTGGTTCTCAAAAAAGTCCCAATTGTACTTTGTGGATTTCCTTATACTCTTCTTAAGAGTTGATAAACACTCAATCAAAAATATCAAGTTATTCTTCTCTAATCTCCATGGCATGTCAAGTTTTTGGATTAATTTACAAAGGTTGTTATTTATTAGATGTACAAACATGAAACAAAAGTAAGAGAATAATGACAAGGAGCTCCTACTTCAGAAAAGGTACTACCTTCCAATCCATTAACTCAAAAGCACATATTCGAATGTAGGAAATAAGTTGTCCACTTCGATCACAAGATTTACAAAAACATGCAAAAGGAAATTACTCTCATTGGGAGGTATTACTTGCGAGACACTTCTTATAGTTAATAGCACTTTATAATATAATGATATGCTATCTTTTTAATAATATTATTAATTTTGTAGAAAAGTGATAAATGTTGTCCTTTAGGGTGATAGTGATTTGGTTACCAAGCACCATTAGGCTAGCTAGAACATCATTAACTTTCCCTATGAAAAGCATGGATTATTGGTTAAGAAATTGAAGGATTTTATGAATGTATAGAATGCAAATCCTTTTTAGAAGGTCTACCCCTCAAACATTATCTATTTTACATACATGAAATGCAATTTCCTTAATAGAAAATGTTGTCAAGCATGCTCAATGACTTTGAATAAAAAAAAAGAGAATCATGCTAACTAATATATATATTGTAATACTTGGAACAAAAATATAGACAAGGTAGACGACAATTATTGGATGCTCGCCAAGGATAGAAAATATATTATCAATTCAGAATGGGGTAAGCTTAGAAGTAGCTAATTACCTTATCCATAAGTCACAAAAAATAGTGTAAAATAATTGTCAACCTTCCGAAACTCTACTAAAGTGGACGCTACTAAAAATAACATATGATCTTTTTATAAAAAATTATAGAAGTTGAATTTCAATTTATAGACAAATGCCTTTTTGTTCATGTAGGGAATCTCAAATAAATCTTATAGAACCCAATTGTAATGAATCATGGCACCAAATAAACCTAACATCATGATTCAAGTGTAGTAAGAAAAACTCAATCGCTATTGAAAGGTTTAGTAATCTAGCATCTATCATACACTGTAATATGTAGAAGATAAATATTCAAAATGATTCAATGAGTAAATATTCCCTATAATTTAGTTAATAGAGTTTAACGTAATACTTATGCAATATTCAATTGTTGCCAAATTATTTAAAAAAGTTCAATAGATCCTCAAATGGTAAAATATTCATTACTTCCTTCATTTTGTGAAATCAATTGATAGGGAACCATCTTTTCGTCATTATAGAACCAAACAATTAAACATACTAAACAGAATGAATCAATTTCATTGCAAAGTTGTTGAATTTTAACACTTATTTAGGGAAGGAAATCTAGCAACAAACTAGTAGGCTTAAATAGCTAGTAACTATATTCATTTAGAGGTTCTAAATTCATAACAAATTCTAAAAGTTTGCAAAGCTTTAATTAAGAATGATGAAAAGAGATGTTGATGAATTCATATAATGATCATAAGGGAAGTCATCCAATTAATGCCTCCAAAATTGAAAGTATGAAATGCATTCAGACAATCATTACGGTTGACTTGGATTTGTTCTTATAGAAATTACGGAGCATTTGGGCTAAAAAGGGTGAACAAAAATCTTGGAAGGCCACTACATTTTATCAAATATCTTTTACAATAGATTCTAGCAAAAATTCAAAAGAAAGGTTCATAAAATTTTACGACTTTTGCTAAAGTAAATTGAGTACATATTGTGTTACTATTACAATAAATTTGTCTCTGTAGTATTAATTTATGTTTGTGAATTAGGATACTTCCTATCAAATTTATTGTTCTTTTTAGGAACAAGATACACAAACAATAAGAAAAAGCCATCTCTTTCTCAAAACGTTATGTCATTTGATCTAATAGCTTACAGAATTACTCCTCATTTACTGCTTGATCCAACAATCCAAAACTCATCCACCTTTAAATCATTTCATCAAAAGGTTACATTCTCCTCCTTGCTAATCAAATGGCTCCACTAAATCCCATCTAATGGCTAAATAGTTACAACAAAGGCAATCATGCCTAATGGCTATGAAAACATTTCTTTATAAATACTTAACAATTGTAAATGAAATGACTAATCAACACAAATAAAATATTAACATTTAAAAGGGCTATATCATATTCTATTGGCATAAATTTTCTCTAGCATCACCAAAGGCTTACAACTATTTTAGATTCAAAATTATTTAAGCTAATCCTAATACTTCTAATTTTTCATTCTCTCAATTCAATTGTTAACTTTGAGGTCTTAGTTTCTTTTTACATTCATCAACAAGCATAACAAAAATTTTCAATTTTTATCAGAAATTTATTTCTTGACGTATTTTTTCTTTCTACTTTTTTTAGTAGTCTGACATTTGTAAAAGCTTTAGTTCTACTTGATCTCATAAAAAGCTTAGTTAGGGTTGGCCTTATAAAACTATGTTGTAAGTGAACCCATAAAAGGAAGTAGGTTAGAAGTTAAACATAAGGAAAAACATCAACTTGTAATTCTTTTACATGTGGAGTTTTTTGACCTCGATTTGTGGTGGACGTAACTTCCAGTTTAAATGGAACTACCTCAAAATTTCAGTGTACAATTTCAAATATTATTTTTGCTATAAAAATTATAAATTATTACATTTGAAATTTGAAGTTTTCTATGAACAAAAAATTAGTTTTGTAATGTTTTTAAAAATAAATAAAACATAAATATAAATGAAAATATATTCAAAATAATAGTACACCCTCTTTTGTGGGTTTAACTTGCTTATTTTCACTTAAATATATACTTTTTGAAAAAAAAATTTCTTATTATATATATAGGTCACTTAAATATATACTTTGTATGTTGCTATATTTTTTCTTAAGGAGTGGAGTGGCTCGACTTTCGAAAATGCATCAGTTCTATTTGATCTTCTAAAAATAGAACATAAAAATTTCATGTTGTATAAATACTAGTAGGTTATAGCTGAACATATAAATACTAGTAGGTTAGAGGTAAACCATAACGAAAAATTTCATGTTGTAATTCTTATATTATTACTTTTACTTAACTAAATTAGAGGTAGATGCAGGTTTTGGTTTAAATCAAACCACTTCAATTTTTTTATGTATCATTTAACCATTGATTTTCAACATAAAAATTATAAATTATAAATTTGTAAATCAAAGTTTTTCATAAAAAAAATAATTTTCAAAAACATTTGAAATTAAAAACAACACAATTTTAAATAATTGTTTAACACTTGAATTTGTAAACTTTTGTGGGATTAATGAACTTATATTAACCTCAATTTGCTCTTTTTAAAAAGTATTACTTATTATAAGGGTCAAAATATATTCTAATATTAATATTTTATTTATATAAAATTAATTAAAAATTTACAAACTATTATTTTTTAGAATGTAGACAACAAGATAAAAAATTTTCTTCCATTATGTTTTCATTCCAATATATCAAAAATTAAATTATGGAAAAAATATGAATATTAAAGCATATATTTATCATAAATATTATATATTAAGCTATGAAGATTGAAAGATGTTCTTATCTTTGCTAATTGATGGTTTGAAAATGGAGATGGAAATAAATGTCCTAAAAGAGAAAATGAAAGACATGGATTTATATAAACAAAATAAAGAAGAACATAACAATAGATAGAAATGAGAGAAGATTTGATGAAGAGGAAAAAGAAAGGAGAAAAAATAGACAAGATAGATAGAATAAATAAATAAATAAAGAGAGAGAGATATTGAGTGAGAAATGAGAAAGAAGAGAAGGATAAAAAAGGGAGAAGGCAAGAAAAATATAAGATGGAGATTGAAAGGACAAATAGTAAATGATTATTAGAGAGAAAATGTATTAAGAGAATATGTTAGACATTGAGATAAAGAGAAAAACGTGAGTGAAATAAATAAGCAAAAGTTCAATTTTAGTAAATAAACTTATAATCTTTATTAAATATCAAAAGTTAACCATATAGTTTATTTAATAATAATAAAAGGTGAAAACAAATTAAGATTTATTGTTAATTTATAAATTTTAAAATATTTTAAGAATTTTTTATCATTAATTTTATATTAATTTATTCATACTAAAACTTTCAAAAACAATTAAACAATAAAAAATACAATTATTCTAATATATTATCTTTATATGCAGTAACTTTAATAATAAATTTAAATAATAGTTAACATTAAGAATATAATTTTAAAATTTTTATTTACTATAATATAATTTTATCATACCTAAAAAATTGTATATTGATCATATCTACATTACCTTAAATAAAAATTAATTTTCAATTTATTATAATTGATATAAGTTATTTTTCTCAAAATTAAATAATATTAATGTTATTTCTTTATTATATTATATAATATGCAATTATTTTTTTTTATAAAAATAACAATAATGTTTCATCTATTATTAACAATTAATTTAAAAAATTGTAAATATAATCTAAAACTTTTGATAATTTAATTTTTTAATATTAATACAATATGAAAAAATGTATTGTTTAATAAGAAAAAGACTGCTATAAAAAAAGATGTGTAACATAAGAACTTGTAAGGACTCACCCTTCCTAATACTGCTCCTACCATAGCAAGTTTGAATTTGGAGTTTTAATAAGACTAAGTTTTATATACTTGTGTCATCCCACATCCATAGAAAAGATAAAATCATAGTTATGAAATAATTATATTGAGGATAACAAAAAAATTTCTTAAATTTTTTAAATTATTAAGAATATATACTTTTAAAAAAATTATGCTTATATATAAGCTATAATATAATGTAATATCAAAATTTTATTTTTATAAAATTAAGAAGCAATGAAGTAAGTTATTTTTTTATGACATACACTATAATATCTAATAGTTTCCTTTATCAAGCTTTAATTCTTATAAATAATAAATTAAATTATGCAACAAATACAAATAATTAAATATTTTTTTATTTTAAATATTATATATTAATAATGAAACATGAGAGATTTGTTTAATATTATTAATTAATGCATAGAAATGAGATAATAAAGATGAGGATAACAACTTTATAAGAGAGAGATATAGTCTTGGATTGATAATAAAAAAATAAAGAAGAAACAATAATTAAGAGGGACGAAAGATGATTTAATGATGAGAAAAAAAAGAGAGAATATACATGACATAAAAGGAAAGAATACATAAGTGAAAGATATAGAGAAATGAGAAAAGCAAAGAAGGATAGAGGTAAGAGTCAATGACAAATATAATAAGATAGGGGATGAAGAGATAAGTAAAAGAATGGCAATAGGAGGGAATGAAGCGAGAGAGTGTGAAAGATAATGGCATAATGAGAAAAAAGTAAGAGAAATAACTAGAAAAAATGTTAAATCTTAAAAATCAAACTTTTAGTATTTGTTAAATTTGTAAATTAATAATATATAATATTAGATAATAATAAAATATAAAAATTACTTAATGTTTATTTTTATTTAGAATATTAAAAATATTTAAATTACATTTTTACTATTAATTTAATATTATTTTACACATATAGTGATTTAAATTTTTAATTAAATAAAAATAGATATAAATATTGTAATACATTATCTTTATATATTGTAACATAAATAATTAATATAAATAATACCTATTATTAATGATATAATTATAAATTTTTAATATTTTATAATACGAAACAATATATTTAAAACATTCTACATACATTACATGTACATAATTATAAAAATAAATTTGTTAATTTTTTTATAATTACCAAATTTTATTCTACAAAATATTAGACTATATTAAAATTATTATTTTATAACATAATATGACATGTCATATTTATTATTGAATAATATTAACAATAAAGTTATGAAGTTATTAGTAATAATTTATTATTAAACTAATAATTATAAACTATGATTTAAAGTAATTTAATTTTTTAATATTTCAATTTTATTAAAAATAAATTATCGTTCATTAGAAAAATGATTACTTTGAAAAAATTTATAGGACAGATGGAACCTTAAGACTTCACCCATCCTAGTACTACTCTCAATCATGTTTGCTTAACTTTAAAGTTCCAATGAGACCTAGTTCTGTAATACTATTGTGATCACACATGCATAAAAATGACAAAAACTCATGGTTAACTAATTATTGTCTTAAAGATAATGAATAATTTCTAAAGTTGTCCAAATTATAAAACAAATATGGTAGGTCACTCTTGTGTTTGATTAGTCAAGCTTTAAATATTTAGCCAAATATTCTAAAGGGCTTGTTTAAGGTGAATAGGTTTAAATGCAAAGAACTAGCCATATATTTTGAACATGGAGAATTAGTGGCCTTCATTGCTTGTTGGAGTGTTTAGCAAGTTTCAAAGATCGAAGACATGCTCAACAACTTTAATTTATTTTTATTTTACTATGAAATATAATGTTAACTTATTAATTTTAAGGCACCATCATTACAAACCAATTACACATCCTATTTTAGGCATTACTTTTATTTAGTCATCAATTTTTTTAACAAATGAATAAAATTCAAATCCTACATAAACCATTGATTGATTTAACATAATTTTATTATTTAATCATTCTTTCTTTGGTTAAATTATTATTTTGAATTTTTGGCAAATCTTATGTTTGTTTGATTATTTAATCCTAATTGTATTAAAAAATATTCTATTAAATTTTTTCATAATTAAATAAATAAAAAAAACTATGGCACCTCTCATGCTATGCCCAAATGCAAAAGTCCCTCGATAACCTTAAGGCCAAGCATATAACTTTAGTACACTTCCAAATTCTATGTCACCTTGATCATTAAATATTTATTACATAAAAAATTATCTAAAAAATGTAATAAATAAAAGACTTTTATGCCACATCCTAAGTCATGCCCAATGCAAGAGAATTAGGCTAAGCTTAAGTGTAAGAAAATGTTCAAGAAAAATAGTTATATACATATCAAGTAGACCTATTCTAGTTTTGCCAAATTCAAGAACAAGAAAGGGAAAGGCAATGGATCGAGCCTGGAAGTACTCGAACAAAATATAAGTATGGGATGGGTCAAACATAGGTAAACGCATAAGATACAAGTTTACCTAGGTGATTAAAACTTGAGGGCACAAATGGGGATACAAGGAATATTAGGTTCACTAGTCAAACTCAAGTGAATGCTTATAAAGGCAAATAAAGTTTCCTCTCTAACAACATCTGATTTTGTCTCTTATGGCAGTCTCCATCTAAACCATTGTGAATGAAATGACTAATGAATATGAATAAGATTTTAATATCTCAAAAAAGGGCTAGATCATATTATACTACCATAATTGTCTTCTTGTAATAGCTAAATATTACGACTATTTGAAGTCCCAAATTCTTATAACTAAGGAAAATTCTCCTAAGACTTAATTTTCTCAATTTTTTGTAATTTTGAGCTCTTCATGCTTTTTTACAATCATTAACAAGGTTTAACAAATTTTTCCATTTTTGTAACAATTTTTCTAGTGTATGATTTTTCTTTTGGGTTGGCTACCTTGATAGTTATACAATTATGAGTTTGGTTTGATCTCATAGAAAACCTAGTTAAGGTTGACCTCATAGAAGCCTAAGCTATTATTAGGGGTGTACGTATGTCCTAGTTTTAACCAAACCACCTAACAATTTTTGTGTATCATTTAAACTTTTATTTTCAATATAAAATTTAAAATTATTATTTGTAAATGATGGACTTCTAAAAACATAAAATAATCTTTATAATTTTTTTTAAAATAAATGCAATTAAAAATTAGTAAAAATTCTATAAAATAATAATTCATTCACTTTTGTGAGATTCACATACTACTTTTCACTTCAATATGCACTCTTAAAAAAATTATTATTATTATGTAAGTCACAATATTTTTCTAATATTAATATTTTAATTATATAAAAAGATTTTCTTCTATTATTACCACATTCTTATAAATTAAAATTAAGTTAAAAAAATAAATATAATAATTAAATAAATATTTTTCATAGACATTAGAAAATAAACTATGCAACCAAAAAGATTTTCAAAATATTATTAATTGATTACTAAAAAAGACAATAGAAATAGAGATAACTATTCTACAAGAGATAGAAAGACAAAAATAGATAAGAGTAACATAGAGAAGAAAATAGTAAGAGACATTCATGTAAAAAGATTTAATGAAGAAAAAAGAAAAGAGAAAATATAGATAAGATAAAGAAAATAAATAAATAAAAGAGAGAGATATTAGAGTATGGAAAATGATAAATAAGGGAGAGAGGATAAAAAAGAATAAGTTAAAGAATGAAGATTTAAATATCAAATGATAATAGGAGAGAGAAGAAAGAGGGACAATATAAGGGAAATTGAGATAAATGGAAAAAAGTAAGAGAATTAACTAAATAAAAGTTAAATCTTAATAATAAGACTTATAATATTTATTAAATAAAGCAACTTAATCATATATATTTAATAATAATAAAATATAAAGCATATTTAAGGTTTATCATTATTTTAGAATATTTAAAATATTTAAAAGATATTTTGACTATGAATATTAACTTATTTTATTCATATTTAAAAAAAATTATAAAAAATAAAATTATTCAAATAAATTATCTTTGTATGACATAATATAGGTAATAAATATAAATAATATTTAATATTAATTACATAATTTAAAATTCCCAATATTTTATAATATAATATTACTATATTTTAAAAATTCTATAGATGTAATATACATATTATTAGAAACATAAATTAATTTTAATTTATTATAAATTATATATGCTAATTTTCTACATATTCAACTATAGTGAAGTTATTATTTTACTATACCTTACGATTTTTCATATTTATTATCATTAGAAATTAATATTAATGCTATAAAATAATTATTAATAGTTAATTACTAAAAGTTATAATTATAAGGATCTATTTCTAAAATATTTAAAATTATTTTGTATCTATTCTTTTAAAAAACTAATTTGCCAACTATATATATATCACAATGTATTTTGATATCAAAATTTTATTTATTTGAAATTAATAAAAAATATTATTTAAGTTGTTTTATTTATAACATAGAATTAATACATAACAACAATCATAAATAATAAAACATTTAGTTACCATAAATATTATATATTAAAATAAAAAATTAGAGATCTTTTAAATATTATTAATTGATAGGGTGAAAAAGAGATTATGTAGATGGAGATTATTGTTCAATAAGAGTGTGAAAAGTCAAAAATTGATTGTGGCAAAGTAAAGGTGAAAATAATAATAAATATTTATGTGAGATTATTTAACGAAGAAAGTAAGGAAAGAGAGAATATAAATGATATATATGAAATAAATAAAAAAAATCAAAGAGAGAAATATGAAAGTAAAGAATGATATAAAAGGAGTGGAGGTTAACAAAATATAAGAAGATAGATAATTAAGAGACAAAAAGAGAATGATAATAAGAAAGATATTATGATAAAGAGAAAAAATTAAGGCAAATAATTAAATCAAAATAAATTTTTATATTTAAGCCAATAGTATTTCTGAAATATATGAAGATAATTGTACGTAATATTTAATGATAATAAACTTTAAATAAAATTCAATTTATTATTATTTAAGAATAGTATAAGTGTTTAAAAAAATAATGATTATTAATTTTATATTGTTTTATTCACACATAAAATTAAAAATTTTAATTAAATGATAAACAATGTAATTAAATTGACATATTGCCTTCATATGTTTTAATATGTATAATAAATATAAATAATATTTAGCATTAATGAAAATTATTTTTTGTTATATTATTTAAGATAATATAATTAAAAAAATTCTTCATAATTTAGCTATACAATTATAAATGTAAATTAACACTAGTTTATTATAATAAATATTTATTATTTTGTTAAACATTAAAGTACAACAAAATAGGAATAAAGATTGATAAGAGATGATTGAATGAAGAGGAAAAGAAAATAGCAAACTTAAAAAAAGAAAAATTGAATAAATAAACAAATGAAAGTGAAATAGAAATTAGAGAATAAAAAAAAATTAAGAAGGGTTTAAGGCAAAGAAAAACAAAAGAGGATATAGATTAAAGAGATAAATAAGAGTGGTAACAATAGAAGCTAGGAAGTGAGAGAATGTGAGAGACATTGAGGTAAAGAGAAAAAATTAATTAAAATAATTAAAAAAAAGTTAAATCCTAATAATTGAACTCATAATATTTTTTTAAAAAATTAATCATATATAGTATTTTATAAAAAAATATTGCTATATTTAAAAAATTATAAGTATAATATATATATATATATATATATATATATATATATATAATTCTCTAAACATAAATTAATTGAAATTTACAATAGTTAATTTAAGTTATTTAACTATGCCATATGCCCTGCTACATTTATAAGTAGATGTAATTGATAATAATATTGTAAATGTAATATTAATAATTATTTACTAAAAAGGTAATTATAAACTATCATTTATAGTAATTTAATTTTTTAGCATTGACATGTTAATAAAATCAATTGTCATTCATGCAAAAAATGATTTTTATAAAAAATATGTGAAACATGTGGACCTCTCAAGAGGTCACCCAATCAACCACTGCTCTCGTCGAGGCATACTTAACCCTATAGTTTTACTAAAATGCAATGTGTATTAGGAACTACTTATGTCGTACAAATGTTTTCATAACAATCATTTGTCTAATGCATCATTGTTTAGATGTACAATTTTAGCAATTAATTATTATTAATAATCTTATAATATTATGATCAATTTCATGTGAACAATCTACACTTATAACATTAATATTAAATATAATTTATATTTATAATTTATATTAGATCATATGAAGAAAATATATTAGAATAATTATATTATTTATTATTTAATAAACTTTTTAATTTAATGTGTCAATAAAATATTTTAATAAAAATAATGAAAATATATTGTAAATATTTACCATACTCATATATAATAGGAAACCTCAAATATTTTTTATGTTTTACTATTACAAAATATTATATAAGATTAATTTATTATATTTTAAAAATATTATAAGTTTAATTATTATGTTTTAAATTTTATTTAATCATTTCTCTCACTTTTTTCTCTTTATCAAAATGTCTCACAAATTCTTTCACTTCTTACTTCCTCTTATTATCATTCTTTTAATTATTTTTTTATCCTTTATACTCTTATATTTCTACATCTCTCCTGTATCGTTTCTTATTTCATATTGCTCTTTATCTAACTTTTATTTATTTATTCTTTTAATCTCTTCTGTATTCTCTCTTTTCTTTTTCTTTGAATTAAATCATCTCTCATTAGTTTTTGATATAGTTTTTCTCTCTCCCTCTCTCTATTTTGCTCTTATTAATTCATGGTTTTCTCTCTCATTTAGAATAGTTTTCTCTATCTCTAATATCTTTTTTCTACTCATCAATTAATAATATTTAGAAAATCTGTCATGTTTTATAATTTATTATATCATTATTTGACAAATATAGTTATTTTATTATAATATTTGTTATGCAATTTAGTTTTTTTTATATATGAGAAAGATAACATAATGGAATATATCCTATGTATCAATGCATGTTATAAAAAATAATAGTTTATGTAGTTTTCTAAATTAATTTTATATAAATAAAATATATATTTTTGAATATATTATGACATAAAAAAAAGAAAATCCTTTTTGAAGAGTATATATTCTTTATAGTTTTTAAAATTTTATAAATGGTTCATTATCTTCAACACAGCAATCACACAACTACTAATTTTTTCTATTGTATGCATGTGTGACAACATGGTCATTATCATAAAATAACAAATTATGAATTGAATGTTAAGCTTGCTTGAGTGAGAGTGGTATTGAGATGGGTGACCTCTGGATAGGTGCTTTTGTTAATAAAAGAATAATAACTTCAATATAGTTTAATAGTAAGAAGGAAACATCCATCAATTCTAATTAAATTAGAATTAATTTAAATCTGAAATAGTATAAATTTGATTTGTGTAGAATTTTTTAAATATAGTAATGCTATAATGAAAAATTTAAGAAACAAAAAATTATGTCATTGATGCAAAATTTTTTTATGTTTATTTTCTAAATAACATCCTATAAAGATAATATATTGAAATAGTTATATTACTCATTATTTAACTATTTTTTGTAATTTTAAATACGAATAAAACATTATAAATATTATAATATTTATTGTAAAAATAATTTTAAAATATTTACATTATACTTAAATTAAAGGAAGCCTAAAATATTTTTATATTTTATGTTATAAATTAATATATTTGAGTAACTTCTTATATTTAATAAATATTATAAGTTTTAGTTGTTAAGAATTGACTTTTATTTCATTATGTGTATTATTTCTTTCTTTATCTCGATATCATTCAAATTCTCTAAATTCTTACTCTTCTATTATATTCTTTTATTTATTTTTATTGTCTATCACCTTATATTCAACTATTTCATTATTTCTTACTCCCTTATACAACTATTATCTCAGTGTTCATTATCTCTTTTTTAATACTTAAATTAATAATATTAAAAAATCTCTCATATTACACAATTTAATTTCTTATTCATAGAAATGATAATATAATGTAAAAAAGTTATGCATTAATGTCCACATTATAAAAATAAGCATTCTATATAGTTGTTATAAATTATATGGTAACATAATACTAAAAATATAAAATAGTAAGTCAAATATAATAAGCATAAAAGTTTTTTAAAAAGTTCTAATATAAGATAGTTTAAAAAATTTTATAAATTATTCACTAAATTATTATTTTTCTTTGCATGCAAGACAAATTATATAGTGGCTGTTTATAATCATATTTTCAATATTATTCTTTTTAAAATTATAAATTAATTGTGTATATATATATATATATATATATATATATATATATTAGTTGTAAATTATTATTTTTCTCATATTTTTATATAGCATATTCTCTACAGATTACGCACATTATTTTTAATATTTTAATTTTTAACTATTTCAATATATTTAAAATTTTGTATTTCTTTAACCGCTTTCCCTTTTCTTCAAAATTTTCTAAGTATTTTTTAGCATTATTTTTAAACAACTGTATTTGGCATTAGCAAAGTACGAGCAATGTTTTATGTTGTCAAGTAGTCATAATTTCTACATTATAAATTTTGTGTGTGTTAATAATTTCATATTATTTCTTTTATTCCTTCTTATTGACCATATTTAGAAGTATTTATTATGCTTATATTAAGAAAAAACACATTTTTATCACATATGTTTTTTATTAAATATCTAATATAGTTATTTTTCATTAATTTTTTACTTTTATTTTCTTTAATAATTTATTTTATGTGATTATTATTTGTCATCAATTTCTTTCATAGATATATTTAATTACTTCAAAAACAAATGCAACATTATTTACTTTTTACTTCTCCTAATTCTTTATGTTTTCAAGTAACATAAAGCTTGGAATGCTAATTATTTTTAAGAAACCATTTTCGTGAATATCATGTGTGTTCGAATATTTTAATCTCCAAAAATTTTGTACTTTTTATCTATTATCATAGTTCTAATTTAATTTTATTTATTTACTAAATATTGAACATCATTATATTTTTTATTTCAAATGCAAAACTTATTTGTTATGCGTTAAACATTTAATAGTGATAGTAGTTGTCCCTTTCACCATGGTCAAAATGTTTTTTTGCATTAAAATATTTTTTCGTTATACTGTTGATAAATTTTTCTCATAATGATTTTTTAATTTTTATATTTTTTTTTGTAATGCATTTTTTGGGATTAAAATTACACCAAACTGTTGTTTTTAATTTGTTGGTACCCAAATTTCAACAATTTTAACTAGGTATCTCTTGAAAGTTTTTTGTTTGGTTTCTTTTTAAATGCTTTGTATTTATTCTAACATACATATAATAAATGTATTGAAGCTTTTCATTCTATATTATATAAAGGTTTTTTTCGTTTTCTAAAAAATAATGTAAATTTACTGTTATACTTTTTATTTTTTGTGTACAAATTTGTTTAGGAATTAAAAATTCATATTCATAATTATTTTTGTTGCATATTTTGAAGTGATGATCTTAAACTAAAGGTAAATATTTTCTAATACATTTTTGAGCTAAGTATTATATTAGTTAAATCTCATGGTTAACTATGGTCATTTCAGTTTGTTGGAGCAAAGCTATAGCTTAAACAGTTAATAAAATTTTGATGGCTTAAATTACTTTGGTGTCAACAACAACTGTATTTGTGGAGTTGCTAATTTAAAAAAAAATATATTTCTAAGTCCTTATTTAGAGCTTGTTAAAACTTGTAATTCTATGCAATTATGGCATAAATAGGTATCTTTTTTCATACATATTTAAGTTTGTATTTATGCTGTATTTGTTTTTTAATTAAGTTATTTGACTTTTTGAAATCTTATAAATATTAAGAAATTTTCAAATGTATATATATATACATATATATATATATATATAATATTTTTAGATAATATAAATATTTTTTGCACCACAAAGCGATAAGGAATTAACTCAGCATATGGCCCACAATATTGGCACGGGCCTTGAGGAATCGCACGCTAGGAGCTCGACAAAAACTGAGACAATTTAGCTCAGATTATCTATTTAAGCACGATTGTTGCAGCAGTTTTGGGTCAATTGGTCAAACGCATAACTCCTAAACTGACTTAATCGCAAGGAGTCTAGAGCACTCCTGAATTGGTTAAGGAATGGGGATAAGTCAGACTCATATTTACGTTTATGCATTGGTAACCCAAGTCTTGACTTTCTAAGAAACTATGGGGCTGCTAACCTTAATAGGAAGAATCGTAATGAAAAATTTATAATCATAAATTATGTGAACTGCTTTGCAATGTGATATAAAGAAATGGTATTGCCAAACATGAGCTTTTTTTACAACTAATTGCAAATTTTTGCTATCAAATGGTCTTGATTATGCTAATTTTTATGAAAAGCTTACTTACTTCTAGCCATTCATCTAGAATGGTGGATTGAGCTACTTAAAGTGTCTGTCCCTTTATCAACAATAAGCCATTTATCGTCACTTCGATCTATTTTTGAATCTAATGTTCTAGATCTTATTCTTTTACGATTAAATATAAATCCTTTATCAATTATTCTAATGAAACAATATTTGCTTCGAGGTTATAGAATAAAATAGTAGTTTTGCTATCATTTTCATTCGTATCACCTGTGATGGCTAGCTTTCGAAAAAACTTATGTTAACTAGTTATTTTTAGCTATTAGTTGTGAAACTCTTGTTTTAAAGATTTTAAACTGTAGAAATTGTTATATACAAAAATTATAAGGTTTCCAAATTGTTTCATACAGTCAAACATTTTTGTGGATTTTGGTATCTAATTGGAGTCTCGATGTGTATTTGGTTTACTAGCTCCAATGAAAATGAGGGATTAGTAAAAGCTTGATTAGTCGTCAGGGATGGATGCAAGCATATGTTTTTGCCAAGCCATTTAAAAATCCATGTATATTTCACTTAATGACGACCAATGTCATTTAGAAAAGAATATTTTGAAAAATAAATTTTATTTTTGGATGTAAAAATTTTTTCCTAAAATTTTTAGAATAAATTTTTTATGTACATAATTCATCCATGATCATATATGTACATCATATAATTTATAAAAATTTTCACATGTTTATTGACTTCATCTTTTACTAAACATTTAACTTACATATTAAAATAAGAATATTACTTTTAAATAAGATGTTAAAATAATTTTAATATCTTAAGTTTTAAGTTATGTTCTTCGCTTTTTATATTTTTATATTTTTATATTTTTTATGTTTTTATTTGTGACATGATAAATGTTTTATTTATTTTATTAACTTCTTTCATTTTGGGTATATATTTTTAATATTTTGCCATTCCAATCATAGAAATTTTATTTTTTTTAATAGTTTCTAATTACACTAATATAGTAAGTTTTTTTAATTGTTCGATTTAAAAATTAATACAAGTTTTTTTAATATGTATATATATATATATATATTTATACATATACATACATATACATGTAGATATATATATATATATATACATATACATAAATATACATATATATTTTTATATTTTTATATTTTTATATTTTTATTTATGACATGATAAATGTTTTATTTATTTTATTAACTTCTTTCATTTTGGGTGTATATTTTTAATATTTTGCCATACCAATCATAGAAATTTTATTTTTTTTAATAGTTTCTAATTACGCTAATAGAGTAAGTTTTTTTAATTGTTCGATTTAAAAATTAATACAAGTTTTTTTAATATGTATATATATATATATACATATATATACATATATATATATACATACATATACATATATATATATATATACATACATATACATATATATATATATATACATACATATACATACATATACAAATATATATATATACATACATATACATACATACATATATATATATATATACATACATATACAAATATATATATATACATACATATACATACATACATATATATATATATATATATATATATATATATATATATATATATATATATATATATACAATTGAAAAAGTATACTTTCATGAAACATGATATTGATTAATTAAAATTTCCATAAAATCTTTTTAAAATATGATCAAATATTTTTTTTTAATTTTATATACAATGGTTATAAGTTTAAGTTGATTAGTTTAAAAAATTAGACATCTTTTTTAAACTAGTAAAGTTTTTAAAATATAATAACAACATGAGACTTATATAAAAAAAATATTATATTACAAAACATTTTGAAGATTGATGAATGTTTAAAATCAAATATTATTTTTTGATAACTTATTAAAAGCATGGAGAGTGTGCATGTTTAAAAAAAATATTATTTTATAAAACATATTATGTTTTTAATACTTTACACTTTTTCACAAGCATGGAGAGTGTGCATGGTTTTAAATATTTTGAATAATCTATTGAAATTATAATAAAACAAATATTAAAAATATTGTGCCCTTTTAAATTTTTTTAATTCTTTACTATTTTGATAATATTATAAAAAATTTAATTCGATTAGTATGTTATGAGGATTTTAAATTATTCTTTGTGAAAATTATTTTTTTATTTCAAAATACTTTTTTGAATAAAATATTTGTTTAAGTAAAATTATAACTTCAATTATTTATTAACATGTGGAACAAATATTATTAATAATTTATCATCAATAGCACTTTATTGAATTACTAATGAAATAAGCACTATTTATTTGACTCGATATTTTTTTACTATGTTCTTTACTTATTCAACATATAGACCCTTTAAACATTATATTCAAATCTTAATAGTTTTACTCTATTAATATTTATATTTTTCTTTTTTTTATCTTCTATTATTCCTAACTACTTGTTTACTTTTATTAATGATTTCTAAAAACACTTATATTACTAAAAATAGCTTGTTAATGATTTCAAATGAAGTATTATCATAATGACTTCCTATTTCTCAATCACAATTACCATTTTTTTAAGTTATATTTTTCATGCTTTCTTAATAAATTTTAAAATAATTTAAATATTTTATTTTTTGTTAACTATTCTTGTAATATTACAACATAAAAATGTAAAATATTATAAAAAACATAATTACAAAAATAACGTAATTGATTAAAATTATTCAGTAAATGTTAAGAAAAACTTCTTTTTAATAAAAGTAATTTTCCAAAATACATCAAGGGCTTTAAAAATTTTTTAAAAATCATAAATAATATTAAACATTTAAATTGTTCAATTTATGTCTCACAGAATGAAACTTATTAGAACACCTTTGTAATGAAAAGATTTAAGAATGAAAATATAAAGCAAATGTTTGCAAAAATTTAAAACTTGTAATATACTTAAAATAATAAAAAATTTCCAAAAAAATACATTTAACAACAAATGGATAACTTTGAAGAAAAAAATTCTATAAAGTAACAAAACAAAATAATTTTTTATTTAAAAAAAATAAAATAAAAATGACAAACTATTAATAGTTGTTATCATAATATGTATATGATGTCACAAAACATGTTATGCACGTTGATAAAAAAGTGTGAAATTATAAGTAAACATAATTAATTGGCGCTGGGCAAGGGGGTTGTCTCGCAGGCCTGTGAGGCCATGGAGGTTCAGGCTATGATGGAGGCTCTCAAGTTGTTGGAAGGTTCCTTGGCCCAATACCGTGCTGTGGAGATACAGACGGATTCGATGTTGGCGTTGCTTGAGGTTAGGAAGACTGTTGCTAACCCAACTGAGGTTGGACCTTTTGCTGTGGCCATCGCACACGCTAGAAGTTTGGATGCCCTCCGTATCACTCACATCTATAGGGAGGGGAATGCGCCTGCTGACTGGGTGGCACGTGATGCTCGTTGCCATGACTTTGTTTGGAAGAGGGGTATGCCTTTGCCTAAGCCCCTCGCTAAATTACTGCTGAAAGATTTTCTTTTTGACCCCCCGTGAGGGTCTTTATCTGTAGTATTTTGTAAGGCTTATGCCTCTTTTGAATTATAAAAAAATAAAAAAAAAATAAAAAAAAATAAAAAAAGTTAATTATGCATCAAATTTATAACATTAAAAATAATTTTGATTATATCAACAAAAAATTATAATATAATAAAATTTTTATTTGTCTATTAGAATTTAATTATTATAAACCGTGAAAAAGAATGAAGGTTTTAGCTTAAGCCAAAAGCATAAAATGAATTTGTGTTAACCTACAAGAATAAATTCAAATCTAGTATTGTTGGCCTGAATTACACTTTGTAATGTTGCCATACCAGATTTTTAAAATCTTAAATTGTATAAAAATAATAGCGTAAAAGGCTAACTAATGTAATATTCACTATGTAAGATAATCTAATAAACCAAAAAGATATAATAGTAGTCCAAATTATTGTATGGAAATGTTATTTTCAAACAATCCTTTTTGTTTAAATATTTTACATTTTTGGCAATATTGATTGTTTCTTATTTCTTAATTTATAAATATATCAAAATAATCTTATAGATAAGAAATTGATTCACGTAAATTTTAAGATTTTATTAAAGAAATTTGGATATTTAATATAAGTTTTTAGATTTATAATTACTATTACATATAATTTACACTTTTTCTTATGTATTTGCATTTTATATGTTTTGTAGTACATGTACACTTGAGTTCATAAAATGAAATTTTTTTCGTCATCAAATATTTTACAAAAGGCCTGTCATTTTGATTGGTCGAGAGAGAATGAAAAGTGGCTAGATAGGAACCAAGAGGTTGACCATACTTAAGTGGAACTAATGCCCTCTTTGTGTTGACAAAAAGGCAATCAAAACAATGAAAGCCCACTAGAATCTCCTTCAAATTCTTAAACATGATGAGAAGAAAAAGAAGTGTCTCATTAGCTGAAACATATTTGATACTTACTCAAGCACTCTGCATTCAACATTATCAAGTTTTGATGAATTCTAAGTTTTTTTGTATACCTTTTGAACTTCTATAAAATGAAATTTGAATGAAATTTGTTGTAGGTCTCACAATTCCTTACCTATTACCGCCAACTGAATGGTAATCCTAATCTTCTAATAGAGATTGTATTGTCCAAAAAAGAGTGTTGGCTTATTGAAAGACACACTCTCAATAACATTCATTGAAATATCATAGACTCGTTCTATTCGAAGGATTTTTTCTCATTAAAAAAACTTTGTTTTGATACTAGTTGAAATGTGCTTTAGCAAAACAGATAAATGATTAAGAATAAAAATATAGACATTTGCAAAAGTTTTTCAAAAATATATTTTAAAGTAACTATGTTAGGTTACTTATTTGGTTCAAATAAATCTTTTTTAATATTTTTTGTAAATTTCAATTTTTTAATAATATATTTATTTTTTAAAATTTAAAATAAAATTTTTAATTAGATAATTTTAAAATAATAAAAAAAAGTGTAACATGTTTTCATGATTTAGGTCAAAGTAAAGCTTACATCTAGCCCATACAAAGGACAAAAAAAAATCAAACTAGTTAGTATAAGCACTTCACAAACAGACAACACCCACAAAAATATTATACAATAAAAGGGCTATGACAACATTTCAATGCAATGAAAATGTTCAAAAGGAAAAATTATAATAGCGCACTTGAATGAAGAAATAAAATAAAAAATGAGCTTATTAAAGAATAAAAGATAGTCGGAGATCAAAGAATGAGCGACACAATGAATAGAAGTAACAATTAATAGTACTTGCTAAGGCCTAAATTTTATAGCTTGAACAAATTCTTCATTCTTTCACCAATTTTTTTATATTAAAAAAATAATGAAAAAATAATTAATATTATGACTAAACATTGTTAATAAATATTCCAACAAATTGTTATTGGTAGAATAACTTGAATTCATATCCATTTGAAAAGTTAATAGTAATTTACAATAAATAATTGGTTAAGTGGCCTAATGGTGTTCATGAAATGTCTATAACAATTCATCGAATGTCATTGGGATTTTATAAGTCTAGGATAGATCATGGTAAATTATAGTTGCATGATTGATTTTAATATAGTTTGTGAGATGAAAATGTTGTTTTGGTAGCATTAGGTAAATGATAGCACAAATTTCAATGTGAACTATTAAATCAAAAACTTATTTGTTTGAATCATGGGAAATGATTGATGCATGATTGATTTTAATCTAGATAATTATATTATTAGAATATAATAATTAGATGGACAGAATTAAATCTATGTAATTTAGACTTGCGATAAAATTTCAAACGTTCAATTTTGAAAAATTTATGATGAGACGATTGGAGTTAAAGTTATATGTTTTTGAAAGGTGGATGAAGGTTTGAATTTTTAATCACCAAAATTGTGTGATCAAGCAATAAATTTGGATCAGTGTGTTTTAGAAAGACAAATGAATTTTAGATTGTTTAATATGATGAGAAAATCAAATGGTACACATCCATTTCCACATTGTTGATGTGATATATGAAAAACTAATTAGGTCTTTTTGCCACAATGTTTATTTGCACATGAGATTCTTGCATATAGGCTTTACTGGTGCATATACAATCAGTATAAAGTATGAGTTTGCCTACCCCTTGGTTCTCATTGAGGATCATGACTCTTGCTTACTACTAAGCACCTAATGTTTTTCAGATTGTTTTTGTGGTTAGATAGTATAGCATATGGGTTCAAGAATCACGCTAGTTCTATACAAGGGAATGTTATGGCTTAGGTTAGTTATGAAAAGATCTTTTATCTTAATGTACTTCTTACATCTTTGGAAATATATCCCAAAAGATGTGATCCAGATATGGTGATTTGTAAAATGATAAAAGTTTGGAATCTTTTTCATAAGATAATTAATTTAAACAAAAAATATAGTGATAATGAAATTTTATTTTTACACCTGGTAAAAATAATTTTATTCATGATGAATTTTTTAATAAAAATAAAAGTGAAATTTTAAAAACTAAATTCTAAATAAATCACTAAGGAATCTGTCACTTTAATGAAGAGAATCCTCATATGATGTAACATTTTCCCTTAGTAGGTTCTTTGATTGGCATAAACTTCAGCTATTCAAAATCTTAAGATTCACTTTATAAAAATTATTATAAATATATAAGTGTTATCATTAAATAATGTACAATAACTATATTCAATTCCATAATTGTTATATTATTGGGTATGCAATTATTTTATTTATAGGTATATTTAAGTCAATACTTAGCGTCAACATGATTTCAATTCTCATTTGTTTAACATCAAACCTATGGTTAATTAAACAATTTCCATTTTAACTATCCCATATTATTTATCCATATATTTCAGTATCAACTCTTGGGAACAGAGATTGACATTTCATCTTAGATAAAGATTATGGAAAGCGATGCACCTAATCATGAGTAGGATGAAAGTTAACATATGTGTCATATGAGTGTCAACTTGTTGGTATAATAATTCTAAACCAAAGTATTATGTAGAATACATGCTCTAGATGGAAACTTATTACATTACGAGCTCTATCTATTTGTTTTAACTTTTGAAAGTTTAGCCATTCTAAAGTAATGTCTCCAACACTCATTTGCTTGTCTTTAATTTTTTATTGTCCTCATAATCAACTAATTAAGTTCTTTAATAGACTGATCTACTAGGTCTTGAGATGCATGTTCTGAACACTTAATAAGTAATAAAATTATTTTTAATCATCAAGATGTCGTGTAAGAACAAAGTATTCATCATCTATGATCCATTATTATATGCTTACGTTTTACTTAATATTTACACACACCTTGACTATCTAAATCATCCTCTCACTCAATCTACATATCTAAACATATTTTTCATTCTTGTGAATCACGTACTAAAAGTTGTCATGCATCTCTTATTGGTGGATTAGTCTCGACAAGACTCATAGTATAATCTACATCCAACAAAATCAATTTTATAAGGGATATAATGGTCTTCCATTTTTTCATGCTTACATTATTTATCTGAAATTTTGAATTGTTAGACTACAAATTTTTGTTGTTTTAAATGAATTAATAATTTATATTTTTTTCTTTCAAATTTGTTACGCTTTACATGATGAGAATATTTTTTGTAGACAACTTTTAAAGTTTTAAGTACTCCATTATTATGACTATTTTATTTATATATGTTATTTTGAATATTTTGTATTTGTCACATTAGGCATGTTTAACTTGTAACATCATTAAATGTTTTTTTTTATATTATGCTATGTCCATAATTCATTTATTTCATTATATTAATTATCTTTTTTCATGTATTTAGATTTTTTGTGTAAGTAAAATTGGTTTTTTTAGTTAATTATTTATTTTTAATTTTTTTAAATCTAAGAAATTTTTAATTTCAAGTAACTAATTTGTGATACTATTATTAGTAGATTAACTCTTTCATTATGCATTGTATTTAATATTTGCCCTTTTTTAAATAAAAAATTTGTATTTCACATTTTTTACATGCTCAATGTGTTGTATTTTTTCTTTTAGTTAATTAGTTATATTTTTCAATTAATTTTTATTATGTTTTTATATTTCTTTTAATACTATGCTTCTTTTTTAGTTAAATATTTGTTAAAAGTAATTTTGAAAATATAAATCTTTTTATCGTTTTGTAGATATTTGATAATAGTATCTTTAACATAAAACTTCTTTCATCGTATATTTTTTTAATATTTATCAATCTTATATTAAAAAATGTAATATTTGGCTATTTTTAAATCGATGTAAGTGTTGCACAATTTTTCTCTCCCATATTAATCTTAAATATATTTTTTTATTTTATTCTATTTTAATTTCTTTTGAAATGATTTCACCTAGGTATGAAGTTTTTAAATTCTTATTACCATAATAATTTTAACAATTTAATATTTTTTTACTTGCATTACATTGTTTTCTTTTAGGAAATTGTTAATATGATTTGTCTAATATAATGTAAATTAGATATGATTAATTTTAAATATAACATTTTAACAATTTATATTTGTTTACTTATGTTTCAATATATTTTTTTCTTTAGTTATTATGATGTTTTATATTCATATATTATAAATTCGAAAAGTCTAGTTTTGAAAAAAACTTTTACTGATATTTAATATAAATGATTTGGAGAATTTAAATTTTTAATCACAAAGAATTTTTTTTTGAAAACTTTAAATATTTATGTTGCAATAATGATACTAACTATTAATTATAGATATCATTAGTTAGTTAATGGACACTTTAGAAGACATTTTCTAAATTATTATTAACTCAATAGATTTGTTACTTTATATTCATTAAGGACTTTATAAAAATTATTTGAAAGTGTGTTGTCTACTTAAATTTAAAAATAATTAAGAAACATTAGTTATTTTAATAATTTCTCAACATCATTTTATTTTTGTTACTTTGATCAAATTAAGTCTTATTCTAAAATCACATAGTTATAATCTAATTACATGTAAACAATAAGTTTTGAAATTTTTTCACAATTTTGTTTACACTTTTGGACATGTTTTCCCATATGGTGATAATTGCTAAATTAGAATTCTAGAAGTGATCATATAATGACAAATTACATAAATATTATGAACTCTTTTACCTTTTTTATATCTAAGTAGTTGTTGCAAATATAAACTTTTAAGTTCATACAAGATATTTTTGTGATTATAGCATTAGACAAAGTATTGTAAAAATTTTATGAACATTGATTTAAATAGTTGAAATATTAAGAATTAAAAATAAGTTTTTGTTTAATTATGTTTTAATTTATGCTTTCATCTATAAGTAACTTAACAATGCAATATGATTTTATATTCTTTCTCCAATTTGTTTTTTCTTTTCCGAAATTTGATGTTCGTTATTGCTATACTTCTAGGATCATTTTTCTAAAGTAGCACACATTATTACTGTAAATTTATTATAGATTATGTTTTGTCATTTCTAATGTTGACTTTGCAAAATGAAAGCTTTTAATGATGTTGTAGACAAACAAAGCAAAATATCTCAAATTGAAAATTATGTTTACGTTTTTCTTTATTTTTTTTTCTCTTTCATTATTTTTATTTATGCTATGGAATTTTTATTTATATCTCACACTTTGATCGAATTATTTGTTTAAATAAAAGAAATTTAACATTTAAATTTTTTAATTTTTAATTTATAATTTGAAAAAAAATTATTTTCATGATTAAAAAATAATAAATATGAGATGTAAACTATCAAAAATATCTAATATAAATTAAATGTTCTTGATTTTCAAACTAACATCATAACTATCAAAAAGTCCACTTATTATAGTGTGAGCTTCAAAAGTATGCTAGTATAAGAAAATATAAGCCTAAAAATTGAGAGGACTTTAACAAAAAATGTTTTCATAGTTCATGAACAAGAAATGGAGATTATTGGTCATTAGAAATGATCTCAATTTATGCATAATATGTCAAAAATAAGTTGACATAACCTTCAAAGCAAATGAAATACGAAAATAAAAAAATATTAAAAACACAAAACAAAAATGAAAGAGTCAAATATTTAAAAATTGTGCAAAATATTGTTCCATTAAATTTTGGAGCAAAGTTTATTTTATGAAATAATTCAAATAAAAAATTTGATGAATAAAAAAGGAAAATAACAAATATTACAAAATAAAATAAATGCATAAGTTACAAAAACATAAAAGTTTATAGTCAAATGAAATATTAAACTATATAAAATATTATAAAAATATAAATAATTTTAGGTTATGTTAACTAAGAATAGTTTATAATTAATGCATATCATTACAAATAAAAGATGAAAAGAGCTTAGAGGAACCTAAATAGTACGTAAAGGTGTTTCGTCATAATTGCCGTGCAAATAGAACATCAAAGACAAATTTGTTATCACAAATAATTATTGAATGTTATAGTTCCAAATTATATTACACAATTTTGGTCACATAATCTATCCTAAAACCCAAAAATAATATAGATATGGTCATAATAATTTTTCAAATGTATTATAAGTTTTATTAAGGATGAGCTTAGCATCCTTTTGTTGCAAGATGCTTAGACTACTTATTTATAAGTTATGTCTTAAAATTTTAACATTTTTTATCCAAAATAAATAGGTTATATAATTTATTTCTGAGTAAATTTATTTAGCTTATTATGACAATTATTTTGAAATCTGATTACACTTTTTAAAATATAAAAATCTTATTATGGTTGTCAATAACTCTCTGTTTTAAATTTTTGAAAAATTAATTTGTTAAAAAAATTGCATAAGTATGCTATTATTGAAATTATTTAGGACATATACAAATTTAAAATATTATGAATATTTTGATAATTTAAGTTTATAGCTTTTTCTCATAATTTTTACTTTTTTATACATATCACCCTATTTTTTCATTTATTTATAAGTTAAAGTTACAAACAATATTTTTAATATATAATACTAACCTAGTTATAATGACTCATATAGGACTACTACTTTATGGATAAGGCAGCGATTTTCATATGTTATTTGTCTATACTTCTCATTTGCTAGTATTTAAAAAGTTTGCATTATTATTGATTATTATGAAGTTACTTTATTTGCTTAGTAAATTTGTTCTCATTAATAGACAAAATATTTTTTTATAAATTTTTAGATCATATAGTTTATAATACATCAGATACTCTACAATCTTAAGTTTTTATAAATTTTGAGTTATAAAAAGGTTTTTATTAATGACATCAAGATTATTTTCATAAAACATTGAGGAAATGTTTTAATACTAAAATGTATATATCAACATTTTAAATGCTTAATTTTATTTTTAATTTATTTTCTATTTATGGTTTATATTTTGTATTTTTTATGTCAATTTTACTTATGCAAAATTTTTTATTTAAGATATCACATTTTGAAATCTCATTATAATAATTATTTTTAGCTGTTTATAAAGCTGATGATTCCTATTCTCATCACATTACATCAACGTAGAAAATTATGAGTACCTTTATTGTTAATATATTAGATAATAAAAATTTTGATCTAAATATAAAATTTTATGTACATACTATTCAATCAAATTAAAAATATTATGATCATTCTATCTTAGGTTATATGGGCATTACTTTGGTTAATTTTAATGTTTTTTAAATAATATGATTTTAGTAATTTTGTTTTCTTAGATCCTTTTTTGTTGTAGTTTCTTAATGCATTGGATTGTCATCAAAATTGTATTATAGATGTTAGTTTTTATGGTTATGTCATGTATATAATTTATATATTGAATATTTTTCTTTTTATAAATTATTATTTTTATTAAAATATTATTTTCTTTATGCTTTTATTTTAAAGTATTTAGTACTAAGTATTATACAAAAAATTTCAAAATTTTTTTATTTATTACCATTGTATTTTTGTGATTTTTATATTTGATTATTATTTGTATTTGTTGTATTGTTTATGATATTTAGTATATCACTATGTTATTTCATAAAAATGTTGACCTATTAATTATAATCTTAAATGCTTAATTTCAATAATAACTATTGTTTTGTCAAATATTTGAAAAGGTTGATAGTCTAACATATTTCTTGTTATTATAACAATAAAGAAAATTTTTAGTATATAAAATATAATGTATTGATCCACATTTTCAAGTTATATTTTTATTTCATTAACTTCTAATAATATATTTTAAATCATGTACTATTAAGATAAACTAACTTTGCATAGTATGATGTAATTTTGAAAATTTTAAATAGTCTCCTACATTTATTTTCTTAATTGTCAGATTTTATTTAAACTAAAGCACTTTGAAATTTCTTCTATGAAAAATATAATTTTCAATTTTTTAATTGTTTTAGCATACATTTTTAAAAATTTTATTCTATAATTAAAAAATTTTAAACATAAAAATAAATAAAATTCCTAACATAACATTTTTAACATTAAACACAGGTGAAATATTTGTGAAAACTAGAGCATATGCATTGCATAATGTTCCATTATAATGAGTATTAAGAACCATACAATTAGACATTAGATTTTATAAATGTAAAACAAAAAAAAAGAATTGATGTATTATTCCAAACATTCGAAAAAGGTAATATATTATAAAAACTTCAAATGAAATAAAAAGTAATTGTAACAAAAAATAGGACCAAAAATTTAGAAATTATGTAACACATTGCATTGATAAACTGCAACATTGATACATGTTTTTTATTCTAGCAAATATTGTAGAAAATATTTGTTGGATTAAAAGAAAAATCAATTAAGTATACAAAATATTAAAGCTATTTAAAAGAATGAGCATTAGATACGAAGCACTTCAGTGTAGAAAATCTAAAATATTAGAAAAATATAAAGAGATTTATGATAAGGAATAAGTACTAACATTTAAAATATAATAAAAAAGTTTTTGTTATTCTAGTAAAAACATAAATAACAAACAAAAAATGATTAATATGATATTTCAAAAAAAATACGATTAATATATTTTTTTTTGTGACTAAAAGATATGACAAACATAACGTGACAATTCTAAAATACATTTTTTGAAATTATTCAAAATATGCACTAATGGTATAAAGCACATTTAACATTTTAAAGTAGAGTATATTGATTTACTATTTTAACTTGTATTGTTTAACTTATTATAGTATGTTTTTAATCAAAATATTATAAAGAAAACAATTTTTTACATTATATGTCAAAATTTTTAGAATTTTTAAAAGCCCATTCCACTATTTTTTTTTTCTGATTTGCATAATTTTATTTAAGCTAAAGCAATTTAAAATGTTTCCTCAAATGATAAACCTTTTTACACTTTTTGTTTTTTTTAAAGAATTTTACAATGTTTATCTTATAATTAAAAAATTTATGACATCAAAATAGAAAATATTAACTTAAGATTTGTGACATTAAACATTGGAAAATTAATTGCTAAAAATTCTAAAGGGCATGCTTTACATAGTAATCCATTACATAGAATATTTAAAAACAAATAAATAAAAAATCAACTACATTATTATCAAATATATAAAATATTTAAATTATTCATATAATATTTTAAAGAAAATTGATATGTCATTCCAAATATTGAAAGTTTCACAATAAATATAAAAACTTTTAAAACAAACACAACATAATTGTAATAACAAATACCACAAAAATTTTAAAATTACCTTTCATACTTCATCAATAAACAAGCATAGTTTTATATCTTAAATTTTTTTAAAAATATTGTAAAATCATTTTCTAGATTAAAAAAATAAAAATTAATTAACAAATATAGTAAAATATATAAACTATTTAAAAGAATGGGTATTATCAAGAAGCACTTAAATACATAAAATATAAAATTTCATGGGATAATAAAAAATTACATCAATAAATAACGCTAAATTTTTAAAAATATAATGAATAAGCTAATGTTACACTATTAAAAATATAAATAACTAACAATAAACCATTGCAATCTTAAATCATATTTATGGAATCTTATTTAGGTTTTTAACATAATTTTTGAGTAGACATTAACAGTGTAAATTAAATTCAAAATCTAAAGAAATTCTCAACTAATATAAACATGAGCCCCTATCCATCGCACATATCATAGGTAATTCACATACGAGAGTGATCTCTAATTTATTTTTACTATTTGTGTTTTCATTGATCTCATCTTATCATTTTAGATTTTAAATTAGATTTATATTTTATTTGTCTTTACTAAAAATTTTTTACACCTATCTTCATAACTTTTAGCGATTTGATTATTGATTATATTACAATTCCTTGTACATTTTTTTATTTTTTAACATCTTTTATTTACATGGTGATTGTTTTTAGCTTATAGTAAGAAGAGATTCATTATTTATGTATTGTGCAAATAATGTATATTTATTTAGTTTATTAATTTTCTAATATATTGATTATAGTTTTAAGTTTAATATATTTTTACTTGTCATATTTATGTAAATAATTTATGTTTATTTATTTTATTAATATTTAAATATATTGATGACATGTTTTAAGTTTTGATATATTTTTACTCGTCATATTATATTTTAATTTAATTATTGGTTAAAATTACAATTTTTAAGTTATGTTTTGTATTTATGAAAAGTTACTTAATTTTTAAATTCAAATGAAAAATTAAATTTTTGATTTTGCACAATATTAATTTTTTTTAATATTTATATGAAAGATAGTTTTTTATGTATTTCATAATTTTTAATTGTGAAAATAGTTTTGTTATTATATGAACTTTATATATTTTGATCTCATGTGCTAATTTTTATTTATCATTGACATAACTTCAAAATTCTAAATTTTTTTTTTGCAAATTTATATTTATTTCACGATAAAAAAACACTTTTCTTTAGTCCAAAAGAATTAAAAAAAATAAAAAAATTATTATGTAAAGCAAAATGAGATGAGAAACAAATATTTTTCAAATACGATTTACGCATAGGTTTAACAAATTGTTTATTGTTCCCATTCTTTATTAAAAAAAATATATTTTCTATATTTTTAATTATATTTGAAAGACACGTTTTTTATTGATATAATGTACATAGAAAAGTGAGTTGTAATAAAATATCAAAAAAATATAAAATATAAGTAATCTTTGACTTTTAAATTTTTTTATTAATATAGGTTGTTATTTTATTATTTTTTATAATTTTTTGTTAGAATATTTAAAAGTTCTCTTTTAAAAAAATATATTAATTTTTTATATTTTTTGCATTGTAATTGAAGGAGGCCTATCATTATATAATGACTACATTCACTTTTTTTTTTAAACATAATACGAGAAATGCTTAGCAAATTGTTTTTTTGGTCAATATTAAGTGATCCATATGACATTAGATATAATTATTTTTCTTTATATATGAATTTGAAAATTTTAGTTATATTTTTGTAATTTTATCATTTTACAGAAAATGTATTTTTTTCTCCAACTTTTATGCTCTCTTGACAACAAAATTTTTGAAATTTGCTATAATCATGTCTTTTGAATTATGATACCTTTAAATTGTGCATTTATTATTTAGTACAACACTTTCTTTTTTTTTTTTGCTAAAAAATTATTTGTACTTATATGCAAGGCTTGTTATATAGTGGCACTTTATAATCATATTTTCAATATTATTTATTTTTAAATTATAATTTAATTGTATATATAAATGTTTTAGATGTAAATTATTATTTTTATTGTATTTTTATATAACATATTGTTTACAGATTATGCACATTGTTTTTAATATTTTGATGTTTAACTATTTCAATATTTTTAAAACTTTGTATTTCTTTAACCCTTTTCACTTTTCTTGAAAATTTTCTAAATATACTTTGGCATTATTTTTAAACAATGGAATTTGGCATTAGAAAACTATGAGCAATGTTTTATGTTGTCATGGATTCATAATTTATACATTATAAATTTTGTGTATGTTAATAATTTCATATTATATTTTTATTCGTTCTTATCTACAATATTTAGAAGTATTCACTATGCTTATACTAAGAAAAAAACATTTTTATCACATAAAATTTTTTATTAAATTAATATAGTTATTATTTTATTAATATTTTTAATTTATTTTTTTTTATAATTTATTTTTTGTGATTACTGTTTATCATCAATTTCTTTTATAGATATATTTAATTAATTCAAAATCAAGTACAACATTAATTAACTTTTACATCTCATTATTGTTTTAAGTTTTTAAGTAACATAAAGCTTGGCATGCTAATATTTTTTAAGTAACGTTTTTCTTGAATATGATGCGTGTTTGAATATTTTAATTTCCAAAAATTTTGTACTTTTAATGACTTATTATAATTCTAATTTAATTTTATTTATTATTTGAATATTTAATATAATTATGTTTTATTTCAAATGATAAACTAATTTGTTATTCATTAAACATTTAATAGTGATAGTAGTTGTTTTTTTGGTCATGTTCAAAATGTTTTTTTGCACTAAATATTTTTTTTCGTTATATTGTTGATAAATTTTTTTCATAATGATTTTTTTAATTTTAATATTTTTATTTTGTAATGCTTTCTTTAAACAAATTGCCTCAAAATGTTCTTTTTTTAATTTGTATGTACACAAATTTCAGCTATTAGCTAGTTATCTCCTGAAATTTTTTAGTTTTGTTTTTTAAAAAATGTTTTTTATTTATTCTAAAATACATATAATAAATGTATTGAAGCTTTTGATTCCATATTATATAAAGGTTTTTGTTTTCAAAAAAATAATGTATATTTACAATTATACTTTTTAATTTTTCGTATACAAATTTTTAAAGACATTAAAAATTTTTATTTATAATTATTTTAGTTGTATATTTAATGTGATGATCATAAATAAAGCAAAATAATTTTTAATACTTTTTTGAGCTTAGTTTTATATCAATTAAATCTCAAGATTAATTACAGTAGTTTCAGTTTGTAGGAACAAAACTATAGCTTAAATAGTTAATAAAATTTTGATGGCTTAAATTATAAATTTTTGAGCCAACAACAATTGTATTTGAAGAGTTGCTAATCCCCAAAAAAATATATTTCTAAATCTTTTTGTATAGCTTGTTAAAGCTTGTAATTTTTATGTAATTATTGCATAATTGATTATCATTCTTTATACATATTTAAGTTTGTATTTGTTTTTTTAATTAAGATATTTGACATTTTGAAATGTTATAAATATTCAAATAACTTTCAAACATATATATTTTTTTCAGATCTTATAAATATTTTTTTGCACTGCAAACCCGAAGTACTTAACTCATGTTTATGACCTATAGTAAAGGCATGGGCATTGAGGAGCTACATGTTGGGAGGCTGACAAAAACTAAGGTAGGTTAGCTCAGATTATCGATTTAAGGCATGATTCTCGTAGCAATTTTGGGTAAATTACTCTAGGTAATAACTCCTTAATGGACTTAATAATAACGAGTCTAGAGGATTCATGAATTTGTTATGGAATTGGGATAAGTTGGGCTCATATTTATGTCTATGGACTGGTGACCCAAGTCATGACTTTTTGAGAATACTATGGCATTGCAAACCTTAATAAGCTAAATGATAATTAAAATATTATAAACATAAATCACATGAACATTTTTTCAGTGTGAGACCAAAAAATGGTATTGCGTAACTTGAGCTTTTTCTACACCAATTGATTGCGCATTTTTTTTATCAAATGGTCTAGATTGTGCTAGTATTTATGAACAGATTACTTACATCTAGCCAATCATCTAGAATGGTTGATTGAGCTACTCAATGTGTCTCTCTTTTCATCAACAATAACGCATTTATCATCTCTTTGATCTAGCTTTTGAATCTAATGTTCAAGATCTTATTCCATTCGATTAAATATAAACCCTTTATTAGTTATTATAACGAAATATCATTTGCTTCGCATCACCTGTGATGGCTAGCTTTCAAAAAAACTTATTTTAACTATTAAAGGAGTTACTTTCAGCCATTAGTTGTGCAACTCTTGTTTTAAAGATTTTAAAATGTAGAAATTGTTTTATGCAAAAATTGTGAAGTTTCCAAATTGTTTCATATAATATAACTTTTTTGTGGATTTTAATGTCTAATTGGAGTATCGTTGTGTACTTTGTTTACTATTTCAATTAAAATGAGTGATTAGTAGAAGCCCAAAAGTATTGATGTAAGCAAATGTTTTAGCCAAATGATTTAAAAATCCATGTATATTACATTTTGATGTTGACCATTCTCATTTAGAAAAGATTATTTTTAAATAACAATTTTTATTTTTGAGTGTAAAATTTGGTTTCCTAAAATTTTAGAATAATTTTTTGAAGTACATAATTCACCAATCCGGTCATGCATGTCGATCGTATAATTTATAACAAATTCCACATGTAGTTAACTTCATCTTTCACTAAATGTTTTTCATGCTTATCAAAATGAGAACATTACTTTTAAATGAGTTCTTAAAATAGTTTTAATGTTTTATGTATTAATTTATTTTCATTGCATTTTATATTTTTATATTTTTGACAGTTTTATTTAGAACATGATAACTCTTTTACTTATTTAATTAACTTCATTCATTTTGCTTAGATATTTTTAATAGTTTGGCATACCGATCATAGATATTTTCATTTTTTTAATAATTCTTTATTTCGTTATTATAGTAATCATTTTAATGGTTTAATTTAAAAATTAATACAAGTTTTTAAATTTGATATATGCATTTGTTATTTGGTAATAAGTCATTTATGACACTTGTAATAATAAAAGAAAATTTTTTTATTAAAAATATTTTTTATTCATTATGTTTATAAAAAAAGAATTTATTTTTTGAAATTTTATTTAAAATAATTATTGAATGTTCTATATCGCTATTTCTCTAACAATTGTCTATTTTTATGCTATTAATGATTGTCATTTTCAATAACTTATTTTTACTTGGCCATGAAATTTTATATTTTATAGTGATCTCTTTATATTCTTTATATTTTATTCAAACCGTGAACTATCCATGTTTCCATTTATCGTGACTTGCCTAGTTAAGGTATGATACAACTAAAAAAGTTTACTTTCATGTAACATTATATTGATTAATTAAAATTTCCATAAAATCTTTTTAATACATGTTCAAATATTTTTCTCATGATATTAAATAGATAATTTTTTTTATTTTTTTTGAAAAATTTATTTATTAATCTTTTATATTATTTATTTTCTAAAATGCGTTCCATTGACTTTTTAGAAACAATTTGTCACTCTATGTTTTTGGGGTTTTTTTAATTAATTGCATATTTTAGACAATATTTTCTAAAAATTTGTGATGCTTAAATTATATACACCTTTTTGTTAACTTCACAAAAATATCATTTCTAATATTCTACGTACCCTACTATCTATATGATTGATACAAATTTTGAAAAACACTTTTCTTAAATTGAAGTCTTATTAATCATGTATGACTAAGAAAACCCTTTCTTAGTGTATTACCTCGATATTTTTAACATCTATTTCTTTTTTAATACAACTAATATATATTTCTTTAATTTTAATACAATGGTTGTAAGTTTAAAATGATTAGTTTCAAAAATTAGACATTTTTTAAAACATCTTAAGTTTTTAAAATATAATAACAAAATGAGACTTATATTAAAAATATATTATTTTACAAAACATTTTCGAGATCAATCAATATTTAAATTCAAATATTATTTTTTGATAACTTATTGAAAGTGTTTAAAAAATTCATAACTATCATTTTTTTAATACTTTATACCTTTTCACAAGCATGGAGAGTGTGCATGGTTTTAAATATTTCCATTAATCTGTTGATGTTATAATAAAACAAATACTAAAATTTTGTGCTCTTTTAAATAACTTTTTTTAATTCTTTAATATGTTAAATATATTTTCAAAAAATTTAATGCAATTAGAATGTTATGAGGATCTTAAATAATTCTTTATGAAAATTATTTTTTCATTTCGAAATACTTTTTTTTAAATAAAATATTTTTTTAAATATAATTATAACAAAAATTATTTATTGACATGTGGTACAAATATTATTAATAATTTGTTATCAATAATGTTTTATTGAATTATGATTGAAATAAGCACTATTTAATTGACTTGATATTTTTTTATTGTGTTCTTTACTAATTCAATTTATAGATCTTTTAGATATTATATTCATATCTTAATAGTTTTATTGTGTTAATATTTATACTTTTGTTTCTTTTATCTTCTATTGTTGCTAAATGCTTTTTAAAATTAATTGATGATTTTTATTGTCGATCTTTAGAATACATTTTTATACAAAAATTAATATATAGTATTATTATATTACTTTCATAAATTGTAATTATCATATTATATCGCCAACTTTTGTATCTAAAAGACCTTATAATACTAAAACTAGTTTTGTTAATGATTTCGAATGGGGTATTATTATAATGACTTCTTATGTCTCAATCTCATTTATCTTATTTATTTAGGATTTTTCTTCATACTTTCTTAAAAAATTTAAAATAATTTAAATATTTTATTTTCTTATTTACTATTCTTGTAATTATTATTATATAAAAATGTAAAATATTTCCAAAAAACTAATTAAAAAAATAATATAATTGACTAAAATTATTTAGTAAGTGTTTAAGAAAAGTTCTTTTTTCATAAAAGACATTTTTCAAAATATATTAAGGCCATTAAAAAATTTAAAAAATCATTAATATTATTAAACATTTAGATTGTTCAAATTATGTCTCAAAAAATGAAATTTACTAGCATGCCTTTCTAAAGAAAAGACATAAGAATGAAAATAAACAAAGTTTGTAAAAATAAAAAATTTGTAATATACTTAAAATAATAAAAAATTTCAACCATTAGCATTATAAACCTATTGCCATTTATACTTTCAAACACTTGGTGATTGAAAGGACACTTGCTTCCATATTAGAGTAATGGTCATCTAATTAGGCAAGGAATCTTACTTTTTTTTTTTTTTTTTTTTTAAGTAAGTAGATTTATTGATAAGGCAAAAGGTACAAAAGTTTTCCAAGCTACAAGGAGCTAGGAACTACATGAGCCCCAGTTTAGTAAGGGAGATAATTTCTGCACTGAATAGTTGACCAGACGGTCTAAGTAAATAGAGATTGGCTATGAACTTTTGAGTAGCCCATAGGAAGCGATCAGGAGTATCCCCTTTACCATCTTGGGTTGCTGAATTCCAATTTTTCCAGGCCATCCAGCATATTGATGCTGGGATTGAGAAGGCTAAGGAATTGATAATTGATTTGTGGGACCACCAACTGAAAATCCGGGGAAGAGATGGCCACTTAATGTCAATGTCGAGGCGACGTTCAAACCAAGTCCATGTAGGTTTGGTGATCGAACAATGCCAGAAGATGTGCTCCAAGGTATCAATCTGAGGACAAGAGGGGCACTTTGGAGCGAGAGAGATGCCAATAGACTGTATTCTGTGTGGTAATGGTAGTGCGTTGTTGAGTCTCTCCACACCAATATGGAGACTTTTGACGAAATTCTTTTGTGCCAAATAAGTTTATTGTGGTTGTATCTCTTGGGGACCGGGGGGATAGATGTTGCGCAGAAAATACCATAAGCGGAAGCGGAGGAGAAAGAACCACATTTGCCTTTTTAATCCCAAATGTTTCCTACAACTATACACCACTCCCTCATACAACTTTTGTGCAAATTGAGTTTCACTTTTCAAATAGATGGCAAGATCTAGCAAACTAACATATATATTCTGAACCAAATTAAACTTAATGCTTGGTCTAGTCCCAATTTTACCAATGTCATGTCCTTTTAAATATTTTTTTTAGGAAAAATTTATTTGAAAATATTATAGCAACTATTGATCATGTTTTTTATAAAACATATATTTGGCTGATCAATAACTTTATTTACCTTTGGATTCCCTACTTTTGGGACATTTTTTCATTGTTAAACAAGTTATAAATTTTTTTATGTACTTAAAATTACAATTTAGATGTTAAAGTTATTTATTATGTTATATTTCATATTTCTAGACACTTGAACATTTTTATTATAAGAATATCTTTTTACATTAGTGCTGCAAAAAGTTTTTAACTCAATAAATTTTCTATTTCATTTATGAAATTTTATATTTTAATCATTTTCAAGTTTTCACTTAAACTATGAATTTTTCTTTACAATGACTCATTAAAAAAGATTTTTTTAATCTATTTTGTAAAAATTTGAATATTGTAATTATTTGGCTACATTAATAATATAATTTCTCTAATCTTACATTTTTTATTCTTATCACTATAATTCTTCCTAAATAATTGTTAAAAAATTCAAAATAATATTTTAATGCTTAAACATTTTTTTAAAATGCTTATATATTAATTGTATTATTAATAAAATACTTTTCATATACTTATTCTTGAACAATTAGCATGTTTATGTAGAAAATTAGTTTTTACATTATTTCTCAATTCATTAAGAATTCAAGTTTTTTATTTACAATAAAATGTCATTATTCAGCTATCATTATTTTAATTTTTATCATTTTATTATTTTACGGCTTACATTTGAATCATACAATTTCTATGATCTAAAATTTCAATACCATTATCATCAATAAATTTTGTAATTAAAATATTTTATCTATTACAGCAAAGTTTTGAAAATTGATTTTTTTAAAAAAATTTAGCCTTTTGACAAAACTAGTTTTAAAATTTAGCTTTTTATTTGTTAGAAAAGTTGCATGCAATGTTAATGGCTAAAAATTTTCTTAAATCCCATGACTCTATAAAGCTCTCATAAAAATAGATGAAACATAATATCCATATCTTGCATGAGTATATGCAATGATACCAATGTAACTAAAGGTGTAGATCATTCCTAGATGCCCATATATCCCCCTGTATTGACGTAATCTTGCAAATTCAAATGAAATTTATGAAAAATCTCAAGCCATTTAGCCCTAAGTTTTGCTAAACCTCAAAATAAATAAATTTTAGCACATATTCAGTGAAAATAATTAAGTGAAAAATCTTTTGATGAGATTTGTTAGCATCAGTCTTCAATCAAATATTTTTCATTTGTAACAAATCACCAAAATCTACAAAGCTCTCACCAAACTAGATAAAACTTAGTATCCTTAGTTATTTATGCTATATGCGATGATGATAGTGCAACTAGTGGTGTAGAGTTTTCCAAGAAGCACATTTATCGTTATGCATTAAAGACATCCCACAAATAAAAATCAAATCTATATGTAATTCAAAAACCATGTATCCCCTAAATTTTGTTACGACTTTTGATATCGCTTATTTTCAACTTCAACCAATTATACAATACAATTTCAATGACCATTCTTGTATTATGTTTCCATCAAACACACATTTAACCATGTTTATCATGTAAGGATAAATGATTCTTTACAATATATTTTTTTCTTACTAGTCAAAACATATGAGATAGTTATAGTATTGGAAAAACATATTTGAGGTACTTAATCTAAAATATTTAACACATTTATACCCAAAATTACTTTTCGCATGCTTCTCATATTGTATTAAAACTTCCAATTTGTTTATATTAACAAAATTATATATCATTTCTATTCATTCTTGTTCTATTTAACTTAACATGTTATAATTGAGTTATCAACATTTAATTTTGTCATTTCAATGTTTTATGTTTTACATTTGAATCAAGCAATTTTTATGTCCTAAATTGTGAACATTGATATTTTCAATAATTAAAACATTTTATATATTGCAATAATTTTTTGAAAATTGATTTTTTAAAACATTTATCCATTTTTAGAATATTAGTATTATAATTTTGCTTTTTTTTTGTTGGTAATTGTCATTCTTCTTTAAAGACATTATTTTTCTTGAAATATTAGCAAATTGTACGTAGCTTTAAAAATTTTAAATTTTCTTAAGCTAAAAACTTAGTTTCACTAATTTTTATGTAATTCTTTTCATTTTCAAAAATATCGATCAAATTAGTTTTAAAAGGGTTTTTATCAAAGTATTGTTTTTTTATTATTTTTATGTTTATAATTATTTTACATATTTTATTTCCAAAAAATAATTTCTATTGTTATACATTATCAAATAAAAATTGTTGATATTTAAGTGTTAAGCTATTTATTGAATGTAATAATTGTCATTCTTTTAACAATTTCTAGTTGCATTAATATTTTGGCATTACTTATCATTTTACGTTTTACATTTTTCTTTTTCATTTCTCACAAAAGTGATATTTGGCAATGCTGCACAACAAAAAGCATATTGTTTTATCATCCAAAATGTTGTTTTCATGTCATAAAATTTATTGTTTGTAAATTCTTTTTGTTTATAATATTTTATTCATTTATAATATATATAAAAAAAATTTAAATTGTTTTATATATGAATCTACTTTTCAAATAATTAATTATTTTTATATTTTTATTACCATTATACTTTTCTGTAATTTATTTATTTGTATAGATATTTATCATCGATTTGTAACACTCATTCCTCTGAATAATTGAAATATTTTGTTATATAATTATCTTTTTTTTTATTTTTTATAATCTAGAATAAACAAGTTTCATTTTTTTAATGAAAAGGTATTCTATTTATAATTATGCACAATGTTATTAACACATAAATTTTTTTACAATTTTTTTGTAAGCACTAAAATTTTTAATGACATAATTTCAAACAAATGCATATTGATTGTTAAAAAACATATTAGTTTTTCCTTATTCACACCATTTTGATAGAAAAATATTTTTTTATATTATTATGACAATAAATTTTTAACATGATGCTTACATATAATACTTAAAATTTTTTTCATTACACTTTTTATATGAGTATTATTTAGAAATTTTGTGGGACAAAATTTCTTTTCAGAATTAGCATTCTTGTATTATTTTTGTTTACTTCTATTCGGTTTTTTTTGTAATGATATTATTATGGCGTAAATAACTACTTTTTAAAATATTTGATATGTAATTTGAACTTTTAGTTTTGTTCATCTTATTGTACTTCTTTTTATTTCTTTTTCATCTATTCTAGCATTTTTTTAAAGGCATTATGTTGCCTAAATACTTTTTAGGGTTAATGTTCTTACAAATAAAGTAAAATTATACATAAGATAAATTAGAGCTATGCAAGTTTTAAAGGTTTCTAACAAATAACTTCTATGACAATATTTGAATTTATTCCAATATTAGAAAAAAACTTTTTATTTATTATAAAAACATTTTCATATTTCAATAATTTTTTTAATTTAATTTATTTAGCATTTCGTATCATAATAATTCAATTTAATATTTTCACAATTTTTGTTATAAAACTAAAATAAAACAATTAGATCACTAAAGATTTATTTTTAATTGACAAAAATAAATTATTTTAGTTATTAAAATTAAAAAAATTGAAATTTGAATTAAACTTTTGAATATGTATAAATATAAGAAATACTTTGAGTAATTAAAATATTAAATATTTAATCTGTGTGCAAAAAATTGTCAAATGTTACTTTATAGGTAATGTCACTTGTTATTGTAGATAAATAAACGATTAGGAAAGAAATAAAAATGAATCATGTTAATTAAATTTTAAATTTATTAGAATTATTAAAAAAATAATTAAATTTGAAAGAATGAGGCATATAAAAATGAAATAAAGATAATTAAAATTTTAAAAATTAAACAATTAGAAAGAATATTGAATATGAAAATTGTTAATGATAAATTATATGAATTGAAAATTGTCTTACAATTTCAAAAATTGCAGGAATACCTTGGAAGGAGCATTTTAAGGGTGAATAGTAATCATGAAACATCTCATTCTATTTAAATAAATTAAAAATATTTACAGAATAAAAAATAAAATAACAAAAATAAAAATTCTTATTTGTCAGTGGTGATGCCCATAGTAAGGTAATATGATAAGATGAATAACATCTCATTTGTCTATAAGCCTTCTCCACATCAATCTAAGCATCATCAAAATTTTACGTTTTTTGAACGTATTAATATTAAAAATTTCTACTCAACTTAGCTACTTGCTATGCACATTTTGGGTAATGTTTTAAATTTTGTGTTAGATTCATTTTTAAGTTTTTTCTATACGTACCTGCATGTGAGTTATGCACATTATTTTTAAAGTTTTAACTATTATTTTATTGTAACTATTTCTTTGTATATTTTTAATTCTTTAAAAGCTTTTCAAATGAATGAGATGCCATTTGTCTTTCGTTTTCGAAGAATGCCTTTAAAGTTTTGTATAATTAATTATATATTCTTTCTTTTTCTTCAATTTATTTTTGCACATATCTTGAATTTTTAAATTTTTATAGACTAAAATAATATTTTTAGATATTCTACTTTCGTGTATCAGAATTACTCATTAGTGATATTTGTAATAATAAAACGTTCAATTATAATAAGTTTTTTTGTGCAATCCAAATTTTTCATAAAAATATTTACATATTGCAAAAGTAGTTATAAATATTTTTTATTTCCTTTGTTAATCCTTTTATACTTCTTATCTTTTATAAAGCTCTAATTTTTAATGAATTGCTTTCACGTAACTATGAGCATTATAAAAAAAAGTTTAAAATTGTAAATTATGAGTGCTTTAACCATTTTAGAATTTTGTGCTTTCTTATTTGCATTGCATAATGTCATTCTTGTCTATTACTAGAAATGTTTCTTCTTATATCATGCATTTGTAAGATTATTTAATGAATCATTTTATTGATATATTATGCAACAAATTTTGGTTATTTTAATTTTTTTTGTATAGAATTTATTTTTATGTTATATTTACTTTATAATTTCAATGGCATAATCCTTTGAAATTATTTTGAGATAAAAAATTATTTTTTACGACTTTTATTATAATATTTTTGTGAAATAGAAGATATATAAATTTTTATTTTGAATGGCACTTTTTGTCAATGAATCCAAATAATATATGTATTATTATTTTTTATTATTTATGTGCTTTTGTCATAGTTATAAAAATTTTATTTCACATGAATATTTTAAGTGAATATATTTTTCTAATCATAAATTATTGATATTTTATAAGTATTATTTATAATATTTTTCAATTTTTATAATTTTCCTTTTTTAAAAATATTTATACTTGCATCATAGTTTTTGGATTGTTCTATGATGTTATATTTTCTATTTTTTAAAATTGGTTTTAAATTAATATTTAGTACAATTGGTCTAATCTTTTTCTTATTGATTTAATAATTTCATTGGAAAGAATTCTAAGCAAAAAATAATTATGTTTTGTCATTTTTCTTTTAAATTATTTAACAACAAATGTACATTTCTATGTTGCCTCTACCTTTTTAAAGAGAAATCTATTGATTCTCTCCCATTTTGTTGGATCGTTGAAGTGATTTTTATCGATTCAATTCAAGTGCCAAATTCGATAGAAGATGGCATTTACTAGATAAGGTAACCGTTAGAATCTTTTCATATGTTGTAGAGCAGACATTACTTCAACCACAAGCATCTGAGAGACAAACCCCCCCATCCAGTTGGGAAAAAGGGAGAAAATCGCAGTAGGTCTATACACGTGGAAACGGTATCAAAGATCGTGTCAGGTTCCAATTTCATTTCCTAATTAACTCTCAAATAGCGAAAGTCTTTGACTATAGACTTTAACTCACATTATAATCAAACAAGCTAAGATGAATTAGCTAAGGTCATATCTTATGAAAATGCTTCCATCAATTCGGATTGCTCCTATTGATTTCTGAAAGAGCAGTTCAGTATTCTTTGCAGTTAGCTCTCATTTCCTGAGGGGCCCAGAATTCATCGAAAAAAATTCTTCACTTGTCTTCTCATGATCTAACAGTGATTCTTTAGGTCGTAGGCGCGGCCAACGTCGGCTACCTATAAGGTCCATTGTGCAAGCATCTAGGAAATCTATATCAAAATAGAATGTCAGCATATTTCTTATATGCTTAGACCACTGCTTGAGTTCCTTGGGTTTCCACACTTTAAGTTTGTGATCTATCAACTACCAGTATGACCGAAGATGGGTCGAGAGAGAATGAAAAGTGGCTAGATACAAACCAAATGGTTGACTGTACTAAAATGGAGCTGATGCCCTCTTTGTTTTGACAAAAGTAACTTCAAAACAATGAAAGCCCACTAGAATCTCCTTCAGATTGTTAAACCCCAAATTAACGAGAAGAAAAAGAAGTGTCTCATTAGCCAAAACATATTTGGCATTTGCTCAAGCACTCTTCAATCATCCTCATCAAGTTTTGATCAATTCTAGGTGTTTTAGTACACCTTTTGAACTTTTTTAAAATGAAATTTGAATGAAATTTGTAGTATCTTTGACAATTCCTTACCTACTTCATAAACTGAATGGCAATCCAAAGTCTTCCAATAGAGATTATATTGACCAAAAAAGAGTGATGGCTTATTAGAAGAAGCACTATTAATAAAATTCATGGAAGTATCATTTGGAGTCATTGTTCTCTTAGAATAATTTTTTATCATCGAAAAAAGACTTTGTTTTGATATTTGTTGAAATATGCTTTAGTAAAAGAGATAAATGTTTAAGATAAAAATATAGACATTTGCAAAAAGTTTTTTAACATATATTTTAAAGAAACTATTTTCGATTGCCTTATAAGCTCCAATAAATCTTTTCTAGATAATTTTTGTAAATTTCAATTTTTAATAATAGATTAATTTTATTTTTTTAAATAAAATTTTTATTGAAAAAAAATTAAAAATAATAAAAAAGTATTACAAGTTCTAATCATTTTGCTCAAAGTGAAGCTTACATCAAGCCCATATGTAGGACAAAAAATCAAACTATTTAGTTTAAATAATTCACAAATAGAAAACACTCACAAAAATATTCTAGAATAAAAGGACTGACAACATCTCAATGCAACGAAAAAAGTAGACAAAGAAAAATTGCAACAGCACATTTGAATTTGATGCTTATAGTAATCTTATGTTTGTTAAAATATTAAAATAATACAAATATATTATGCTTTTACTTGAACGAAAGAATAAAAGAATAAAAAATTAGCTTGTTAAAGAAGATAAGATAGTCGGAGATCAAAGAATGAGTAGCGAAATAAATAGAAATATTAATTAATAGTACTTGTTAAGGCTTAAATTTTATAGCTCAAGCAAACTCTTCATTCTTTCACCAATTTTTAAATATTAAAAACTAATTTAAAAAATAATTAATATTATGACTAAATATAATTACCAAATAGTCTTATAAATTGTTATTAATAGAATGACTCAAATTTAATAACTATTTGAAAATAGTAATTTACAATAAATAATAAGTCAGGGCGGCCCAACAGTGTTCATCAAATAACTATAACAATTCATCGAATGTCCTCGAGGCTTTATAAGTCTAAGATAGATCATGGTAAATAGGAGTTGCATGATTGATTTTAATATAATTTGTGAGATGAAAAAGTTGTTTTGGCCGCATTAGGTAAATGATAGCAATGTGATAGATTTTAATCTGGACTATTAAATCAAAAATGGATTTGATTGAATCAAGGTAACTGATTGATGCATTATTGATTTTAATCTTGATAATTATATTATAAGAAATAATAATTAGATGGATAGATTTAAATCTATGTAATGTAGAATTGGTATAAAATTTCAATCGTTCAAGTTTGAAAATTGTATGACTAGACGATTAGATTTGAAGTTATATGTTTTTTGAAAGGTGGATGAAGGTTTGAATGTTTAATCACCAAAATTGTGTGATCAAGCAATAGATTTGGATTAGTGTGTTCTAGAGAGGCAAATGAATTTTAGATTGTTTAATGTGATCATAAAATCAAATAGTACACATCCATTTCCTTATTGTTGAAGTGATATATGCAAAACTAATCGGGAATTTTTGTCACGCATTGTTTATTTGGATATGAGATTATTGCGTATAGGCTTTTCTTGTGCATATACAATAAATCAAAAATATGAGTTAGCCTACCCCTTGTTTCTCTTCAAAGATCATGACTTTTGCATACCACTGAATCATGCTTTGGTTAGTTGTGACAAGATCTTTTTTCTCAGTTTACTTTTTACATCTTTGAAAAAAGTTCTACAAAGTCGTGATCAAGATAATGTGATTTGAAAAATGATAAAAGTTTTGAGTCTTTTCCTTAAGATAATTAATTTAAATATAAATTATTGTGATGATGAAGTTTAATTTTTATGCCTAGTAAAAACAATTTTATTCATGCTAAATATTTTAATAAAATAGTTAAATTTTTAAAATTAAATTAAAAATAAATCTGTTAGGAATCTATCACATTAATGTAGATAGTCTTCATAGGATCTCTAAAGTTTTCTCTTAATTAGATTCTTTAACTAACATAAACTTCGGCTACCCAAAATCTTAAAATTCACATAATAATATTTACTATAAAGTACAATACTTGTATTCAACCTCATTACTATTATATTAAAGGGCATCCAATTATTTTACTTATAGGTATATTTAAGTCAACACTTTGTATCAACGTGATTTCAATTCTCATTGGTCTAACACTAAACCTGTGGTTAATTAAAATGGTTTGAATTTAACTATTTGTTATTATTTATCGATATGTATCACTATCAATTCTTGGAAACAGAGATTGGAATTTCTTCTTACATAAAGATTGTGGAAAGTGATGCCACTCATCATGAGTAAGATGAAAGTAACCCTATGTGTCATATGAGTATCAACTTGTTGGTATAATAATTCTAAGCCTAAGTATTATGTAGAAGATATACTCTAGATGGAAAATTATATAACTAAGAATTCTATCCATTATCTTTAACATTTGAAACTTCAACCATCCTAAAGTAATGTCTCCAACACACATTTAGTCATCTTTAATTTTCTATTACCCTAGAAATCAACAAATGAAGTTCTACAAGAGAACGATCTAGTAGGACTTGAAATGCATGTTTTAAACACTTAATAAAATAGATTAATAAATAAAACAATTATTTTTTATCATCAAAATATCATGTATGAACAAAGTATTCACTTACCTTGATCCATTACTATATGCTTATGTTTTACTTAATATTTGCACACATTGACTATCTAAATCATCATCTAACTCAATCTACATATCTAAACCTATTTTTCACTCATGTAAATCACATACTTATTGTTGTCATGCACCTCTTAATGTGTAGATTAGTCTTGACAAGACTCACAGTATTATATATGTCAAACAAAATTAATTTTATAAGGGAAGTGATGGTCTTCTTTTTTTCATGCTTACAATATTTATCTAATTTTGAACAGTTTAATTACAATTTTTTTGTTAAAATTAATTAAAAATTTACATCTTTTTCTTATAAATTTGTTATAAATTACATGATGAGAATATTTTTTGTAGACAGCTTTTAATATTTTACGTACTTCATTAACATGATTGTTTTAATTTTATTTGTAATTTTGAATGTTTTTTGTTTGTAACATCAAGCATGTTTAACTTGGAATATCATAAAATATTTTTTGATATTTTATTGTGTCAGTAATTCATTTATTTTGTTATAATAATTATCTTTTTTTCATGAATATACATTTTTTGTGCATGTAAAATTAGTTTTTTCAGTAAATTATTTATTTTTAATTTTTTTAAATCTAAGACTTTTTAATTTTCAAGTAACTAATTTATGATACTACTATTAATAGATTAACTCTTTTATTATGCATTGTGTTTAATATTTGCCTTTGTTAAATAATAAAATTTCTATTTCACATTTTTGTACATGCTCAATGTGTGGTTGTTTTCATTTAGTTAATTAGTTATATTTTTTAATTAATTTTTGTTATGTTCATAACATTATTTCTAAACTATACTTCTTTTTTTACTTTATTACTTGGTATAATTAGTTTTTAAAATATAAATATTTTTATGGTTTAGTAGATGTTTTGTAGTACTATCTTTAACTTAAAAATTCATTCAACGTATATGTCTTTTTAATATTTATCAATGTTACACTTAAAAAAAATATTTGATTATTTTTAAATAGTTGTAACTGTTGTGCATTTTTTCACTTCCATATTGCCCTTTTAAATATACTTTTTATTTTATTTTATTTTATTTTCCTTCGAAATGATTTCAACTAGGTTTGAAGTTCCTAAATTTTTATTAACATAATAATCTTAACAATTTAATATTTTTTTACCTGCATGACGTAGTATGCCTTCAGGCAATTGTTAAAATGATTTGTCAAATATATTGTAAATTAGAAATGATGAGTTTTAAATATTACATTGTAACACTTTATATTTTTTTTACATATGTTACGAAGTATTGTTTTCATTAAATATTATGATTTTTTACATTGATATATTAAAAATTGGAACAGTCTATTTTCAAAAAAAATGTACTGATATATAATATAAATGATTTAGAACATTTAAATGTTTAATCACAAAGAATTTTTGTTTCAAATCTTTAAATATTTATTTGCAATAATCTTATTAAATGTTAACCATAAATGTCATTACTTAATTAATTAACACTTTGAAAAGATATTTTTAAAGATTCTAATTAACTCAATATATTTGCTATTTTACATTCATTAAAAACATTATAAGAAATATTTTAAAGTATGTTGTCCACTTAAATTTGAAAATATTTAAGAAACGCTAGTTATTTTACAAGTTTCTCAACATCATTGTTTTTACTTCGATCAAATTATGTTTTATTCTCACATCACAAAGGAATAATCTAATTACATGTAATCAATAAGTTTTTAAATTGTTTCTTAATTTTTTTTTATACTTTTTAATATATTTTTATCATATTGTGATAATTATTAAATTAGAATTGTAGATTTGATCCTATGACAAATTACATAAATATTATATTTTTTTTATTTTTTATTATCTGAGCGGCTTTTGCAATTATAAACTTTTTAGTACATATATGTTATTTTTGTAACTATAATATTAGATAAATTATTCTTAAAATTTTGTTAACATTGATTTAAATATTTGAAATATTTAGAATTAAAAATATTTTTTTGTTTTGTTATGTTTTAAAATATGTTTTAATGTACAAGTAATTTAACAATGTAAAATGATTTTATATTCTTTGTTCAATTTGTTGTACATTTTCCAAAATATGATATTTGTTTTTACTATATTTCTAGTATAATTTTTCTCAAGTAACACACATTGTCCTTATACTATAGACTTATTGTGGATTACATTTACTCATTTCTAATGTTGACTTTGGAAAATGAAAACTTTTAATGCTATGGTACCCAAACAAAGTTAAATATCTCAAATTGAAAATTATGTTTACATTTTTCTTTTTTTTTTTTTTGCACTTTCATATTTTTTTATTTATGATATTGGTTGGTTATAAATGTCTCATACTTTTTTTGAATTATTTATTTATATAAAAGAAATTAAACATTTGAATATTTAAAGTTTATTTTATAATTTGAAAAAAAAATTATTTTCATAGTTATAAAATAATAAATGTGAGATGTGAATTATCAAAAATATCTAAGATAAATTAAATATTTTTCATTTTCTAACTAACAACATAACTATTAAAAAATCCGCTTATAATAGTGTGAGGTTCAAAAGTTTGCTCATATGAGAAAATTTAAGCTTGAAAATTAACAGGACTTCAGGAAAAAATAGTTTCATAATACATGAATAAGAAATAGAGATTTTTGGTCTTTTGAAAATTTAAGCATGACAGAAATGCAGTATGGTTGGGAGGCTCATGGCAAGTTGCTGGTCAGGCCATGGGTTTGAATCTGTGGTCCCCTGATTTTTGACCCAGCGCTTCCACGGCGATGTGCGCCCCAATCTGGGTGAGATTCCCGGCTCTTCCTCTGGTCTATTGGGATGTTGAGAACATCCTGAGAATCGCGAAGTCGATAGGTGACCCAATTCTCCTTGATGGCTGGACGGCGGACATGTAGCGTTCGTCATTCGCCCTGGTTTGCGTCAGGGTGGATTTGTCGAAACCACTGAAGCCGGGTATGTGGCTGAGGGGGTCCATGGGACGTTCATTCCAGCCTTTTGAGTTTGAGGGGCTTCCCAAAATCTGCTTTGCTTACGGACTCGTGGGTCACTCGGCAGAGCAATGTAAGTCTGGGGCGACGGGGAATGCTGCGGCAGCAACTGCTGCGGGAGATGGGCAGACTTTGATGAAGGGCTCTGAGAAGGCCTCATCTTCGAGGGTGTCGCTAGACGTCTCGGCTATCCCGAGGGACCTAACTGCGATCCCGCGAGAACTGCATACCGGACTGGATGCACTGGCCGAGGGGCCATCCCTTAGAAGTGGGAATATTCGACCCATGCTGGACAATGAGGAGGGCACAAAGAAGGAGAGACTGGGCCCATGGATGGTGGTGCAACCAAGGAGGCGGAAGTTGGCCATGAGCACGCGAAGTCACAATGCTTCTACAGCTAAGCAGGCTGAGGGGGCAGGCGGTCAAAGTGGTAGAATGAGGAGCAGTTCCCAGTTTAGAGGGAGACCTCCTAGCAGAAGTTATCGAAGTCTCCATGTGCAAGATATCAAAGGGAAGGCGCCACTGCTGGCTGATGATAGGGCGATGGAAGTCAATTCTCAAAATGAAGCTGTCCTCCGCAAGGAAGCTGCCCTCCGCATTGGGGGTTAGGGGGATTCCCTCCTTACTGCACTTCGTGGGGTGCAGTGATCCCCTCATTCCCATGAGGGGAAGGTAGCAGTGGATGATATTCCTGTGGTACTGTAACTCACTCAGGTCGCGTTGGATGGGCTTTCCCCTGCTGAATACCTTGGTGGGTGAAGGGTTGAGGCCAATCTTCTGGCTGTTACGCTATTCCTCCCATGGTGCGGAGAGGTACTATCTACTTTTCCTCTTATGACTAAAATTTTAGTATGGAATATCAGGGGCATCTATGGCAAGAAGTCGCGGTGTTTTCTCCAGAGGCTTGTGCGTGAAAGGAAGATCGGGGTGGTTGCCCTAGTTGAAACCAGAGCCCAAAGCTTTGAGCGGAGGGACGTTGATCGTCTGCTGGGTAAGGAATGGAACTATGTGGTGCAACCTTCGGCAGGGAAGTCTGCTGGCATAGTTGTTCTATGGAGGAGCTGTCTGATGGTGAGTTCCATTCATTCGCTGATGCATGCGGTTTTGTTTGAGGTGGGTATGAAAGGGGGCGCATCCCTCAAGTGCTGTGTTGTCTATGGCCCGAGGGAGACTCTAAAACGTAAGGAACTGTGGGATTTCTTGAGGAAGGAGGTTGACAATGCTAGCCCATTGCTGGTTGCCGGCGACTTCAATATTGTCATGTCGCAGGGTGAAAAGAAGGGGGGAAGGAAGTTTAAATTCAGCAGCTTGGAGCAAGAGTTTGCAGATGTGATCCAAGATATCCAGTTAGTGGATCTCATGTTTACTGGGAACATGTTTACGTGGTGTAATGGAAAGCAGGGGGTGCAAGGATTCTTGAAAAGCTGGACAGAGCGTTGATGAACATTGCAGGCATGCGTGTATTCCTGGGCTGCTCTGTTGTTCACCTCGTGCGAATTGGTTCTGACCACTGTCCTCTCCTCATCGACATTGAAGGGGGGCGAAGGCCTGTTTGCAAGCGCCGCATTCAATTTGAGAGCATCTGGTTGCAATTTCCGAAGGCAATGGGGGTTCTGCATCAGGCGTGGAGTCGACGTACTAAGGGGAATTATATGGAGTGCCTATCAACCAAGTTTCGTAGGTCACTTCTGGCTCTGTGTACATGGAGCAAGTTGGAGGTTGGTGATATTATGAGTGCCAATGCTAACCTTGAACGTAGTATCAATTCCTTGCAAATCAAAGAGTCTCGGGAGGGATTAAATGTAGAGGAACACTGCCGTCTAAGGCGGTTAATCTTGGACTTCCACCGCGGCTGCGCGCTGGAGGAGCGGTGGTGGTGGCAAAGGGCGAAACTCCACTGGACCCATCTGGGAGATCGTAATACTCATTTCTTCCATGCTGTCGCGACTGCACGCACCCGTAATAATCTCATTGCCCAGCTGAAGGATGATTCGGGCAGCATGGTCACTTTGCTGGACTCTATGGGTGCAATCTTGGAACCCTTCTTTCAGATGAAGTGGGGTGGTGGGGTGACGTCCCTACCTATTCTGAAGCATGTGCCGCATGCCAGTGTGAATGATGCTCAGGCAACTATGCTGGCCTGCCCTGTGACTGAACAGGAGGTTATCTTGGCCATCAAAGCTGCGAGGAGGAACAAGGCCCCTGGCCTAGATGGGGTTACTGCAGAGTTTGTCTAGGGATATTGGCATATCACTCAAGGTGACACTATACGTGCGGTGCTCTCCTTCTTCGCTGAAAAGCAAAAGCCTGAATGCTGGAAGGATACTCTTATTGTCCTTGCACCGAAATCTCATGGCGCATGCAGGTCGGATCAATTCAGGCCAATAAGCTTATGTAACTTCATCTACAAAGTTGTTGCACGAGTTCTTGTTGAAAGGATTAAGCCAATTCTTCCTGTCCTCATATCAAGGGAATAGGGGGCGTTTGTGCCTGGAAGATGTATTGCAGACAATATATTCATGGCCCAGGAAATGGCTTCGCGAATGCGCTCATCCTCTGCAAGGGCTCGACTCGTGATTAGTTAAAGTGGACATGGAGCAAGCCTATGATACGGTGCAATGGGAGTGTGTGATGAACATATTGAAAGCTATGGGGTTTCCGTCCATCTGGTGCAACTGCATTGAGGCATGCATTGTAAGCCCTAGGTATGGGGTCCTGCTCAATGGCGTTCGGCTTCCCTGGATCCATGCGAAACGCGGTCTGTGTCAAGGCTGTCCCCTTTCGCCGTATTTATTCACTTTTGTGACGGAGTATCTCTCCACAATTATGCATAACTATGAGTCCAGGTCACTGCTTGGGTTTCGACCTGGGAAGAATTCTCTTGTTTCCCATCTTTTGTTTGCTGACGACATCCTGGTGTATGCATTGGCCACACGTGCTGCGGTGCACGCAGTTAATATGGCCATGCAGGAGTTTTTAGAGCCACGGGAATGAGTGTTAACAGTGCGAAGTCTAAGGTTTTCTTCAGTAAACTCACTAGCACTAAAAGAAAGAAGGTGATTGTGAGGAAATTGAATATGGCGCATGGGGAGAACCTTTGCTATCTGGGAGTTCCAATTTCGGCAAAATTAATTAAGCTGAAGGATGTTAAGTTCTTGCTCCGAAAGATCGATGACCAGGTGATGAAATGGCGCGTCAGGCATCTGTCACTTGCTGGGAGGGTTGCCATGATCAAATGCGTACTCAACTCTATCCCCACTCATCTGCTAAGTCATTGTGTCCTTCCGAAGCATGCCATTGACATGGCGGAGCGGAAGATTAGGAATTTTCTTTAGTGTGGTGCGACTGGTGACAGGAGGATGCATTATGCTAGCTGGGAGAAGGTTACTTTGCCCAAGGCTGTGGGGGGCTTGGCCTTCTTAACCTGCGCACTTGGCAGCGGGTTCTGATTATGAAACATTGCAGAAGATTGATTGGGCGCTAGGGGAACCCCTGGGTGTGCACCATGGTTGCTAAATACGGTGCTGCTCACTCCCTTGTTAAGACTCCGAGGGGGGCATCCCATGCATGCAGGCTTCTTGCTACTGGTATGCCGGTCGCTCTTGCAAACTTTGTGTGGAGAATTGGTGACGGCAAGGATGTTTTATTTGCTGAAGACAACTGGCTTGGGGTGCTCCCAATTTGCCTGTGGCCTACGTTCATCAACATGGCGGTGGACTGGCCAACACATGTTAGTGCATGCTTTGCTGATGTGGGTGTTTGGAACGTAGCAAGCATTAGGGCTTGGGCCAACGACCTCCTTTTTGATCGTGTCTTGCCCCTACCTTGGGCTCGAAATCATGACATGCTTGTGCAGCTGCAGACGGAGTCGCCCCAGGTCAACAATTCAATACTTTACTTGCAACTCCGTGGTGCTAATGCGGGTGAGGACATGGGAAATTATTATGCTAATACGGAGTGCCTCAAGATGATCTGGAAAGTTAAGGCACTCCCTAGGGTGAAATTTTTCCTTTGGCGTCTGATTGGTGATCACCTCCCTACTACAGCATGGCTGGCCCGCAGAAGACTTGCCGAGTGCAGTAGCTGCGTTTGGGGTTGTAATGCTGACGAGTCGCCGGAACACTTTATCTGGGAGTGCCCGTGTGCACAGGTCCTCTGGAGTAGCCACCAACTTCATGAGGCCGTATCTGCCCTCGGTCTTTGCCATGGTGAGGGCACTGGGTATGATTTCTTGCAGCGGTTCTGTGAGCTTGTGGCAGCGCCTACGCGACGCGAAGCTAACAGTATGAAGCACGCTGTAACCCTAGCCACGGCAATGTACTACATCTGGGAACTCCGCAATGCAAAGAAGCACTATGACGAAAGGCCAAACTACAGTCTCATTTTGAGGAAGCTGCAGATTGAGGTTGCTCTGCATCACCGAATGCGCCCTTCCACGTCCTGCGGGAACTTGCTCAGTTCACCTGAACTGAACGTAGCCCAAAACTGGGTTCCTCCTCCCACTGGATGGGTTAAATTCAATTGTGACGCAGCTATTGAGGACCACTTGGCGGGTCTTGGCCTGGTGGCTAGGGATCATGTAGGGAAGCCCCTGCTGGTGATGGGAAAGAAAGTGATCTCTCAAGCGAGTGCAGCCATGGAAGCCTATGCTATGCTGGAGGCCCTGGAAGTGGCTAGAACCGAGCTCCCAGACACTCAAGCCATCGAGGTCCAAACTGACTCGACGCTGGCCATGTTTGACGTGCGTGCTATCCTTGCCTAGGCGCCCACGGGGGGTATATATGCCAAAGCAATCCTCCATGCTCGGGATCTTGATGCCCTTGTCATTTCTTGTATCAATAGGGAAGGTAACGCGCCGGCAGACTGGGTGGCACGTGCTGCATGCCGGTCTTGCTTCAGCTGGGGACGGGATGTGCCTCTCCCTGAGCCGTTATGCAAATTACTGTTTTTTGATTTCCTGTTTGACCCTCTGTAGAGGACGCTGCATATATTTGCCCCTTCGCTTTAATAAAGGTTTTATTTTCAGGAAAATGTATAAAAATAAAAAATATAAAGACAAAGCAAAAATGAAAAGGTGAAATATTTAAAAAGGGCAAAATATTGTTCCATTAAATTTTGCAACAAGTTTTATTTTATGAAATAATTCAAAAAAAAATTTCATAAATAAAAAAGGAAAGTAACAAAAATTACAAAATAAAATAAATGCATAAGTTATAATAAACATAAAAGTTTATCGTCATATGAATATTGAATTATATAAAATATTATAAAATTTTAAATAATTTTGGTTTTGTTAACTAAGAATAGTTTATAATTAATATATATATCATTACAAATAAAAGATGAAAAGAACTTAGAGGAACTTAAAATGATTTGTGATGTTGTTTTGTTATAGTTGTCATGCAAACCAAAGATCAATGTCAAATTGGTTATCACAAATCATTATTGAATACTATAGTTCCAAATTATATTAGACAATTTAGTCATGTTAGCTATCTGAAAACCAAAAATGTAATAGGTGTGGTCATAATCATTTTTCAAATGTACAAGTTTTATTAAGGATGAGCTTAGCATCCTCTAGTTACAAGATGCTTAGACTACTTATTTGCACCTTATTTCTTAAAAATGTTAGCATTTTTTATCTAAAATAAATTACATATACAGTTTATTTCTAGGTAAATTTATTGTGATTATTATGATAATTACTTTGAAATATCTTTTTATGATTGTGAATATCTCTATGTTTTAAGTTTAAAAAAAATTAATTTGTTAAAAAAATTTTGTATAAGTACACCTTTATGGACAATTCTTTAGGACATGTACAAATTTTAAATATTATAAATATGTCGATAATTTAACTTTATAGCTTTTTCTAATAATTTTTACTTTTTTATAATTAGCCCACTAATTTTTTATTTATTCATATCTAAAAGTTACACATTAAATTTTGATTATATAATACTAACCAAGTCATAATAACTCATATAGGACTACTACATTAAGGATAAGATAGTAATTTTGATTTGTTATTTGCCTATACTTCGCATTCGCTACTATTTAAAAAGCTTTCTTAATTATTGATTATTAGGAAGTTAATTTATTTGCTCAGTAAAATTGTTACTCATTGATAGATAAAATGTTTTATTTTATAAAGTTTTAGGTCATATTGTTTATAATATATCAGATATTCTACAATATTAAGATTTTTTATATGTTTTAATTTATAAAAATGTTTTTATTAATGAAATCAAGATTATTTTTGTAAAACATTAAGGAAATTTTTTATGCTAAATTATATATATTAACATTTAAAAAGCTTAATTTAAATTTTAATTTTTTTCTATTTATGGTTTATATTTTGTATCTTTTATGTCAATTTTACTTATGCTAAGTTTTTTTATTTAAGATATTACATTTTCAAATCTAGTTATAATAAATATTTTTAAGATTTTTTTAAAAGTGATGATTTTGATTCTCATCACATTACATCAATGTAGAAAACTATGAGTACCTTTAAGAGTTCCTTTTTTAAAATACTAAGATTTTAGTAATTTTGCATTTTAGATCCTTTTTGTTGTAGTTGCTTAACGCATTGGATGGCTATCAAAATTGTATTATAGATGTTTGTTTTTATGCCTATGTTGTGTATATAATTTATATATTGAATATTTTGCATTTTGTACATTATTATTTTTATTGAAAAATTTATTTTTTTATATTTTTATTTTAATGTTTTCTATAATGACTATTATACAAAAAATTTCAAAATTTATTTATTTGTTATCATTGTATTTTTTTTGTGATTTTTATATTTGTATATTGATTGTATTTGTTGCATTGTTTACCATATTTAGTATATCACTATGCTATTTCTTGAAAATGTTAGCATTTTAATTACAATCTTAAATGCTTAGCTTTTGTGATAATTTTTTGCTTTGTTAATTATTTGAAAAGCTTGATATGCTAACATATTTCTTGAGATTACGACAACAAAGAAATTTTTGAATTTATAAAATATAGTGTATTGATCCACCTTTTCAAGTTAAATTTTTTATTTTATTAACTTATAATAGTATATTTTTAATCATTGTATTATAAGATAACCTTCTTTTGGATAGTGTGATGCAATTTTGAAAATTTTAAATAATCTCTTACATTAATGTTTTTATTAATTGCATGATTTTATTTAAATAAAAGCAATTTGAAATTTCTTCTATGAAAAACATAATTTTTTTATTTCTTTTTAGTTTTAACATACTTTTTTAAAACGTTTATTCCATAATTAAAAAATTTAAACAAAAAAATAAATTAAATTCCTAAGATAACATTTCTAACATTAAACATAGTTAAAATACTTGTAAAAACTAGACCATATGCACTCCACAACGTTCCACCATACAGAGTATTAAGAAACAGACTATTACAGATTAGATTTTATAAATATAATATTAAAAAAAATGAATGATGTATTATTCCAAACATTGGAAAAATGGTAATATATTATAAAATCATTAAAACAAATAAAAAATAATTGTAATGATAAATCACAAAAAAATTTAGAAATTATGTAACACATTGCATTCATACATTGAAATAGTTATACATGTTTTACGTTATAGCAAATATGGAAAAAAAATATTTTGTGGTTTGAATAAAAAAATTAAGAATACAAAATATTAAAAACATTTAAATAAATGAGCATTAGATAAGAAGCACATAAGTGCATGAAATCTAAAATATAACAAGATTATAAAGAGATTAAGTCCTAATATTTAAAATATAATAAAAAGTTTTTGTTATTCTAGTGAAACATCAACAACCAACAATAAAATGATTAATATAACATTTCAAATAAAAAAGGAATTAATATGTCTATTGTAAATGATTAAAAGATATGAGAAATTGGACGTTACAATCCTAAAATGTATTTTGTTGAAATTAATTCAAAATATCCACTAATGTTATAAAATATACCTAACATTTTAAAGTAATGTGTAATGAAATACTATTTTAAGTTATATTTTTAAACGTTGGTAAATTTACTGCCAACAAATCTAGAGGAAATGCTTTACAAAATAATCTATTATATAGAATATTTTAAATCAAATAAATAAAAATTAAATTTATTAATATCATATATTTAAAATATTTATATTATTCATATAAAATTTTAAATAAAATTGATGTATCATTCCAAACATTAAAATTATCACAATAAATGTAAAAACTATTAAAACAAATACAACATAATTGTAATAACAAACAATGAAAAAAATTTAAAATTACCTTTTATATTTCATCAATAAATAAGCACAGTTTTATATCTTTAATGTTCTAGAAAATATTGTAAAATATTTTTTTACATTAAAAAAATAAACTTTTATTAACAATATAAAATATTTAAAAAATTTCAAAAAAAATTATATTATCATAAAACACTTAAACACCTAAAATATTAAATTGCATGAAATAATAAAAAGTTTACATCAACAAATAACTCTAAATATTCAAAATATAAAAAATAAGTTTATGATATACTAATAAATATATAAATAACTCACAATAAATCATTTCAATCTTAAATCATATTTACATAATCCTATTTAAGTTGTTAACATAATTTTAGAACAGACACTAATAATATATAATGTATTCAAGGTCAAAAGAAATTGTGAACTAATAAAAACATGAGCCCCTATCCATCACATATAACATAGATAAATTACATATGAGAATAAACTCTAATTTATTTTTTCTATTTGTGTTTTAATGGACCTCATCTTATTATTTTAATTTTTAATTAAATTTATATATTTATTTGTCTTTACTAAAAAAATTATACACCTATCATCATAACTTTTGGCATTATAACTATTAACTATATTACAATTCTTTGTATGTTTATTTTACTTTTTGAAATCTACTATTTTCATTGTGATTATTTTTAGCTTGCAATAACAAGAGATTCGTTAATTATGTATCATTTAAATAATTTATTTTTATTTAATATATTAATTTTTAATTATATTGATTATATTTTTAAGATTTAATATATTTTTTGCCAATCATATTTATTTAAATAATCTATATTTAATTGATTTATTAATATTTTATTATATTGATGATATGTTTTAAGGTTTAATATATTTATGCTTACTATATTTACATTTTAATTCAATTATTGGTTAAAATTACAATTTTTAATTTATGTTCTGTATTTATGGAAAGTCACTTATTTTATTAATTCCAATGAAAAATTAATTTTTTTATTTCACACAATATTAAATATTTTTAATAATTATATGAAAGCAATTTTTTTTGTATATTGAAATTTTTAAATGTGAAAATAGTTTCGCTATTAAGAGAACTTTATATATTTTGATCTCATGTGCTAATTTTTGTTTAGGAAGGACATATCTTGACAATTTTGCAAATTATTTTTTTAATAAATTTAAATTTATTTCATTGTAAATACTAAATCATTTCTTTAGTCCGAAATAATTCAATAAAAAAAGCAAATATTGATTATTTAAAGTAAAATGATATGAGAAACAAATCTAACATAAAATATCAAAAATTCAAAGCATTAAATATATATTGTGATATGCAAATATACCTTAAAAATATTATAAATAAAACATTTTGGCGAGTTGTATTGTAAATATCTAAAATTGATAAAATAATCTTCTTAATTTATAATGATGTAAAGCACACAAATTTACAAAATTAAAAAGTATAAAAATGTAGAAGTAAACTTGCAATAAAATAAAGAATTAAAAATTCAAATTATAATACTAATTTGTTTTATTTTAGAAAACTATCTATAATATTGAATGTATTACAAATTTGTTGTTGCAAATAAAATGGACTGTATGAAATTTATAACATCAATTTTGCATGTGATTATGCTGGTAAGTATTTTTTTCTCTAAAACAATTTTTATTTTTTACTTTTTTTTAAAACATTTATTCTAATATTTAAATACATAATTTCTGGTTATACAATATGATGAAAATATAAAAATTATAGATATTAGTTTTTTTCCTAGTGTTCTAATTATTTTTTTATAATTTATGCTTTTAATAAAATATTTTTCAAGAATTAGTTTTAAATTTATCAACATTTTACAATTAAAATTATTCACTTGTCTTTCATGGTAGTTTAGTTTTACTTAAATTCAAATATTTTGCTTTGTTTTCAAGAAGGTAATAAAAGAATTTAAAATCATAAAGAAATGATTCTAATTTTCTAATTAAATTATCTTTTAAAAATTCCGTTAATATAGTAGCAAGAATAGGAAGTTACCATAAGCATAAATATAGGTAATAATTTAATGCAGTTAACGATTTGTAACATTATAGCAATAGGCATAAATTTTGAAAAACAAATTGAGTAGTGCAAGATTCGTACTAAATCAAATATGAAAATAAACATTACAATGATGAATTAAAAGTAGTTGTTAAAATAAAAAAATTTAAACAATAAAAAATATGAAGAAAATATGAATTTTATTGTTTCAATAATGTAAAATATTTAACATTTGAAATGTTTAATGAAAATATTATCAATATCTAAATTAATATATTACACTGAAAGATAAATTCCAATTAATAATGTCTTATACATGTCTAACAAAACATCATTAATTAAGTGGCATTATTTAGTTTTTTTTTACATACCTACACAATTTATTTGAGTATTATTTATTTTAGAATGTTAATTAATTGTATGATATTTTTTATCAAAATTATTTAATAATGACATTATGAAAAAAGTTTTTAACTTTTTTAGTATTTCATTATGCTATCGGATATTTGTATTTCTAAAACTTTGATGTTTTATGTGTTATTGTAATGTGATGTTTCGCAAAATTAAGATATTTGGAAATACTTTTTTAATCTTTTATACAAATATACAAAATAAGATTAAGTTCCTTATATCGATGTTAAAATTTTTTCTTTTTCTTTTAAACTATTTATATGCACATAATATAATTGCTCTGAGTTAATTATTCAAATATGTCGCTATATTTCAGATTTTTTCTTTATAACTTTATCTATTTTTGTCCTTTGTACAACTTTGTTTGTGTTTGCATATTTTTTTAATATTTTAATATTTTGAAATTTTATTATAACTTTTTAAATTTTTTATTTGGTATTTTAGAAAGTAAAAAATGTGATTCAACTTTCTAACAAAAGTTTTAAATTAACCACAATTTTGAAAGAAAATTCAAAAATAAGTTAATATCATTTACATAGATTAAGAAGTTTAACTTTGAAATTAATAAAATGGTATATACTATAGAACCACAAATCTTTTGCATTATTTAATATTGATTACTTAATTTTTATAAAATATTTATATGACATGATAAAAAGACGTTATGCTATTCCAAACTTTGGAAGCAAGCAAACATAAAGGAAAAAAGTGAAGTAAAAGAATGTGAAATCATTCAAATTAAAACATTAAAAAATATTCAAACTATTACATTGATAAGTAATGATAAGAACAAATGTTTAATAAAATAACACTAATATAAATTTTAAAAGTAAGAAATGAGAAAATAAATATTATGCAATACATATAATTTTTTTTATCAATGTTGACAAATTGAAATAAAAAATATATAATATACAACAATAAATAAAATTAAAATTATAAAAAATAAATTTACAAAAAATTAATAGAAAATATCCCACTAATTAAAAAAAGACAAATATGCTTTTATAAATAAAATCGTAAGATAATTTTTTTATGCAAAGGATAAAAAATATACAATAATAAAAGGAAACACTATAAAAAACAACATACATGATGGATCAAACCATGTTCTAATCTACAAAACAAACATTTTTGTCTCGGCATAATAATTGGAAATGATAATTATGACTTTGCATAGATAGAAGAAGAAAAAAAATATGCTAACAAGTACATAAGTTGTCCTTACATCCACTTTGAGCATTTATAATTCTTTAAAAGAAGTATTGTACCCATATAATGCATGCCCACACAACTATCTTGTTATACACTTAATTTTTAAAATTATGGAATTTTTCATTAAATTCATGGCTTGGAATTGCACAATTTGTTGCACATTACATCTTGAGAACATTTTCCAATAAATATGTTTTGCACATAGCCTTCAATATGTTAAGCATTCTATTATCGTATTATTTTTTTTATTCTTGAAAATTTTAATATGTTTTGTTTCTAATGCAATGTTTAATCCATTAATATGAAATTCTTATTATGTTTTGTAAATATTTGAAATATTTTAAGAAGTTTACAATAATAATGATTTCTTTTGTTTAAGTTTCAATATTTTTTCTTACACCCACCATTTTAATACTTTTGCAGTTAATTATCAAAGACAGATCAATTATACTTTTTGAAGAATTGACTTTTTTACTTATAATAACTCATTGATGATTTTTTTAATTATTTTTAAACTCTTTAATGACACATATTTTTGAATAATTATTTTTTATATATTGAAAGAAAGTTTTTAGAGTAAATTGCAAATAATTATAAATGTTGAAAACTTGATTATGCATAACAAAACCACCATATTTTGGTTAATAATGATTTTTGGATTGTGTTTTAAATCATGCATCACAAAATTGAACATTAATTAATAGATTAAAATGCACAATCAAGTGTTCTATGGAATAATGCCCTTGTGAAGATTGGTTAGTGAGTGTAAGTAATTTTGCTTAATTGTCGCTCAACATGTAGATCAAAGAGTCATTTTTCTAACACTTGCCAAAAGCTAGACCATGATCACTTGCTATTTTTTTAGAAGCATACCTTATCTTAGTTTTGTTCGTCTATAAATATCGCTGCCTTACTTTTAGAAATATCAAATTAAAAAAGATTCCCACATTATGTTCTTTGATATCTTCTTATGTGACAAACTTATCTATGACTATAAAATCTCATAGATATGATCACATGATAAATCAAAGTCAAGAATTCGTTCAAAACCAAAGACAAAATATAAATTAAGATACTATGCTAGCAATATCCCAATCAATAACAAAACTCATCGAGATGGTTGGACAAATCCTATAAAACAAATAATACGAACCAAATCATTAATGAAAAAGGGATAATAACAGAAGAAGAGATACACCAATGATTTAAAAGAAAAAACTCTTAAAGACATAGGAACTACAAAAGTCATGATAATCCTTCTGATAACTTTGACTATGATATCCATAATAGATATCATGATAATATAAGAAAAAATGAACCTTCTTAAGAGTTATGTTAAAATAATGATTTAGGTGTATTTAGTAAAGATGAAATACCTAAGAGACATTAAGATCAGAGCATATCTCTAATCTATAATGGTATACCCCAACTTTTGTTGCTAATTTTAATCATAAGGATTATATTATGACATACTAGTATGAAAGATTAGTTCTACTAGCACTAAATGAATGAGCCAAAAAATATCAATTTATTAAGATTAACACAATGTAGTGCCCATAAACTCCTTAGAAACTATGAGCAACAACATTTTAATGATGATGAAGATGTATCCTAATCTTGACGAAATTTTATGTTAGGTTGTACAATAGGTTTATTCAAAAAATATATAATATCAAAATGAAAGAAAAATAAAAGGCTTTTTAATATGGTGAATCTATCGACGAGAACATTACTAAGTTTAAAGATCACAAACTTAGGTGCAATATAAATGAGCCTAAGAACATAGTTTTCCATTTTATAGTGAGTTTAAAGGAATATATATTAGTAGAGCTTAACTTGAGAAATAAAACAATTTTAGAGAAAGTTTATAGCATAGCTAGAAATGTTAAAAAAAGTATAATTTATATTTCAAGAGAAATGACAAGCCAGTTTCTTCAAAGGTCCACACCACCATTTCTTAACCACTCATACATGCACTTCATCAACCCCATCCATCATAGATTCTAAACCTCTGAAACCTACATTGCCATCCACTTCTCTGCACCCTTCCTTAACCAAACCCACATAATTTAGAATCACCTATTTTAAGTGCCACAAAAAGGGACATAAATCTGCAAACTATCCAATGAGATCTATGACTTTGAACCTAGAAAGTGTTAATTTATATGAAGATTTTGAATAAGGAGAAAACATAATTCTCGATGAGAATGTTAAAAAAGAATTAGGAAACATGAGCATTTTCATGTTATAAGCACCTTTACGTCCCCATAATCACATAATGATTGAAAGTGTACAAATATCTTTAACACTAGTATAAAAATTAAGGAACAAACATTTTGGATGATCATTGATATTGATAGTTGAAAAAATATCATATCCTGTATTACTGTTAAACAAACAACTTCTTTATTGTAGCTTCCATGCCCTAACTCTGTCACTGATACATAAAATCTGTCTTATTAAGCAATGATGTTATGTATCATTGAAATTGGGCAGGAGTAATGACTACGTTTTTTATGATGTCATACCTATGCAAATAAGACATCTTATTTTTACAAGACGAAGGCTTTTTTAAAAGGACATGATCTAAAGTGTAAGAACAATATGTATTCCTTTATTTATGATCGAAAGACCATCACATTACATTGTACTCTACCTTGTGAGAGTCCTTAATCACTTAACCCTAACAAATTGATTATAAACTCTAAGTCCATGGATAAAGGAAATCGAAGGATAAATAATTTTAACTTAAATGTACTAGCACAAGTTAGGAAGACCCACAATCAAAGAGATTTAGTAGAGTTTATTATAATTAAAGAGTTAGCCAACACTTTACAAAACCCATCACTTATTGTATGAGCTTATGGTTTTAAGTCAATATCTTTTATTGATTTTATTCTCTTACCAATAAACTTTCAAACTTCTATCTCTATTGAAATCTCTTTATTACCTACAGTAATATGTAAAAACATTAATTGAAGTAATGAAAGACACAAGAAACTAGTAGATGCTCAAAAATTTGTTAGGTAATTTTATGAAAGAGATTATGTTATATTTAGACTTATTTCAAAATAGTTTCTACTCATAGCTGATAAGAAATTACAAGTGCATGAAGCTAGATTTTTTTAGAATATTCAAAAACTTGGAACTAATGCATATGTGTTGGATTTGCTAGAAGAGTGTAGGATTATGTCAATCTTTAACATTAAAGATTTAGTCTTCAATAAGGCATTATATCTAATACCTAATGACTCTTTACTAAATTCTCTCGTGCTGAGTCAATATTTCCTTATCACTACATTAGCCTTAAGTGTAAGAATAATGTAAAGAAATATTTATGTCATGAGACAATACCAACCAAACACTATTAACTTCAAAAAATTTTGGTTTGTTAAAAGGGAAAAACTTAGATGAAGAACTCCTAGCACATTTATTATGACTTACAACATATCACATCACACCTGTTAGAACTTTACTATGCCCATCACCCTAATAGTAGCTCACTAAGCTCTCTCCCACTTAGGAAGATGATATATAAGCAACTAACATAAGGTCACGAACACACATTCCGTATCGTCGCACCAGTTGCACAACTCCATGGGTGCAAAAACTAGTTCAAAATTTTCTTAAAAAATAGTTAAAATTAATTTTTTTACTTTTCTACTTATCACTATCCACCCTCTCTATCACCATCACTAACACCTTCAATAACTACTATCACTACTTAAGGTAACCCATGCACGTACATGAATACAATTGAAAATGTGACCTATGCTCAACATGCATTAACCCGTCAATTATGGCATCCCTCAAAGACCGACACCAACTAACAAGTCCTATCAACCCATTCTGTTCAGCCTGAGACATGTCTATCCAAAAAACAGCGACATCTCTATCATGTGTCACTCGCTTTATTGTCGTGCCACCCACTATTTTAGTGCTCGTCATTATCATCACTCAAAATTATTAGTTAGTTTTGGAGTTTCTTAATTCAATTAATTTTTTAAACTTTTTAATTTTTTTAAAAATTTTATTGATGAATCTTCTATATCTCTATAAATGGGGATGCCCACAAGCCTATAAGGCTTATAAAATTATGAAATAAAATTATTTTATTTGTGTACTTTCACTTTAATGAACAAATTATGTATATCCAACTCAGTTGAATAGATTCAAACTTCACTTATAGCATACAATGATCGAATGTAAGAATATGATCTTATTTTGAATGGACAATTCTACCTATTCTATAATATCGACCTCCCTATTCCACTAGGTTAGATTCAACAATAACATTAGGATAGTGTTCCAAAAACATCCCTTCTTTAATCTTTGTTCTCGCAAATGTTAAAAGGAATTGCAAAATCCAACAAGTATGTGCAACGTGAATATAAATTCATTTAATAAATTCTTTGTAGTTTTTTTTATGTTAGATAGCTCATGTGTAGGTTGGGGAAAACCATATACCCTATATCACTTCATACATTTCTCAATAAAAATGGTGACCAATAGTCATGTGTATGTACGTAAAACAAGACTCTCTTTGATAATTCTTACTATTTGATGGTGTATAAAAAACTTATTATGAATACAAAATATTTATATAGAAGTTCATTAGAACTTTTCTCAAGCCAACTATGCATTGATCTAGTCTCCACTAGAGCCAAAAATGACTGTCCAAATGGTTACTGATAAGCTCCAAGTGCATCATAAGAACTAGAAAAGTATAGCTCTTTCCCTTTTGTGTTTTGATAGTCTTTATTATCAACTGTGTCCCACTTACTATTTGTACAACTCTCATTATATTGATTATAAAAATTTGTCCAAATACCTTAGGGATTCCCAATCGATAATATATAGATTTAATGGGCACATATTGACGACAAACACAAACAAGGTCCACAATAGTTGGAAACAAGAGATTCATGTCAGAAAACATAAGTAAATAATCTTTTGCTTGAGCTTCTAAAGGTAAAGGATGATGAAGATCCATTTAACCCACATTAAACTCTACATTGAAGCCCATACAAACTAATGGGTGTAAAAAAATGGCATGCCCTTACATGAAAATGGGTTGGAATACCTATATGTCTAATATATTTTGGGTTCTTTCTCTATTCAACAATCTATGACACATCTACATGACTTCACAATGTATTTCCCATTCACTATGTTCTTTTTGTTTAATTTCGCTTTCAATAATAGCTTTGCTAGAAGCAACATGCCTGATTAAACCATGAATTCAAAATATTTAGAAGAGCTCTGTTACTATTTGTTTAAGTAATACACATTGATATAGTGAAAGCAAAGTATCCATAGAAATGGTAGAATGAATCAACCTACTTACTAAGCAATGTCATGAAACATCCCATCTTTACCTTCACTTATTTCAAAAAATGACTTGTGAAGCCTATTATGACAATACCTCATGGGTTGTCCATGGATCCTATTATTAAGAAGCAAATCTATATGCAACTAATACAGTAATAAGAGTTTTATTTCGGTAGATGACACTTCTATATAGTTCCTTTGGATTCAAACTCATTCATTTACCCCTATCTATTTGAATGATTGGCTTCTACTTAGAAGGGCAAATTGTTAATAGGCACAAAACCATCTATCTTAGTTCTAAATTTATTTTAATAAAATATTTATCTAAAACAAAGCAACCAGTAAAAACATTCTTGTTTTTCACTTTTTTATCTTGTAATACATATTCACTTCTAGAAAGTTTTTTATTTATTAATTCTTTCAATTTTACTATTGAATTATTTCTAAAATTTGCTAATCCAAATTTGTTGATTGTTGTCTATGTGCACATGACTCCATTATGATTTTTGAATTTTTGATTTCTTGAACCCTTGAGTAGTACAAAAAGAGGGATGTTGTAATTCCAGCATTGTATTTCATATTAGAATGAATCTCACAATTATAAGATGGTTTTTTTAATGGAGCTAGGAACAAAATTGAGATAGGTTCCTATAGGATTCCTCCCCCTCAACATGAACACACAAACACACACACACACACACACACATAATCCTACATGAAAGTTTCCTCCAGTTTGGCTCATGAACTTACACCAAATAATTAAAAGTTTTATTCTAGTTTTTCAACTTTTTTTATGAAACGTACAAGAAGCTGCTCTTTACTAAAGTTATGAGTAAAGGCAATCTTTCCATTGATTAATTCTTTTTTTTCTTTTTGCTCTATTTTTCTTACTTTTTGCTCTTTTATGGTTATGGTTTTTGCCCAAGAAAATGGGAATGTGAAATTTTTAGTCTACATCTAATCAAATGATTAATTACCTGAAAGAGATATCATGAAATAAATTTCTTTTTTGATATTTTATTGTTATGTTTGACATTTTTAGGTCCCAACTAACTCTAATGATTATGTCATGGTGTCGTTAGAATCATATTTGTGATATATAATAATAAAAATGCTGAAGGGGAATTTATAATTTCACAAAACATTAAATTTTTCCATGTGTTCCATGTTTCTTCTTTCAAGACCATGTATCAAATCTTCTTTTTAACTATTTATTGGACAATTTGGAGCTTCATGTTTCTCCTTCCAAGACTCATCTTAGAGCTACAACATCTTAATTAAGTTGAATAGGATGATAGTTTCTTAGTTTGAGTCTATCAAACTGAAGTTTTGATCAAATTAAATGTTGCAATATACTAGATGTTCTAATTCCTTAAGGGGTTTATTAACTGATCCACAATATAATTAGGGAGACATTTCTAGTAGCATACATGAGTCATTGAGCATGTGAGTTTTATTTACCCATTTTATACGTTCTTATTAGAGAATCAATAAAATACATGCCCATTCTCCACAAGATTTTGACTTTTTTGTTTTAGCACCACAAGATTTTGGGTTTTTTGTTTTAGCACCAATTGCTTGGTAATTACTAAAAGAACAAATCCCACTTTTGATGAGTCTAAAAACTTATTTCATAAAATAATCTCTAGTTTATTTGTTTCATAGTGAAAGTATAAGGTTTTGTTACCTCTCAAGCTATCTTTTAAATTGGTACAACTCTATCTACCAAACCCCTAATTTGTGGAAAGAAAATTTATCCAATTTAAAGTTCTTGATGTTTATATTAGTTTATCATAAAAAAACTCATTGAAACTTCTTATTATTTTATTACTTTAGATGAAGCATGAATCCTTTTCATCTTGATGTTACTTTAAGACATAAAGAAATGATTCTGTTTCAGGGCCAATGATAAAAGTCCTTGAATTAGTAATCAAAAAGATTCTTGAGCACCCTCTAGCTTCGATTCTATTCCTCCCATTATCATAGAACTAAATACTTCTTTATGAGCTCTAATATTGTTAGATTTATAGGAAAGAATATCTTGTAAAATTTGAGCAACACCAAATCTTTATAAAGCTAAAGCCTCCATATCTCCTGCTCACTACCACCCTTTCTTAAACACCTTCAAACGATTTTTTTTGTATCAAATTAGTCAACTATATTTTTTATCAAGTCATTTTATTATATGAATTAATTTAACATGTGATATAATAAAAAGTTCTACTATTGATATATTGTGATTTAATTAGCATGATTTTTATCTTTCCCAACCATTGCTAAATGTCATATTGATTTGTTTATCAATTCATGCCAATATAAACTATCTAAATTTTTTTGGTAAACCTTTGTTGTTATATGGCCTTGATTTAAATGTAGAAACACATCATCAAAATATTAAGGAAAAGAATGACATCAAGAATCTTGTATTCAAGAATACACAATGTGGTAATAAATAGGGGTTGGAATATAACTTAGAGTTACATTTATAATTGTAAAAATAATAAAGCCTTAATTATAAGAAAAGAAATAATCAATATTAATGTGAATTGCAACTATCAATATTATACTTATTTGGCATTGGATAAATGTTTTCATTATAATTATTTTGAAAACAAAGGGCAAGATAATAATAGTTATTGGTCTTTATTACCTTTAATTGACAAATTTTATGTTAGACCTATCACTCTTAGAACTACTATTATTATTTAGTTCATTAAGGTATATGCTTCCTCTGAATTAAAATTTGAAATTAAAATATTTTAAAATTTGAATACAAGAATGTTTAATTTTGAATTTTTAATTTTGAAGTTTGAAGTTCTAAGATTGGAGGAATGGTAGAAACACAAGAGTTGAGTTGCATCACAAAACCCTTGATTTTGCTTATATCTTTAAAATGAGTTTGTAATTTTATTAACAATTTTGATTTTTTTTTTCATCCTTATTCTTAGTAAACCATGAATGCATTATAAGGTATAGATAGGTTTCCTAAGAAATAGGAGTCCATAGTAATAGATAATATGATTAAAAGAATATACACACACACACTATAATGAATTAAAGATGCAAGTGGGAGTTGGGTCTTAGAGGAGGATTTATTTGCCAAATATGTGGTGGTTTGCTTCAACTCTCACTTATCTATTGTCCCTACCAAGGAAAATGGGAGGAGCTTTGCTTTATTATCCTTAAACTCACTGAAAAGAAATATGATGCTAATTTAGCCAATTTGTAAAGGGGAAATGTAAAAAAATAATTTTTTGATGGATTTTTCATGTGCATTTAAATTGGATGGGTTTAATAATTTCTTTTACAAGCATTGTTGATCTGTAATTCAAGATGACAATTATGAAGCTATCAATGACTTTCTCGTCAGCAACCTATTACTTAAGTAATTCATTAGTGCTAATATAATCTTTCTTCCAAGGACTTATTGTACTACATCTATTAAAGATTATAGACTAATTTGCACTTAAAGTTTCTCTAAGAAACTTTTTTATTATTGGTTGTTACCCTACAATCTTTCTTGCCTGCACACTCATCTAAATAGAATAATCAACTTTTACTAACGGGAAATCACTAAAGATATCTTCATTACCCAAGAACTATTTTGATTATTTAAACTACAAGGTGAAAGTTAGTAACTCTATTATCAAGCTATACTTTTGGGAAAGATTCAAATGTATATCACATAATTTTCTTAAAAAAGTATTGCATAAGATTAACATTAATAGTTAATTTATTAATCTAATCATAAGTATCTATAATAAAAAATGACTATTACTCATTAATTTTTGATAGAATGGTCCCTCCTAATCACCCCATGGCTAAAGAAAGTTAACCATCTATCCTTATTTCTAATCATTGCTATAGCTAATGCACTAAGAAGAGGTTTAAGCTATCTACATATATAAGGTGTAGTGAAGCACTATGCAACTTTGAGATGTTATAAACCAAATTCCCATTTGGTCATAACAGTTGAATTTTATCCTCTTCTCAAGAGGTGAAAAAGCCTCCATTCAAAATATCGATATATTCTTCTTTGAGCTCTATGATGCATCATATTTGGAGATTATTATATAAAAGATTTTATCTATTGAGAGTAAATAAATGAAGCACAAGTAAGAGAATATCATAAAGAGGCTCTTAGAATTCAAATGATATTACAATCCAATCCCTTTTCTTGAAAGCACCTTATTCAAAGGTAAGAAGTAGGTTGTTCACTTACAAAACAACTTTAACAAAACATGCATGAAGATAATTGGATAGTGGTAGAAATTACTCTTTATAGTAGGTTTGTTTTAGCCATGTCCTCTAACTAATTCCACTCTATACTCTAATGATGTTCTATCCTTCAAATAAAGTTATTAATATAGTAGAAAGTGCGATGAATAATTTTTGTTAGAAGAATAGCAATCTACTTACCAAACTTTCTTTACTAATATAGAGGCCCTTATAAATTTATTATATATAACTAACAATTAGAGCAAGCTAAAATTTTAATTTGAAGACAAATGGTCTTTCTATGCATATAGGGACTCTCAAATTCTTACTTTTAAGGATTGTCCAAGGTGCACAAAGTTATTGAACCTTTTTTTATGATCCATGGCATTAAGCATAACAATTGCTTCTGCACAAGCAGAATTGTGGTAATAAAAACTCTATGACCATTAATCTACCCTGAGTTCTTCCATCTCTTATATGTTGCAATATCTAGAAGTTAAAAATTTAAAAATAAATTATAGTAAAAAATCCCAGTGATTTTTATCATAATAAGAGTTCAATATAATATATGTGCCTTTCTCAATTGTAGTCTAATCATGTCGAGAACCTCAATAAATCTTCAATTGGTAAAATATTCTTCACTTCCACTTGTTTCTAGGAAACAATTAAAGTTGTTTTGTGGACTCCTCCAACACTAACTTTTGTCAAATTATATACTAGTTGATTGACTGGAGGGAGCAAATGCATTGTAGGTGTTGGTCGTGTGATCGTAGACCACATGTGTAAAGCAATCATTGCATTCTCAATTTATGAAGGATCTAAATTAAATATAGAAGATAAACCATGATAGTACTATTTTATATAAACTTAAGTGACAATCTAGGCTTCTAAAGCATTATTGTAGAATCAAATAGTAAATCAATCCTAGTAATGATTTGCTTAAGAATTAGAATCCCTTCGTGTGTGTTAATTCTATTGAACAAAATGAATCAAATTCAGTGTAAAGCGATTTGATTCTAGCACATATTCAAAGAAGGATATGTAGTGGTAAACCAATTAGCTCAATTTGCTAGAAATCATATTCATTTGGACGTTCTAGATTCATAAAAAATTATAAAAAGTTTCAAATATTTAACTAAAAATTATTAGGAGAGATTTTCATATATTTATTGAGTGATCATATAGAAAGTCATCCAATAAATCCTTCTACAATCAAACTCATGAAATTCGTTAATAATTTCATCGATGCCGGCTTGGATTTGTTCATATGGAAGTCACTATGCAATTTAGCTTGAAAAAAAAGAAGAAAAATCTTGGAAAAAAAATAATATTTTATCATCTTTTTTAAATTTTTCTAAAAAATTCAATTCCTATAAACCACCTGAGGTTTTGCAGCTCATGCCAAACAGGTCATATTTTGGGCCAACAAAATGAATCTATTTGAAATGGTCATTTCCTTCAAAGGAAACCCATGTCCATAGAATCTTTCAATTCTACTAGATGATACCTATTCTTCTTATGTTAAAGATAATGATTTTTCCATTTCCAAAAGAATCCAATCAAACCCATTTCCAGATTTTTTTGTCAACCCTGGACTTGGTTCTAAAAAAATACAAAAACAAGAGATACAATTTTGACCACTTTTGCTGAAATAAATTGAGTATAAATTGTATTAAAATTACATTAAAATGTTGTTTGTATTATTAATACTTTGTTAAATTTTTGAAATTGGAAGCTACCTATGAAATTTATATTTCTCTTTAGAAATTCGATGGCTAAAGAAAGAAAAAAACCCATCACTTTCTTAATATTGTCTTGGTTATTTGATTGAATAGAAAATGGAACTATTTATATTCAATCACTTGGAATGTTTCTAGAAGCTCATCATTCATATGTCTTGATTCTTTGGCCATTTCATCCTCTCTATCAACCCAATGTAATGACTAGTTCAATGGCATCAATTAGATACTATAGTTTTATTCAACAATACATTAAACTTTGTATTTCATTTGGAAAATTAGGTGATTTGTTTAAATTCATTACACCTTCTTAATGTCTTTCTATCACACTAATATGGTTACAAATTTTAAACAAATATGATAACAATCATCATTTTAAAACATATGGTTATGGAGTTCGTCATGGTACTGTTTGACAGCTTCCTACAAAGAAACACTATCATCGACTTAGTTGATAACCAACACGGATGATTTAGATTGGTGTAAAAGCTTTTTAGTTGGTATTAGGGACATTGTTTTATGATAATTCTTCCAAAAATAATTTGGATTACTTTGATGAAGAATATTTTCTTAATAAGTGCAACATTTCATGTCAAGACTACCATGCTCTATACATAATTTTCAATGCTAATAGATAAATTTTGGCCTTTTCTACCTCCACTTTGATTCAGGATCATTTTGATATAGTCACTCATTACTAAGGATTACACAAATCTTCTGACTCTAATTAGTCTTTCCAATTTTTATAGCAATGATATCCATTAATGTAGAACATGTTATTTTACTTCATCATAAGATGGTCATTATTTAAATATGTTGAATGGCACATATCATTTTGATATTTATAAAATGCCTCTAATTTTTTGTCGAAGTTGTTCAATAGTTACAATACATGAATATAATGGTCAAACTTATCCATTTAGGCACATTGTCTCAGTTGGAGCAGTTCAGATCTCTAATTAGCATCATTCATCACTTCAATATTTTCATAATGTGTTTGCTATGATGATTCTGTTCACATAGTGATTTGATGATTCATTGTGCTCTTATGTTTGCTTATATCATTTCAATGCATAAGTTTAGTGGAATTGACCATGGTCACTATGGATATATTTATGTATCGCATTTATTCAAAACAAAATATTTAATGGGTCGTACAGGTAGTTCAATGAGACACTCCAAACCATTGAATGTTAACTAATTAGCTTACAGTATTAATGCAGATTAGCACATTGAAAGCTCAAGGATGCCTATCCACTTTCCTCACATAGCAACTTTTACCCTTAAAGGACTTCATTATAACACTAATGCATTTCAATTGCTAAACTCTATCTATAATAACCTCTGTATGCAATGGTATTCATTTTTTTATAAGACAAGGTTGAGCAATGGTTTTACATGACTTTGTAATTTTGAAAAAGTTGATTAAATGATTCTAGAAAATGTTAACCACTTAAAATAAATATAAATAGAATTTGTGCCAACACTTTTAGAATGTTCAGCTTAACTACAAGCCTACAACCACCCAAAACAAAAGCCAAACAAAAACAAAACCAATTAGTATAGTCCTTTCACAAAAGCACAATTGACAAAAATGAAATAAAACAAAAGGTCCATAATAACCTTTCAAAGAAATAAAACTAATAAAAGGAGAAAAATTATAATGGCACAAATCAAATTTGATTCTTATACTAATCTTATGTTTGATAAAATATTTAAAAAAAAATAAATGTATTATGCTTTGCTTGAATAAATAAAAAAATAAAAGAATGCAAGCTTTATTGATTCAAGTAAAAGGGAGTGTTGGATCTCAAAGCTAAAGGATATAGGGAATGAAAACAACGGTGAGCACCTAGAAATAAGACTTCAATTTTCAAACTTAAAAAAAATTGATAACTTTTCACAAATCTTTTTATGTTAAAACATGTACAAATTATAAAGATATTACAACAACAAAAAGTAGTAACCAAACTTCCTAGTTTGCTACATTGGGTCTAAATACTCTAATTCAATAATAACTATTCAAATATAATCTTTTATGCAAAACAATGAGTTGGCTAGCTCAACAGTCTTTATAAAAAGCTATTAGGATCCATTAGACATCAATAAGACCTTTAGAGTTTGGAATATATCATAATAAATGAAAGTCACATGATTGATTTTAATATGGATTGTTAGATGAAAAATGGCATGATTGAATCAAGGTAAATATTAGCCACATGATTGATTTTACTTTTGACTTCTAAATCAAAACAATGCATGTTCAAATACAAGTAAATGTGAAATACATGATTGATTTTAACTTCGACCATTATACCATCCAATCATCAAAAATATGTGATTGAATGATTTAGAAAGAAGGATGAGTTTTCAAACATTTGATCATGAAAATTATGTGATCAAACAACGAGGTTTGGATCTACATATTTTTGGATAGACAGATAAAATTTCATGTATTTGTGTTATTGCTAGATTTAATACCACAAATACTTTCACATTTTCAAACTGATATATGAAGAAAGAATTGGGAATTTTTGTTTGATGATGCTTATTTCCACATAAGATAGCTCTACATCAAGGTTTATAAGTGTGCAAACATTTAATCAAACATATGGGACCCCCTAATTCATTTAAGAGATCACCAACCTTTCTTACTACTAACTACATCACAAGTTGAAGAGTGATTTTGTTTTATACAATAACTTAAAAGTTCAAGAGTGATTTCTTGATATGATAATGTGTTCCTTTAGATTTTTGTTACACTCATGGTTTTTATTAAAAAAAATTAGGCACGATTTTGTAAAATCGTTTAAGAGTTAGGATAAGGAAAATTGATAATATATATATATACAATTATGTGTGTGTGTACAGTTGAATCTCTTTATTAAGAAAAAGTAGTTAAGATAATTATTGATAACCTAGCATGTTTTTTTAAAAGGTTTAGTTTTGCTTTATTAAGAAATTATGAACATTTTTATCCTCATGAGCTCATGAAGGATCAAAGAGGTTTTGATGACAATAGCCAAAATAAGTGATGCTTAACATAGTCATAATGTATGAATATATTTAATCTAAATAAGTGATGAAGAGGAGCTTCAAAGACACATCAAGAACTTTTGCAAGCATGGTGTTATGCTGTTGACACTGGGCCACACTAGCCATGGTGCATAGTTTGATGATAGTAAATTTGATGTATTAATAATAGATTTGGTTGAGTGAATTTTTAGGTGTTAGAGAGTTGATATTTTTTTCTAAGAAAAAAATTAAAGAAGAAGAGGTGCAAATATCAAATCTCATGAAACTCATCTTAATTGGAGTAGTAAACATCATGTGATACATTTTGAATTTAATTTTATGTATTTTAATTTTATCTTCGATTACTATGCTAAGGATAATTAAACCATTCATGCAAGCTACAAAAATGAAACCAAACTTTAAATTATCTATATTATAAAATATTTTAGTTTTTAATGTCTTTTATAATCATACGTTGATCATCATAACAATCATTTTTCTTATCTTTAAAAATAATTATAAAAAATAAGTAATTAAATCTAAAAAATTAAAAAAATAATCCTAATTGAATTAAGAAATCTAAATATATATAACAAATGTTTGGAGGCACCTAAATAGTTAATTGCCATTCGCTAACAACTTTAGGAAATTGAATTTAAATTTATAAACAAATACCCTTTTTGTGCATATAGGGATTTTCAAATTCATGCTTTTATGGAGTATCCTAGTTGCACAAACTTAGGAAACCATTTGTCCTAAAGTTTGGAATTAAACACATCCAACATGAAATTTCTACAATGGTGGAATTATAGTCACACTCATCAAGAATTTATATAGTGATTGTCCAAATGTAGGTCATATTTAACATGAAGTCAATTCTTTATCTAATAAAACTTTTGATGATTATTTTTTGAAAGATGGTTTTTATTTTATGTATCTCAACTTTACATACCACACATATCTTTTTGGGATTTTTTGCCTAACAAATACACGCTGGAGTTCTTACTAGACAATTTGGTTGAGTCAAATGAATAAGAGTTGTGACTAACTGATTGATTTCATGAGCCACATTTATCAAAAAAACTTGCATTGATAGAATCTCAATGTTGAACATATGTCACAACTATTATGTAATTATAGTAAAGATTCATATACACCATTACTTATAGCACAATGACCATGGAAACATGTAAGTTTAGACTTAGTATTAGAATTTTTTAGAATCATTAGAAGTAATTGATTCTATAATCATATGATAAGTTTTCTAAAATGGCTCATTTTATATGTTACCATAAGAAACGAAATACATCCCATATTATGATGTGATTTCTTGATGAGATTATGAACCTACGTGGTGTAACTCAAATAATTATTTTAGAACATGATGTCAGATTTACTAGCTACTTTTAAAAAATACTTTGGTGCCCAAAGCAATCAAACTTAAGTTTTTATGGACTTGTTATCCAAAAAAGATGGGCAAATAGAAGTAGTTAATCAAAGCTAAGGCAATCTTTTTTGTAACCTAGTAGTGGAACATGTTGAAACCTAGAATCTTTTGAAGCATTTTGCTTATTTCATTTAAAAAGACTCAATTAATAAAATAATACGTTTGAGTCCTCAAAATCATCATTAGAGTCTTATTGACTTTATTCTCTTACCTTATGATTTAGCATTTCTTAGTTTATTGAGTCTTTTACTCATCGTATTTTGTTATTACATAAATATATTACAAAACAAATTAATTTAAATAATAAAATATCTAAATGACTAGAAAATACTCATTCACAACTTAGAGAGTTTGTTTAGAGTGATTATTTAGTTGTTTTTGTTAGGCCAGAGAGACAATGTGTGAAACCCTTAAAATATTACATGATTCTCAGTTAGGCTACAAATAAAAAAAAATGGTGAAATTCTAAGATGGAGATTTCTTGAAGGCCCATTAAACAACTTGATCAATAATCTAATATTCAATCTAATGCACAATAGATAATTCAAGGTTTAAATCCAATAAAATGAACAAAGTTGATCTTCAACTTCACTTTCTTTAAGATGACAATCAAACCATTTAACAAAATTTTAAGTTCAATCGATGCCACTTTTGAATAGGAAACAAATCATCTAATGCATGAAAATGAATTTTAAGCTAAAACTAGGTTTTTATCAAAAGCTAATTTGAAATTAAAAGAGACATTTTGTTGAATTTAATAAACAAAATTTGAAGGGAAAGGATGAATTAGGAGTATCATGTGTTATCTCACAAACACATATTCATTGGAATCGCACCAACCCAATTAAAACTTGAAGCCATACTAGAGCAAAATATTATTTTGATTAATCTTCTTTGTCAACCATAAGGGTTGACTACAATGATATATTTTCCCCTTCACTACCTCTATTATTTTTGCTTTCTTTGTCCAAACAAATTCCATAACAAACTATGTCATAATTGATGTTATTTCCTATGCATCACTCACTATCGATAGTTGTCTTCCTAACCTAATTATCTATTGATCCCAATCATTGCTACATAACTACTAAACATCACCAGTTTGCCCATCATTGTTAGGCCATCTACTTCTTCCCAACCATCTACCATCTCCTGGCCACTCGTTGGCTGTCATCCTTTGATCATCGTCAAATGCCTTCACCCATCTTCTTCACCACTGGCATTCTGGTCACATCATCATTGATGTTCGATCATACTGTATGATTGTTTTATTTTTCTTATGATGTTTGTCATACATTTTTATATCCTATTTTCAATATGATTGATCTACTTTGAGTTAATTTCATGGAATTCAAAAGATTTTTGTAGATTCTTAAGTTATTTAATTAAAAAATTATCTTTTTTTTATACATTTTGTATTTAATGTGGTTTATCTTTTTAAAATTAATGTCAAGAAATTTTAACTCCAAAATTATCATTCTCTTTTATCCATGCTTATGATTTTTTCCAAAGGTGTATTTTTCTTTTGTTTTTTTCATATATTAAGATCTCCTTCAACTTTAAGCAAGTGAGGCTCTCTCATTATAATATAGTTGTAGATGAAAGAAATTTCTCTTATTTTTGTGCTTCTATCTTTATGGGTAAATTGTGTGTGACCAACTCTAGTGTAAGGGATAACGATCGAAGGTGAGAGAACTTCTACTAAAAGTGTTGTAAACCACACAAATTCACCTTTCTATCAATGACCATAAGTCTTTACCCACATGTTTACTCTTTTGATGCAATCAACAAACTATCACCCTCCTCAATATGGCTCAAGATCTTAGTCTATCATCTTATTACCTCATTGTCATCCCCACTAATCTAAACATCAGACTCATCATTCTTTTCCATCTTTGACACTTTACATGTTAACTTAAGAGGAAATATAAGCCACCACCACCAAAATGTGTACTCTTTCTATAAATTTTTATTTTCTAAGTGATAATCTAAAGTAAAGGTTGCTCTTCCATCTATTTAAGTACTCCAAATAAAGTTTTTTTTAAAATCTTTATTTTATTTGAGTGAAATTCAATGTGATAAAATTGATTAGTAAAACTTTATATTTAACTCTTAATGTGTTACCACATGATCTAGTTAATAATCTATAGTACAAATTTAAAGGCAAATATTTGAATAATTATAAAATACCGCACACAATATCAAATCCTAATTAGTGTATGCTATCTTTTAATATTTTTTAATAATTTATCCAGAAAATTTATATTGTAGGCTCCAAATTTCACCATAATAGAAGTCTAATTTATCTTATATAGAGTTTGGTTTAGTGTTATGGTTTTCTACTTAAAATAAAAAATTATATTTAAAAAAAATTGTTAGCAATTTTTTGTTAATTTCAAAAAAATTCCTTTAAATAATGTGTCCACTAAAGAACTCTTAATTTATTTTGGACAAACCTTATCATGGGAGATAGTAATGAAGCACTAATATGACTCCCTATCAACATTCACGAGAACCATGTTGTTCTATGTACAACATGGTTTTGAAAAGACAAGATCATGATCACTAGTCATTTTTTGAAAATACATCCCATCTCAGCTTTGGTGGTCTATAGTTGTGGTTACTTTGCCTTTACAAATTATTTTAAATAAAATAAATATATAAAAAAGAGGATATCACTCATTGTTCTCCATTCTTGATATCCTTATGTGTCAAACTTTTATATCATCACATGGCCTAGTAGGTCCTATAAAATATCAAACTAAAGTTAAGAATCAAGATAAAACTTTATCCATGATTGCATGGTAGAACTATCATAATCAATAGCCCAACTCACCCAGATGATTAGACAGTCCTCTTAAATCAATAATGTGAACTAAAACATAAAAGATAAAGAGATAATAAGAGAAGAAATACCATACCTACTTGTCTAATAAAAAAACTATAAGAGACATAAAAATCATCGATGATATGACAATCATTCTGATGAATCTCACCAAGATGTCCATAACACAAATGATAATTGTACAAGAAGGAACGAACCTTCTAATGAGTTAAAGCTAAATCATGATCTAGATATGCCTAGCAAAGAAGAAAGACTTAGGATTCTTCAAAAGAGAGATAGAAAGAGAGCATATCCCTAATATGAAACTAGATGTCCTAACAATTAATGATAATTCTAATCGTAAGGATTGTAATGACTAATAGACTAGTATCGATAATTACTCAACTAATAACAAATTATTTAATAGAGAAGTTACCGGTTTATTAATATTAACGTCAATGATACTACATATAGGTTTTGTCGAAACTTCAAGTGGTAATATGTTAAAAATTATGAGGACTTATCCCAAACTTATAGAAATGTCAATATTTGTTTATAAAATAAGTTTGTTCTATTAACATATAATATTGAATTGTTAGATAAATGGCAAACATTTTTTTAAGGTGGCAAATCTATTAAAGAGTACATTAACAAGTTTTATGATTGTAAACTTTGAAGTGATATAGATGTATCTAAACATTTAGTATTCTTCTACTTTAGGGTAGGTTTAAAGAAATATATATAAGTTGAGCTTAACTTTGAAAATATTACTACCATAGAGAACATTTAGTACTCTCCTTTTAAGGGCTTGCACCACCATTCCTTAATCCACTCGTACTTGCACTTCATCTGTGTCCTCTATCATTGTTTCTAAATCTCCTGAGCTTATATTATCATCTACTTCTTTACACCCTTCTTCAGGTAAACAGATTAAGTTCCAAATCACATAATCTAGAATCTTTTATTTTAAGGGCCATGAAAGAAACATGTAGCCATCAACTACTTAAAGAGAGCAATGGTTATAAGTTTATATAGTAATAATGAACAAAAAGAGTCGAAGGAAGAAGAAAATATAATGTCTAATAAGGATGCTTTGCATGAATTAGAAAATATGAAAAATTTAGTAGTTAGGTGCACCCTTATAACCCCATAACTACTGGCTAACTAGAGGTGCGCCGACATTATCGGTATGAGTACAAACATTTAGGAAGAACTACGTAGGATAATAATCAATATTTGTTGTTGAATCAATGCAATAAAAAACTAAGCGATAAGAGTTTCTCTACTAAACACCCAAACCTCTACTCTGTCATGAATAGATAAACCTAAATGCCTATTATGTAATGATGTATGTACCCTTAAAATTAGAAAGATTTAATGATGATATTTTATTCAATATCATAATTATGTAACTAAGTCATCTTATCCAAGAAATACCAAGGCTTTTTTATTGGGATATGACTTTGAAGGATAAGACTAGCATATGTTCTTTTATTTACAAAAAAAAACATCACATTATACCCATCTCCACCTCATCAAAGATCGCAATATCTAATGCCTAACAAATATGTAAAAAATTTTATGTCCATGAACAAAAAAAGGAAAAGACAAAGAATTTGAGCTTAATCACACTGCCTCAAGGTAAGAAGACCCTTGATCAAGGAGACTTAGTTTGGTTCTTTATAATTAATAACTTATCCACCACTATATTAGACCCATCACTTCTTGTATAAGGCCTTTTAAATGACTTTTTTAATTCTTTTCTAAATGATTTACCTAACGCTCCACCACACGTGCAGTACATAAAGCAAAATGATCAATCTAGTTCCCAAATTAAGGCTACCAACCTTCCCTATTATAGATTAAGCCAAGAGACTCATACTATGTTAGCTTATCAAGAAGAAACCCTACTTAAAAAGAGATTTATCGAAGACAGTATGAGTCGTGATGCTATCCCTATACTTTAGCAAACAAAAAGGATGGATCATGGAAGGTGTGTTTTGTTAATCAAGTGGTTAGTCAAAACACAATAAAATATAGATTTCTTTTTATATTTAGATGACCTCTTAAATAAAATGTTAAGTGCCACCATATTTTCTAAAATAAACTTAAAATGTGGTTATCTTTAATTAAGGATTATAATGAGAGATGAATGAAAGATATTATTTAAGACTAGAGGCTGTTTGTATGAATGATAATTGGTATCATTTTCTTATAACACACACTAATTAAATTCGTGAGATTGAAGACCTAGGTTTTAATACCATACTTAAGGTAATTTATCATACATTATTTTGATGATATTTTTGTCTACAACTAGTATGTTTGCATGAATTATGTTGAAGTCTATAAAAGAAGTACTTATTTATTAGATTTAATAAATATGAATTCTTCACGACTATGGTTGTCTTCTTCTGGTATATAGTTTCTTCTAAAGTGTTGTCTACTAACCCTAACAAAGTCAAGATATTTATGAGTGGCTTAGTAAAAAATTAATTTATGACATTAAAACCTCTCACACTTTGGGCACCTTTTCAATGATTTTTAAGACTTTGGTATTATCACTACATTGATTACTAATTATTTGAAGTCTGGTAAACATAGTTTGACCAAATCTATAGACCAAACTTTTAAAAGGTTGAAATTGACTATGACTAAGTACCCCATGTCAAAAATAGATTGTTTTTACTACCTTTGAGGTTGTATGCGATTGAACAGAAGTAAGGATAGGTAGTATCATTTGTCAAGATAAAAGAAAAGAAACTATATGTCATAGTTTAATGTTTAAGTCATTAGAAATATCACTTATTTTTCAAAGAATTTGTATTTTACTTTGACCATAAGGTCTTAAGGTTCCTAAATCCCAATGAGACATTAGTTATATATTTGTTATCAAACATAAGCCTGGATTAAGAAATAAAGTAGTTCATGTATTTAATCAATGTGTTCACTTATTAACTATTTTTTTTATAAAGGCCTAATATTTAACTAAATTAAAAACTAATATCTTAATTATTCTAACTTTGAACCAATTTATCAAGAAATCAAATCAACTCCAAACCTTGTATCCATGTGAAGCTTAAAAGATTGTTATTTATATCAGAATAAAAGGCTACGTAGCCCAAATTCATCACGTAAAGATTTTTTTGTTTGGGAAATATATGTTAGAGGATTATCTGATCCATTTTAAAGAGATAAGAATGATAGAATATTTTAGGAAGATTTTATTGGCTTAGAATGACATGTTAAGATCAATTGTAGCCCAATGTTACATATGCATAACTACAAAAAATTCAAATGTAGGCCAAGGCATTTACATTCCATTACATATACCTGACAAGCTATGGGAGTACATGAATATGGATTTTTTTATTTTGATTATCTTATACCTCATCAAGGCTTGACTTTATCATTGTGGTCATTGATTGATTCTCTAAAATGGCTTAATTTATCCTTTGTTGTAAGAACTTAAATACAACCCATGCAGTCAAGAGTTTTTTCATTAAAATAATTAAATTACATAGTGTTCTAATGACCAAAGTTTCTAAATGAGATGTTAAATTTACTAGCTAATTTTTGAAGATCTTATGGCATTTATTAGGAACTAAGCTAAAACATTTTTTAGCTTACCACCCTTAAAGAGATTGACAAATAGAAGTATTAAGTCCTAGTTTAAAAAATCCTTTTTGTAGCTTGATAGGGAAATAACCTAGCTTTGGGAGCAATTCCTACAATGAGCAAAATTTACATTGAATAGCTCTATTAATCATAGTATTGGTCTAAGGCCCTTCAAAATTTATCCAAGTAATAAGCATAGGTCATCGATTGACCTTATTTCCTTACTAGTAGACTTTCATATTTCTACCTCTACTTCTTTCTTTGCTTCTCATATATTTTCTTTGCAAAAAATAGTATATAAAAAACCTAAGCTATGGAATAAAAGATATAAGAAACTAATAAATGCTCATAAATAGTTAAGAATGATTCCCTTTTGGAACTTAAAAAAAATTAAAAGCACATAGAGTTAGACCTTTTAAGATTATTGAAAGACTAGGAACTACTGTGTATGTAATAGTTATGTTATAAGAATATGTGATTAGGGTGTCCTTTAATATTAAAGATTTAGTCTCATATAAGGTGCTACATCTAATACTTAGTTAGTCATTTGAGTTTAATTCTCTTTTGTTGAGTGAACTCATTCCTACAACTACTTTAGCTATAAGAGGATGGAAAATGTCAAAAATACATTAGATCATATGACAATTTTAAACAAAGATTATACTTCAAAAAATTTTAGTTCATTGAAATTGCATATGTCTTATTGAGAACTCTTGGCTTACATTTTATGACTTATATTATATCATGCCACACATATTGGAGCACTTCTATACCTATCAACTTGACATTATCATGCCAGCCTCTCTCTCGCATAAGGAGGATGATGTTGGGGTGTCATATGTTAGCTCACAAACACACACTCAATGGTATCATGCTAGACCCATTTGAACTCGAAGCCATACTTGAGCTAAATTTTATTTTGATTAGTCATCTTTGTTAACTATATAGGTGAACTATAATACTTTAGTTTTTTCTATGATTATCTCCATTATTTTTGCTCTGTTTATCTAATCATATTTTTTAGTAAAATATGTCATCATCGATGTCACTTCTTATACACGTATTACTTATTATAATTAGTCATTCATCATTTCCTGATCATTAGTTCCTTTTGATTGTTACTACCTAGTTGCCCAACATCACCTAGGTGTCCATCATCGCTAAAATGGTTGTTGTTCCTTGGCTACCCACCATCACCTTATTGCCTATTAGCTAGCATCTACTGGCCATTGTAATTCATCACCATCCATCTTGTGTAACAATTGACATCCTAGTCATATCATCATTAAAATCTCATAATCATGTTGCATCATTGCATAACTTTTTCTATCAAAATTTTTTCGTGCTTTTTTATTTTTTATATTTAATGTGGTAGAAACACATAGAGTTAATGTCTTAAAATATTAAAGATCTTTTTCGATTCTCAAGGGATTTGATTCAAAATTATAATTCTCAACATATTTTATATTTATTATGGTTAACCTATTGTCATGAAATTTTAAAGATAACTTATTGATTCTTAAGTAGTTTAACTTTAAAATTATTTTTTTCTCATGCTTATGATGCTTTCAAAAAGTTTATTTTTCTTTTTTTATTTTTTTATGCATTGGGCTCCCTTCCATCGATAAATAGGATATGTTCCCTTATTATACTATAGTTATTAATGAATAAAATTTCTCTTGTTCATATGCTTCCACCTTTGTAAGGAAAAAGTGTACGTCCAACTTAGTTAGAGAGATTCCAAGTTTCTCTCCCTTGTGAGAGACAAGGATCGAAGGTGAGAAAACTTCAACCAAGAGAAAATGCAACCAAAGAAATTCTTACTTTTGCCAACACATACAAGTGTTCACCCACCCTTTTTAACTCTCCTTATCTAATCACTAAGCCACCACCCTCATCATTGAGGCTCCATATCTTATCCTACAATCTTGTTATCCTTCTAACTAAGCTTCCTCACTAACCCAAACATCAACCTCATTGCCCTTTTCTATCTTCAGTGCTCCATATATTAACTCCGAAGCATACTACATGTTGCCATTACTAAAAAGGTACACACTTTCTATAATTTTTATTTTCTAAGTGATAATCTAATATTAGAGTTGCTCTTTATTTTATTAGACTACTCTGTGTAGGTTTGCCTTCAAATGTTTATTGTTTTTGTGAAATTTGATGTAATAAAACTACTCAATAGAACTTTATGCTTGACTCTTAATATCTTGCCACCTACTCCACTTAACAACTCATGCTACAAATTTTGAGGTTAATCTTTGAATTGTTATAAGATACCACATATGCAACCTAACCTTGATAAATATATAATATCTTTTGAAATTCTTTAATAATTTGTAAAGAATTTTTAGTATTATGGGCTCTAAATTAGAACCTGGTAAAAGTTTAATTTTTCATACAATAACTGATTTCCCATAAGGTGAATAAACCATTGGAGAGGTATAACATTTAGCTTAACAATTAATTTAGAAATTATTTCATGATGCTAAAACTTTGATGTAAACATCATGGAAACATAGAGGTAAGAATTTGATTCTAAGGGTGAGCCAATAATATACATGCTACCATAATGAACACTTCTTAAGCAAAAAAAAATGTTCATAGTTTAATACTTTACTTGAAAATTTTTTTTTAGTTGTTAAAATTTGAAAAAGAAAAAATTGTTTTTCTTTACCTATATGTTCTTTTTTGGCCTCTAGCATTACTTCACTTTCATAATATTTTTTTCTTGGAAGCACTTAGATGTCCATTTTGGAAGGGCTTAGAAGAGCTATATCACAACATTCATCATACAATAATTATTAAACATTCTTTGGTAAATGTGAAACAATGATTATGTTATGACTTATTATTTTACATCTCAAAAAGAATACATTAAATTTTATTATTTTCCCTTATTTTAGGATTACAATTCTTATGTTTTTTCCTCGTAGCATCAAATAAGAGAACAATCTTGTGCTTTGTTTTAGGAAAGGAAGAACTCTCTTAGAGCTTAGTTTTGTGTCGTGTTAGAGTTATGTTCAACCCAATAGAAATGTAATGAAGTTAAGTTATTGTAACCAAAAAGTAATTATGGTAATATTTGGGCTCATGAAAATGTAGAGATGACTTTTTGACTTAGCCTATGTAAATAGAAATTGCAAACATTTCACTACTTATGAAGGATTGGTTAGGTGGCTTAAGCATGGCAACTTAAGGACCAATGAAATCCATAGTTTTGATAGGAAAAGCATGTACTGTTTTGTTAGTGCTTTTCTTTAGTATATATATATATATATATATCTTTCTCATTTTTTCATTCTTTTCAAATGATTCAATCATTACATGTAGCATTCGATGATCCATTTTAATTCTCTTAAAAAGATATAAAAACTCTAATAACTCCAAATTCTCCACCATCATGGGTTCAGTTATAAGATATCTAGTGAGTCAAATTCCAATCCTTAAAACAAGTACCACAATTACCTAAAAACTATAAATTCAATATCAAAGAATCCCATGAGGCTTAATGGTAGGTCAACTATAACTATTGCATAAATTTTTATCTTATAAAAACTAAGAGCTTATAAAAGCACATCAATATAAGTACGTTGGACTTTTTTATGCATGCAATAAGATGAGCATTGTAGTTAAATGCATGCATCAATATGAAATAGTTATTTATAAGACAACATTAGATTAACGAATTATATTGTCAATTGACCTTATTCATGGATTGCATAAGGAAAACAAATAATTATATCATTACTATTCATCATAACAATAATAAAGTTATTTAGATAAATGATTCATGTTATTATTAGATCATGCTTTTCTTAGCTTCACTTCAGTTGACTTATGTATCACATGTGTAACAGAGTTTTAAAAAAATTATTATATCACAATACAAACATATCGCACATTAATCGTCACTTGGTCTATTTTGACACTAGTTTGACTTGATTAGAAGTAAGCTAAAAATATCGTTAACATTTATACAAAATATTATGCCCATTGTAAACCTTTGTTATCATAATGTTATGAAATATACAAGCTTGCAAAGATACATAATGTGCTGGTGAGTACTATTACTTAGTAGTGCATTATGCAATGGCAACTTGCATAGGCATTGTGTGATGAGTGATCTCATATGTTAGTGGCATTGGAGTGCTAAATATTCTTGTAAAATTAACTTTTATAGGGTAAGTCAATATTCCTTTGTGGTAAGACTTAGTAATGTAAGTTATGCTTACGGCGTACAATAATATGCTCAAAATCTAAAATCTTTGAAGAGTTTTACAAATTGTGAGAGAAACAATTTTTGCTTAGTTGTAATACATAAAATTGGAGGAACTTTCTTATGAAGATTTTCTCCCATAATGTTGTTAAGAAAAATATGATAGATTTGAATCATATTCAATCATCTAGCATCATTTCATTTAAAGGGTGATCTTTCGTGGGACTTTAATACCAAAAATATTTTTTGATAATGTTTAAGTACATTCTTCTACTACTGTAACATAGCACTTTCATACATTCATAATCATACAAATCTCATGATTTTAATTTAAAAATCTAATCTTAATGAATTAGTGATATTTCTTAAAAATTCCCTTGGCTCTACTTGTGAGCAAGAAAGGATCCTAAATCAAGTCATTCTAATAATGGCAAGGCTAGCAACCATACATCGAAGCATTGTGCTGGACTACCATTGACTGCTAAAGTAAGGCCTTTTGTTGGTGGAGATTTTAATAAAGGTTTTTTTGTGTGAAGCCTTTTCATTATGATCAAGTTAAGTAAAGGAGTGATTATATTATCTAGGATTGAAAAATCTTTGGGGAATATAATAAAGCCAACTGGTTGAATATCTTAAAAAGTTTAGTGTGACTTACATTCTTGTATTTTTCTTCATATTTTATTTTTATGAACCAAAATTCTAAAATTCAAAATCAAGTATGATTTTGAATAATTAAAAAAAATTGATTAATCCAAATTGTCAACCTATGGTTATGCCTAAGGGTGAACAAGTTATATCAAAGTAGGTTGTTGCTTTGTGCAGAGAAGTTATCTATTCCATGGGCTTAACATTGTGGAGTAGATCCTTTGTAGGTAGAATACATTATTTCTTTAAAATTTTGCAAAATCACATTCGGGAGCATGGTTTGCCCACCAATGTTCATAAGTCAACAATTTTCGTTTCGAAAAAAATTCTTTCCAACTATTTTGGTCAAAATGTTGATTTAAATTTCAGGAAATTATTTGAATAACTCATGTCATTATTATGAATATTTCTTATGAACTTAATGGAAAAACGATATTCAAAAGGTATAAATAATGTTTCTTGTGCTATATCATAATAATTTGCATTAAAATGTTAACACAAAAAACTTTCCTTAAGGCTACGTGTGTGTTAGGTGAGTAATATGGAAATGCAAGAAATAAGGTAATAAGAACAAAAGAAAGAAGAAGAAAGAGAAGATAAAGAAGAAAAAGAGGAGCCCTAAAAGTATGTTGTCCATTTCTTATCAAAAAAGCTCGTGATCAGGGTGAATGTTCTTCATATAATAAAGTTAATTCAAATGTTTTATTTTATGATGAATCAACTTCTTCAATTGATGAATGACATTACAACTTTGGAAAACATAGGAAGGAATATTTTTTTGTAAAGGAATATTGTACATTTCATGAAAATAGCATTAATGATCTAGAAGTGAAATATGACTAACTTAAGAAAAACATGAACCATTATCATTGATGACTATTTGAACTTTTCATTAATTAGTTAATTACATTAAAAAAAAAGGATGATTATGACATTGTTCTTTTAGAACATGACTCAATTTTCAATTATTTCTATGGTACATTGTTTTGGAAGTGACTTGTTCTTCACTCCCCACACACTTCTACTTATAGTGAATCCAAAGTTTATTTGGACTCCTAAATACAATGCTTAGGTAATTGTGAAGGACTCCTTCAATTTTATGCTCTTATAGAGATTAACCTTAACTTTTGTTTTCTTCAAAATGACAAACCTTATAGCTTATTAAGATTAACATCTTGAACTATTTCATTTGGGAATCATTCTATGTGAGTAGATAATATTATCCCAAGCTGGTTCTTTACTTTATAGGCTAATTCTAAATTCTATTTTAAATATAAGTTTTATTTCAATATTTATTCACAATTATTTGTCACATTTCATAAAACTTAGTGCAACTATGTTCAATAATATTAGTTCAAGAATTTATCTTGTATGCAACTCCTATCATCAAACAATAAATATTTAATCGTAGAATAATGCCTTAAGATTTCAAGATCATAATCAATAATGATAAATATTTGTGAATATAATTCAATTATTGTTTTCATTTTGATTCACAAGAAATTAAGCTGCTCTAAATTGACAAGGATTCATCCTTTGTGAATTAACTTAAGTTAAATAAGGAATCTAGATGAATTGGAACTCTAAATCCTGATATACATGTGTTGCGTATCATGTTCAAATTTTTAATTTTTTAAATTAATATGTATTTAAGGAAACATAAATTTTTATATCTCAAACCATTATTCTGCACTATTAGTTATGGAACTGAAATTATATTAAAATAAGTGTCTAGTTTCATGACAAGTTGTCATGTGAGAGGCTTGATTATTGTACAATGCATAGTGGCGAACAATATTTACTTATGATTCACACAACGGTTTGGTTAATAGGGATTATTACTAAATGTTGCATATCCTAAATCATATTTCTTTATATTTTCATTAAATACATGAATAACAATATTCTATTACCAAAAATAAAATGATCAATGGTTATGATAGGTAGATAGCAATAGTATAAACGAATAACCCTAATTTCTTGCTATAGTGGACTGATTGAGACTCTTGTAGATGTGTAGTAGACCATATTCTAATTGTACAAAGCCAGTTCACTAGAAAGTCATCATAATAAGATTGGAGGGCCTTACCACCATCAACTATTCATTTGTTGATGTTGTTGGTTACTTAGCTAAGCTTTTACTTATCTGCATCAACGAACAAGAATGTCAAATGGTCAACAAAATATTATTTTCAATGAAGATGAAATTGGTAAAATGGCAACAACATTCAAGCTTGAATTGAATAGAAAAATTTAACACGAAAATCCTAGTGGCATTGGAGAATATCCAAGTTTTAAAAACTTTTAAGGTTGACTCTTTTCATAATTGACATGCACTAATTACATTTCTAGATTATTTATGATTTTAAGTTCACTAAGATGGAACATCAATGACTTTAAGCAAGTAACTTTTAAGTGGCATTCTATGTTTCACTTAAATGTTGAATCATCATTAGCTCTAGTTTGGTTTTTATTTGAGTATGTATTGACACATTTTTTTTAATAAGGTAGCATTGTACTACTTAGTTTTCATAGTAAAAAATCCTATACAATTGCCTATAGCTACTATAAGCCTACCAAGATCAAGCATAGTAAATATGTGTGTTGATGTGGATTTGGTAATGGAATTACCTAGTTTTTTCTGCATAACAAAAAAAAGTGAAAACTCTAATGGATTATGGCAACGAATTCAATATGATAATTTGTTATTAAAATGACTTCTATGTTCAAGGCCACACAACTCTTCAACGTAAAAAAAATAAAATGTCATCTAATATTCAAGTTGTAATTGATGCTTCCAAAGTGCCAATAATTGGGGATTAATTAAATCTCAATATGACACTATCTATGAATTTGTCTAATATGGTAGATAAAATTCATTTCAATCTAATAGTTTAATGTTAGGTAAGGATGCTTACAAGAAAATAATAAGGCACGCCCACATTATTACACCTTAGTGAAGAAGTATATAAAAGTAACAAATGGTTGTGCTAATAAATGGGTAAAATAATTAGCACTTGCTCAAGGAAAAAAGAGGTTGCCAATCAATTCACATGGAACAATGTGAAATTCTGATCCAGATTATTGATAATGAAATTTATTTTAAAAGAACCCAAAGTTAGAATAAACAACTATGTTTTGTTTTCTGATTTAGTAGCATCTTCAGATAAAGCTTATTTGCAATATGACATAAGAATGATGTAAATATTTTAGCAATAACTAACTTAAAAACAACAAATTCTTGTCCAATATAATTTAAAGAGGAAGATGTCAACCTATATTAGAATAGGCACTTAAAAAGAGACTCGAAATGGTTAAAAGAAGCATCTCAATTTGAGCAACATTCATAGAACTTCCTGATTCTATAAATTGTATAATAGATAACTTTTTTGGATAACATCTTAGTTTAGAATATACGAGTTACAAAAAATAAGAGCACTATAAGCTCTTTCATCTACTCAACAAAAACAAAATAACTCTAATTGCTGTCAAGGAACCTTTAATTGATAATAACAAATTGTATAAACTATCTAAGAGTTTAGAATTTAAGCACAACTTAAAAATACATCAAATAAGATTAAGATTTTGTGAATAAAAGTAAACCATTATTAAACCTTAAATGAGGACGAGTAGCCAATTCACAAGCTCATTTATAATCAAAGGGAGCAGAATGGTGCTTATTATACCTTTATGGATGCTAAATTCAAGGGCTAAATAAAAGGCACTTTAGTATAAGTTAACTTAAATCATAGAGAAAACTAAATCTCTATTGTTAATAATATATGACTTTAATATGAACACTACACTTGATTAATACAAGGGTTCCTCCAATCCTATGTAGGAAGTATTGAATAAATTACATGATTACATTAGTCAGTGGTGCGCAAGGGAACACCAATTCATAAGGCCTTTAATGACATGGTCAAAGAAAGGAAGGGCAAACGGGTTTAGAAAATATTGGATTGATAGTTAGAGAATCAAGCTTTGATTGATCAATTCTTAGTAGCAGTAATGCAATATTTATGTAGAACTAGATCAAATCATGCACATCCTCTTCAATCTATAAAGGATCCTAGTCCTTTGCCAAAGTTGTTAAAACTTCAATACGTGTTAGTGCAGCATTTAACATTCACCCAAAATACAAAGAATTTTAAAAAATTTTGTTGTCATTAAAATATTTAAAAAATTTCTTGCTTCAAAATTCATTTTTGTTATCACTTATAATGGTAAGTAAGTTGTGACCCAGCTCATTTCGTAATTTAGTTAACAAGATACTAAATTGTTAACATGATTTACTCCTTTGCCTTAAGAAAAGTGTTAATGTATACTTAGAAAAGTGATCTAACACAATAATTCATATTTCTTACATCTCGTGCTCATGGGGTGTATATGTCAAAACAATATATTTGTAAAAGTTCCAAGAGTGTTTTAGAAGTTACACCCTCTATTATTTTAAAACTAATTTTTTTCTTTACCTAAACTATAAGGTTGACATGCATTATCATCTACAAAAATCAATTTTGTTAAGCCTCTTACTAAGTTAAGTTTAATCATCTCTCTTAAGGTATGTGTATTAGCATGACAAATAATAGTATGCCAAAAATTAGGTCACTAATACATGATATAAAAACTTTTATTTCAAAATTATTTACTATTTTCAAATAATGTTCCAATAACAACTACATTTCCATCGTACTAATTTTGCATATAATGGTGTCAAGAGAAACACTAAAACTATTATCACATCATCTATTTACACTAAGTAAATTATAGTTCTAACTTTGAACATATAAAACTTTATTAATAAAAAATTACCATTTCCGGTGGTACATATTCCTTTGATGAATTTATTTGATTTGTCACTAAATACTACTTTTTTTTATCAAAATAGGCTTGTAATGGGTGAATATATTGAAATTTCTATTCATATGTCTCAACACTAGCAATCTAAGAACAATGTCCTACTCAACCTTCAAAAGATAGCTTTTCTATAATTATAAATTGATTTTCTAGATTTAAGGAGCCAAACTATTTTTGACCCAAAACATTTAAGAGTAGATAAACTATAATTTTTCTTTACTACCAAGTATATTTAGGAAATTTAGATTAAACATTAGCTTTAATGTTATATTTATGTGATGCACAGTGTGGTTGTAAGCAATGATGACATGCAAAATTATTATTGAAACTATGTAAAATGTTGACATTACCATTATTCAAACCAACATGAAATCTTTTAGTATTTGATACAAACATATTTCTACTAATAGGTTTTCATTTAACAATGAGCAAGGAGAGTGCAAGGATTTGAAGTTCTTAAATTCCTTAACTAACGGTGCATGCTCCCTAATTTTTTGTGTTGATACATCATTATCCTTTTGAATGTTAATTAAATATGTGTTAGCTTTATCTCCAAATAGTTCACAAAGACATAAATGTTTACTTTTTTGTTCTCTAAGTTTCCTATATTCCTTGCATAAACTTTCATATTTAACACAAACATAAATTAATTGTTAATGAAATCTTTCATTAGAGTAACTTACCTCGTCTTTACTTGATGTTATTCTCTTTTCTTCATCTTCCTCTAGAGCCATCACACAAAATGGCCTCTTATTGTTCTCTTCCTTTTCATTTATGCTAGTCTCCTCTAGGTCACTTGAAGCTATATTCAATGATTTCTTCTTCTAATTCATCTTGCTTCTCTTCATTTCATTCCTCTCTTTTTTCATTTCTTTCTTACACCATAAGCCATGCTACTTTGATATGTTCTAGTTTGTCACATTTACGAAAAATGATCTCTCTTTTCTCACTCTCATTTTGCACCTTTGTTTATTGTATTTTTCTATAATACCAAAAACTTTAGAAAAACCTTTTGAAAATAGTGCTATACAATCTACAACTTTAGTTTCCTTTTTTTGATGAATGTTCTTCTTTCTTTAGTTTTATTGTTTGCACTTTCTTCATTATTTTGTTTTTTTTCTTAATCAAATCTTCTTTTAATTTCCAACACTCCATGTCTAGCTCATTACCTTGTGCTCACCAAAAAAATCATCCAATATCATGATAGAATTGTTTGCAGCAATCTTGATGATTGTCGTGAAGGGATCACACTCCTTGGCAAAATTCTAAGGAACTTTTTTACTTATTCATTTATATATATAGGCTTTTCCAAACTGGCCAATCAATTAGTAATGTTAATAAAAATAACAAATATTCTTTTAATAAATTCATTGAAAAATATTGTAAATAACTCATAATCTTATCTCATAATATATATTTTAATATCTTGAACAACAGTTGTACCTTTATTGGTTACCTTTAACTTGAAGCAAATTTCAATAATTATTTCAATATTAAAATTTCTATTAATTTAAAATATTGATAATATTATCATTTATTTATTTTTTATTTTTTTCTAATTTGTTTTAGTAAATGTTTTAGGTACTATTACACCCTATCAATCTTTTTCAAAATGTGAAATTAGAGTGAAATTTGTAGTAGCTCCTATATTTCACTATCCACCTACTCCAAGTAAGTAGCAATTGTAGCTTTCCAATAGAGATTGTAATGACACAAAAAGTCTTATAACTTTTTGAAAGATGTACCTTCACCAAAGCTTAATAAAGTTTTCTTTTGAGCCACAGTTGTTGTTGGAGAATTTCATCTGACTAGATTAAAATCAATGTAGATAGCTACACGATTGATTTTTAATAAAGATCATTAGATTAAAAATTGTGTAATCAAATCATGGTAAATGAGAGCCACCTAATTGATTTTAATATGGACTATTAAATCAAAAAATTATATGGTTAAATAATGGTAAGTGATAGAAGCATGATTTATTTTAATCTAAATTGTTACATCATAAAAAATGAAAAATAAGATAAGTTGATTTAAATTTAGTCTATTTAGAAGGGTAGATAAAATTTTGATAGTTTGAACATAAAAATTGCATGACTAGATGACAAAATTTAAAACTACACATTTTTTAAAAGAGAAAAAATATTTGAATGATCATGAAAATTATGTGTTCATACAACTAGATTTGGATCTGTGCTTTAAAAGGGAAGATGAATTTTAGATCATTCAATCTAATAACAAAATTGAATAGTGCATATTTTGTAACAACCTTACATTTCTTTATTTTATTTTTATGATGAAAGAGCTCTTTGAGACGAGTGTAACAGTGTTTAGTTTGTAATTTTTAGAGCTCTAAGGAATAAATTATAAATTTTTAAAGATTTGGGTAGATTTGTAATATTTAGGATATATTTGTAATTTTGTAAGTGTCGGCTTAGTTCAAACTCAGATTTGGCGGAAGGTATATTTGTAATTTTAAAGTTGTTGGCTGCGATAGGTATATATATGCAATTTTAGGAATTTCGGCGCAGCTTTATTTCTCCTAGCGGAGGATATATGTGCAAATAAGAAATTTGGAAGGAATGATATGCAAAATGTGGTTCACGAACCGAGGGCATATCGGTTTCGATTGTGCTTATAAAAGATGAAACCCGAATGCTTTTGAAAAGCACAGTTGCGAACACTGACAACGGGGAGGTTGTCAAAGTGCAGGAGCGAGATTTCCAACGACTGTAGTCGTGCTCAGCGAGGTTCCGACACGCTACAGTAACAGCCGGCGAGGATTTTCGTGAATTACAGTATGCGATGGTGATGGTCGGAGGAGATTTCCGTAAGGTAAGAAATAATTTCTTTGTCGTTGGGGTTGTGTAAAGCTTTCCAGTGAGCAGCGGAGACCGAGAGGGCCGAAGCTGAGTTGGATTCGACCGATTCAGAATGTGAAACGGCCGATTCAGCACCGATGAAAGGGTTCGGCATCGTCGGACGTACAGGAGAGAGGGAGAGAAAAAAAATAATAATAAAATTAGCCAAAACTGGTCCAGGCAATTGGACCGGGTCGCACAACTGAACCAAGCGTGGGTCGTCCAACACCGATGGAACCCAGCAGTTGATTAAGGAATTTTAGGAATTTTGGAAACGCGTTTTAGAAAGCTGTTTGGGAAAAACATTTAGAAAACATAATTTTTAACTATTTGGGAACAATTTTTAGTAAACAACTTTTGGCTAAGAGGTATATTCTAACTTGATTATGTTTGCATTATGGGCTTGTAGGACATAAAGAAGAATAAGAAGTGGGTAATACAAATTGTACAATAAATCCAGATAGATAAATTCCTAACCTAATGATGTAGCATAATTTTATATATTTTTACATGTTTTTCTTATTGTTATAGTATTTTGATTGTTGCATATGCTGTTTATGGCATAAAAAGAAAGAAACACTATTGTATGGATTACTTATGCATTGGCATGAAAACTGAAAAAGGAAGAAATAACATGGTATGATAATGAAATAAAAAGGAAGAAACAATACTGAAAGAAAAGTCTTTTGATATGGCATAATTGTTTGGAATTATGATTGAAAATGGTAGAAAAAAAAGGATTTCAAGAGAACATTATCCTCACCACTAGGCTTAGCATGTGTTGTAGGGTATTGATCTTTGGATCAAATATCTATCTAGTTTTATGTGTTTGGTTCGATGTCTGCTGGAGGCCATTTATTGACGATGATTGGATCTAGAGGATAATGCGTTAAAAGGAATTGGGCCTGGTAATAACACATTATATAAGGAACTGACATTTCTTTATGGTTTTCATACTTGGTTAGTTATTGTGATTTTTCTGCTGAGATGTGTAAAATCTCATTTAGTGCTTACATCACAGTTCATGAAACCACTACATTGAGAGATGGGTATGATGCTGCTACAGAAGGCCATTTCTAAGAGATGTGTGAGAGAGGAAAAGTTTTGGTGTGATTAAATGCTTAAAAACTTGTCTTTATAAATATACTTTAGATTTTCTAGTTGGTGTTTGTCATACCGTCGGGGTCCCTAGCTTGAGTTTTGTTTATTGTCCTCACTTAGATATTTTATATCATGACTCTGATGATAACTTTGGTATATAATGGTACTTGATGTAGGTGGGGGCTTGAAAAGGTTGTATCAGAGCTTTGGTTCATGAATAGGTGTGAAATGGGTGTGAGGACACCAGCACAACATATGCATTTGTATTTTTAGTGTTACTTCTCGCTTACACATTAGTTATCAAATAACTTATATAATTTTATAGGATTGCAATATTCTTCAAACCATGGAAAGATCTCAATCTAGAAATATAGATAAGGGTAAAGAAAGGGAGTGACAAGAAGATACGTAATAGGAATTAGTGCAAACCTTAGTCTCTTTGTTGCAATCAATTGGAAGCATTAGTAGTCATAGAGAAGAGGCATCTATCGACTTGGTGGTTGACCAATTTCAGTGGATACATCCTCCTTCTTTTGTAGGTTGATAATCCTAAGATTGTTGAAAACTGGCTAGAGCAAATGAATATTATCATTGAAGGGATTTCTTGCCTAGATGATAGAAATGTGGCCTTAGTAGTTTTGGTACTAAAAGATGCTGCCCGAATATGGTGTTCTCAATATCGGTTTTAATTTTCAGGCTGACTAATGAAAGACATCTCCTGGAGAAGATAAATTAATTTATTTTTGCCAAGGGGAAAAAATTCCTATCATAATTATGCTCAAAGCTTAGAAGTTACTGAAGGAAGAATGTGATGAATATCTAGTAGCCATTGTTTACTTGGATCGACAATTTTGTCAACCCTTAGAAGTATTGATAGTTAAAGAATATTTGGATATCTTTCCAGAGGAATTTTTAGGGTTACTCCCAGATAGGGAAATTGAATTTGAAATTCAATTGATTCCTGGTACTAAGCTAATTTTGAAATCTCCTTATTGTATGACACTTACTGAACTACAAGAAGTCAAAATGCAAGTACAAGAATTATTAGATAAAGGATTTATTAAGCCAAGTGTATCCATGGGGAGCACCTATCCTATTTGTGAAAAAGAAAAACCGTAGTCTTCATATGTGTGTGGATTATCAAGAAATCAATAAAATCACTATCAAGAATAAATATCCTTTGCCATGGATTGATGAGTTATTTGATCAGTTGCATGGAGCTGTTGTATTTTCCAAAATTGATCTGCAATCTAGATATTATCAATTAAAAATCAAGCAGGAAGATGTTCCAAAGACAGCTTTCAAAACCAAGTATGAACACTATGAATTCTTAGTACTACTGTTTAGGCTAACCAATGCACCAGCAACCTTTATGGATTTGATGAATCGAGTATTCGAGAAATATTTGGACAACTTTATTATTGTCTTTATATATGATATCCTAATTTATTCCAAATCTTTGGAAGAACATGGTACCCAATTGCATTTAACATTACAGGCTTTTAGAGAACACCAATTATATGCCAAATTTTTGAAATGTGAGTTTTGGTAATCTAAAGTCATTTTCTTAGGACATGTCAGTGTAGAAGGGTTCTCTGTGGATCCAAACAAGATTTCGGCTATCATCGATTGGCCAAGACCCACAACAGCATCTGAGGTCAGAAGCTTCTTAGAATTAGCCAATTATTACAGGAAATTTGTCAAGCATTTTGCTCAGATTGTAACACCATTAACCAATTTAACACAGAAGACAACAAAATTTCAATGGTATGCAGCTTGTGAGAATAGCTTTGAAATACAGAAAGAGAAATTAACTATAGCTCAAATTCTAGCAGTGCTAGAAGGTATAGAAGGTTATTACATATACAGTGATGCCTCATTGCAAGGGTTAGGCTGTATACTGATGCAGAATCACAAGTTAATTGCATACGCATCAAGACAGCTTAAGGCACATGAAAAGAATTATCTTGTGCATGATTTGGAGCTAACCGCTATAATTTTTCCTTAAAAAATTTGGAGACAATACTTATACGGAGTTAAATGTATGATATTTACTGATCATCAAAGTTTAAAATATCTCTTCACTCAAAAGGAATTAAATTTTAGGCAAATAAGATGGTTGGAATTTATTAAAGATTATGATGTAGAAGTCACATATCATCTAAGTAAAGCAAATGTGGTGGTAGATACTCTTAATAGGAAAGCTAATGTTAATAGCTTATTAACTACTACCCTAAAAGAAAAGTAATTAATCTTTGAGATGGACAAGTTGCAATTGAAATCTGAAATACCAAGAAATACGATGTTGTTAGCTCTCCTATCTGTAAGGCTAGAATTGTTGATGTCAATTAAAGAACACCAAGCCAAAGACCCAGAACTATAAAAGATAATCCAAAGGGATCACAAAGGATAAGAATCTGAATTTAAATTAGATTAGGATGGTATACTCTGATTTCAAGATAGATTATGTATATCAGCACATCAACAACTTATAAAAATACTATTAAAAGAAGCTCACAACTCCCATTATTTTATAACTTTGTGAGAGAATAAAATGTATCAAGAGCAAAGAAAGTAATATTGGTGGCCAAGGGCTGAAGAAATGTGTGACTAATTAGGTTCAGAGGTGTTTAATTTGCCAGCAAGTCAAAGGTGAATAACAAAAGTTTGAAGGATTACTACAGTCATTATCAATACCAGAATAGAAATGGGAGGAAGTGGCAATGGATTTTGTAGTTGGATTACCAAGATTACCTACAGGTCATGACATAATTTGGGTAATTGTGGATAGGCTGAAAAAAAACTGCTTTTTTTCTTGCTATAAAGACAACTTATTATGTTGAAAAATTAGCTCAAGAATATGTAAAGCAAATTGTTATGTTGTATGGGACACCAAAAGCTATTATCTCTGATGGAGATCCTAAATTCACTTCTCATTTTTGAAAGAGTATACATCAAGCTTTTGGTACAAGTTTAAGGTTCAGTACAGCCTTCCATCCTCAAACAGATGGTCAATTAGAAAGAACTATAAAAACCTTGGAAGATTTGTTGTCACTTTGTATTTTAGATTTTGGAGGAGATTGGGAAAGTCACTTGCCCCTGGTAGAATTTGCTTACAATAAGAATTATCAGTCTAGCATTGGCATGGCTCCTTATGAAGCACTTTATGGTAGAAATGTCAATCACCTTTATGCTGGAATGAAGGAAAGGAAAGAAGTTTGATGGGTCCTACATTTGTGGAAGAAATAACTGAAAAGATCAAAATTATTCAAGGAAGAATGAAAGCAACCCATGACAGAAAAAAAATACTATTATATCAAACATTGAATGATAGAATTTCAAGAAGGAGAGCATGTATTTATTAAAGTCTAACAAAAGGTATCATCAGGTTTAGAATGGTAGGAAAATTAAAACCAAAATTCATTGGTCATTTTCAAATACTAAAAAGGGTTGGTCAAGTGGCATATTGGTTAGCTTTACCTCCTTAGTTGGCAGGAGTACATAATGTTTTTCATGTCTTAGTTTTAAGGAGAAACATTTTATATCCCTCCCATGTGGTCAGTTACATGGATCTAGATATCGAAATTCAAAAAGACTTGAATTATCCAGAAACGCTAGCAAAAATCCTTAATCGATAAGAGAAAAGGTTAAGAAACAAAGTTATCTCCATGGTTAAAGTCTTATAGCATGGTCAAATAGAAGGAGAAGTTACATGGGAAATAGAAGCAGATATGATCACTTAGTTTTTAGAGTTATAAATTTCAGGACAAAATTATTGAAAAGAGGGAAGATTGTAATTGTTATACCCGGTAAAATATTATATGTTTAATCTTTAATAATTCAATTGTGGCTTGGATGATTTCAGATCGACAGTAGGATGAGCCAGGAGCTCAATTGGAGGCTATTGGAATTTCTGAAATTTTCTGGGGATTTTTTGGAGCACCGAGATTTTTTTTTTTTAAAAACCGGAATTTGGTTTTTTTTATCGCGCGTGAACCGGACCGGAGCGGTTCAGCGAAGGCGGGGCGGTTCGCAGAGCTGCGTTTGCGCGTGCGGTTGGATAAGCCGCGGATAAGCGGATCGGACGTGCGAGATCAGCGGTGGAGATTAACCGGCTGATCGGGTGTTAAGCGGCGTTTTTGGAAGGTCAACCGGCGCTTAATGGGTCTTAACGGGTTATTACCGGTTTAAGCTGGGTATTTAACCTAAACTGTTCGGCTGTTAGGGTTTCGAACGGCGGCTAGAGGCGAAGTGTTCGCGGCGAACGGCGGTACTTTCTGAAGTGATTCGTGCTAAAGAAATCGCACAAGAGGGGGGGTGAATTGTGTATTTAAATTCTTATAATTTCCGAAATTAAATTTAAAAGACTTTAAGCAAAAGTAAAGAACATTGAACACACAAATTTTCAAGTGGTTCGACTCAAAACCGAGTCTACGTCCACCCCCAACCGGTGTTGGGAAAAATCCACTAAATTCTCCGATTACAAGTGAGGTTTTTCTTACAGTTCACCTCGAACCTACTTGGGATTTTTATTATGGCTAATCCCAAACCTACTTGAGTTTTTACCGGGCTCAACTCAAACCTGGGGCTTTAGCACAAACGCCGGGACGCCCTTGCCCCAAAACAAAAATACGAAAAATTGGCAAATGACTTAAGAAAAATTGGAGAAAAGAGGAGGCACACACAATCGTCGAATTAGAGGGATAGAGATTTAGAAATGATTGAAAAACCTCTAATTCCACTAGCTTTCTTGCCGCTTTGCTTCTAGAGCTCGAATGCGTCGATTTTGCTCGGATGCTTGTGTTTGAGATCTGAAAATCTTTTGAAACAATTTAGCAAAGGTTTTTAAACTAAAAAATACATAATTTTTCTATATTTATAGAGCTCAGATTTGAGCTCTAAAAACACCCCCAACGGCTCCAAAAATTAATTAGCCGTTTGGGCAACGGACGGAAAGCAGCCACCGTCCGATCCGGGCCCAAAAACGAACGGCGCAGATTGTTTACGCATTTTACCGTTCGGGCTTAATCCAGGGCGTTGGATCCGGGCGGACTTGATCTGAGCCATTAGATCCCGCGCGCTGAAGGAACGGCGTTGATTGACCTCGCGAAACAGCCGTTCGAATTTACTCTCGCCCGTTGGATCTGGGCAGGCTTGATCTGCGCCATTGGATTGCGCGCTGAATGAACGGCGCTGATTAGCCTCGCGAAACAGCCGTTAGAATTTACTCTCGCCCGTTGGATCTAGGCGGGCTTGATCTGCACCTTTGGATCCGGCCGAAGTTATAAGGTGGGATTTTTTAGTCCCACACTGCAGAAGCGAATTCAGCGCACCTCTTTATAAGGAATTTTCGCCGTTTAACGTTCGAGCCACTTTGGGGCCAGCTCCCCCCTTCCTTGACCGGGATTTCATCACCTGGTTGGGGTTGACTTAGCCAAGCATTTGTTCATTGACTGTTGACCGCGCTGCAGTTTGACCTAGCCGAGCTCCTTTGGGCGGTCTTGGCTTAGCCAGGCACTGTTCATTTGACTGTTGACCAGCTCTAGCCGAGCTCCTCTCGGCGTGCTTTGGGTCCAGGCTAGGTTTAGCCTTTTCGGGTCAACCAAATTTTTATTTTTTAAATTAAATTTTTAATTTCTAAAAGACCTGGACGGGCTGTTTTGGCGCCGGGTCGACCCGCCCATTGCTACAGTACATTTTCCCGAGACTTCGGCTGTTTTAGGGTATTTTTGATGAATTTTTAGCCAAAAATTTGACTATAAGTGTATAAAAATAATTTTGTATTTTTATAGTATTATAAGTTAATTAAGTGGCTATGAAAAGAAATTCGTAGAAAACGATTCCAAAATAATATTAAAAAATCAAATACCCATGTCTATACATTTTGTCAAATATGCTTGGCCTAAAAATCAAAATTCAGTATTAAATAATTTTATAATATTTTTAAATGTTAATACTACTAGTGTGCCTCATAATCTCAAAGTTTGGACATATCAAATTCAAGAAAAATAAAAAGAAATTCAATTATAAAAAATCTTGCGCATGTCTCAAAATTCCTTGAAGTATGCCATGACCTCAAGGCCCTTAGAGACCATTATTTTAGATATCTAAAATACATGGCTTGATTTAATTAATTATTAACAATTTTACTTAAAATCAAGCCCTAATAAAATATACACATTTATGCTTGACTCATCAAACACAAGGGTGTAACACTTTCCGGTAGCCTTCCAAGGGGCTTTTGGTAACCGGAGGTTCGCGGGACAGAGGCGAGCATTTTGGTACCGGTTTCGTTCGGCGAGGAGCTGCGGTTGATCGCGTGCGAGCAAAGGTAGGAAATTCAGATTAAATCAGTTATTTAGCAAATTAAAAATATGGATTATTTTGCAAATAGCTACTTGAGCATGCGGATATGGGTTTTTGGAATTGATTAATGCAATTTATTGATTTTAGCATTTTAGGGTTTTTTTTATGAAGAAGAACATATATATATTCCACCGAATTGGAATTTCTGTGCATAGAAGCATGCCTTAGGTTTTGATATTATCATATTGCCATTATTCAGGTTATCTGAATGCTAGAATGATTTTAATTTCATGAATTGGTATAGTCGGATCGGACAACACTTCGGCTAAAATTTTTGCATGGACAACATAGTCGTTTCTGAGAGCAAAGTCTCCTCCCAATCCCTGTGATGCCAACTTAAACTTCTCCTTCAGCTCTTCATCACAAAGCTGAAGATCATGCATCTCAGATAACCAGTCAGCCCGAATAGTCAATGAGCTGAGTCTGTGAACCAGTCTCTGAACAGACAACTGTTCCTGACATCTTTCAACATCCCAATCCAAGTCTAGTATAGAGTCACAGACTAACATAGTATGTATAACCGCGTGCTTGCTCAAAGCATCAGCAACAGGATTAGCCTTACCCTCGCAGTAATTTATCATCAGCTCATAGTCTTTTATCAATTCCAACCATCTCCTTTGCCTCAAATTCAGTTCCTTCTGAGTGAATAGATACTTGAGACTCTTGTGATCAGAGAAGCAATCTACAGACACTCCATATAAATAATGCCTCCATATTTTTAAGGCAAATATGATAGCAGCTAACTCCAAGTCATGAGTGGGATAATTCTTCTCATGATCCTTCAGTTGTCTCGAAGCATACGCCACAACCCTGCCATCCTGCATCAGTACAGCTCCCAAGCCTATATGTGAAGCATCAGTGTACATCTGATAAGGCTTCCCTTGAGTGGGTAAAATCAATACTGGAGCGGTACTAAGCCTCTGCTTGAGCTCTAGGAAACTGTTCTCACAACTCTCTGACCACTCAAAAGATTTTCCCTTCTGGGTCAGCTGTGTCAGTGGAGCGGCCAGTCTAGAAAAGTGAGGAACAAATTTCCTATAATAACCTGTCAGACCAAGGAAACTCCGAATCTCAGTGACGGAAGATGGTCGTTTCCAATCAATAATAGCTCGTATCTTGCTAGGATCAACAGCCACACCTTCTGTACTGACAATATGTCCCAAGAATGTTACTGAGTCTAGCCAAAAAGAACACTTGGAGAATTTTGCATACAGCTCATTCTCCTGCAATACTGTGAGCACTATCCTCAATTGATCTGTATGAGTCTCCCTATCTCTGGAATAAATCAATATATCATCTATAAATATGATCACAAACTGGTCCAAGAAGGCATGAAAAACTTGATGCATCAGATTCATAAACACTGCTGGAGCATTAGTCAATCCAAAAGGTAACACTGTGAACTCATAATGTCCATATCTAGTACGGAAGGCTGTCTTGGGTATATCAGAATCTCTAATCCAGATCTGGTGATAACCCGAACACAAGTCAATCTTGGAGAACACAGTTGCCCCATGCAGCTGATCTATTAAATCATCAATACGTGGTAAAGGGTACCGTTTACGAATCGTAACCTTATTCAATTCCCTATAATCCACACACAGCCTCATACTACCATCCTTTTTCTTGACGAATAAGACAGGGGCACCCCAAGGTGAACAACTGGGGCGTATGAGTCCCTTGTCTAATAAGTCCTGCAACAGAGTCTTCAACTCTGCTAGCTCGGCTAGAGCCATCCTGTAGGGAGCTCTAGCAATAGGAGCTACTCCTGCCTCCAAATCAATCGAAAACTCCACTTCCCTAGCTGGTGGAAGTCCAGGCAATTCCTCTGGAAAAACCATAGGGAAGTCTCTCACCACTGGAATATTTGACATAAGGGTAGTGGTGGCTTGGCTATCTGCCACATAAGCAACCAACCAGTACAACCCTTACTCACTAATCTCTTTGCCTGAAGAACTGAGATCAGGGGAATCTGCCTGTTCAGACCAAAGTATATCACATCCTTCGAACCAGGCACCCTGATCTTAACCTTCTTCTTGCAACAATCCAGAACCACTGCATGGTAGCACAACCAATCCATCCCCAAAATAATGTCGAACTCTGTTAGCGGCACACATATCAACTCTGTCACGAACTCGTGTCCACTAATCAGAATAAACCCATCAGTCTTCTGAACAGTGGGAATCTCTTTCCCATCAGGAAGCCTAACCAGTAAGGGTTCTTTTAAATAACCCTTGGATCCTGATATTTGATTCCAGATCCTCTCAGCAACAAAAGAATGAGATGCACCAGTATCAAACAAAGTCACGCACTGTATGTTACCAAAATAAAGCATACCTGTGATCACCTCTAGTGACTCTGAAGCCTGCTGCCGAGTCAATGCAAATACTCTGGGCTGTCCCCCAGATGAACCAACCGATCCTGTGATCCTCTGTTTCTTCCATATCGGGCAGTCGTACCTTTTGTGTCCTGGCTGCTGACAGTGATAGCAAATAATCCCCCCAGTCCGAGTACCTGTCTGCTGCACTGGCCTCTCGGAAATAGGCCATGGCTGGACCACGCCTTCCTGGGTACCACGATGACCTCTGTGTCTCTTGTCCTTTTTGTTCTGTTGGGCATTTTTGAATTCCTTCATCTTGTTGTGAGCCTCTCTCTGGGCCTCCATCCTGATGTCAATAAGTTCAACGGATCTCGCAGCCTCCACTAAGTCACGAAATCTGGCAAACTGGCTCACAACCAACTGACGCTGCAGCATAGGACGAAGTCCCTCCAAGAACATCTCACATCTGCGCTCCTCAGATGGTACCAGCTCTGCGGTATACCTCGCCAGATATGTGAATCTCGATAAGTAGTCGTTCACTGACATCTGGCCCTGCCTGAGGTGTATAAGGTCCCTCCTGGACTGAGACATGGCAGAAGCCAGAATGTAGCACTCCCTGAATGCCTCAACAAAGTCCTCCCAAGCTATCTCGCTATTCTGGACCTCCCCAAACACAGCGCGCCGCTGGCCTCTCCACCAGGTAGCAGCCTCTCCCTCCAATACTAGAGCAGCAAGTACTACCCTCCTGTCGAGTGGACATCCCAAGGCATCAAACAGCTCAAGCATATGAGCCATCCAGTCATCTGCCACTACTGGGTCAGCCGATCCACTAAAACTCCGCGGACGCAGCCGTATAAAGGCATCGATCCAACGATCCACGGCTGGCTCAACTGGCAATGCTGGGATCGTCTCCGGGGTAAAAGTAGCAGATACAGGTCTGCCTCTAGCTGCTCCATGAATGGAAAGTCTCCTCGTATCAGCCATACTGTCAAAGCAACTAATCTGGCATTAGAGTCGTCATTTGGCATTTGGCATACAGACTACCATAGTATAATAAAATGACCAACAGTTCTCCCCACCTTGGGTTGAACTTCTATACATGGAGCACCGAGATTTTTTTTTTACATATAGACAGCTCAGATCGTCCCATACCAACCTGAGTAGCCTACGAAAAACATAGGATATAACACATCATTACACACCTACTTTCCTTAACTATGTGGGTCCCATCTCCCGGGCACACCGTCAAATCAGGTTCATGACTCCTGAATTAACTGATGAACTCGCGCAATGTTACTCCTACTAGACCCAATACTCCTAACCGATACCGGTAGGAGAACCGATCTAATAGAAGTCTGAACCCCCAAGGTTAAGTTCCATAGTCATGTAATGACCTCACCATCAACAAAAAAATATATATAACATCCACCGATATGAAATGGCGCTCCACACACCATACCGTCAAGATAGAAAATAAGATAGTGTATAAAAATGTAACTCATACGAAAAATCACAGTCCATCAAATACCACATCATCCATCCGAGTACATGAGTCAGAATCACCCTCACATAATACAAGACATAAGAATAACAGTCTCACTGAATACATCCAACAGCAACAATCAACTAACCAGAATGTCTCAAAAAATCACAGATCAGATCTCCTCCACTGGCCTACTGATCACGATCCCACCTAAAGCTGGGTGGCGTCAAGTCTGCCGAGCCACTGGAAAAATATAGATAATAAAGGAATGAGCTACGCCCAGTAGGAAAGATAGCTAAGTAAAAAAAAACTCTCATGCAAGAGAAGGATAATAGCAAGAGTATAGAAATACAGCATAACAATGTAGGGTGGAAAGGCACTCTCAGTCCCAGACTCTGAGCAACCACAGTCACCCCCAGTCATACCAGAGTAGCTCTCCTCTGTGCTCCCAGGCAGCATGCCAGTGGGACACGCCCATCTCTACGCACGCATGGCGCCTAAGTAAGCATGCTAACGGGACACGCCCATCTCTGCATATTGGACATGCATGTCCCGTTAGCATGCTTGCTTAGGCGCCATGCGTGCGCAGAGATGGGCGTGTCCCGCTGGCATGCTGCCTGGGAGCACAGAGGAGAGCTACTCTGGTGTGACTGGGGGTGACTGTGGTTGGTCAGAGTCTGGGACTGAGAGTGCCTTTCCACCCTACATTGTTATGCTGTATTACTATACTCTTGCTATTATCCTTCTCTTGCATGAGAGTTTTTTTTACTAGCTATCTTTCCTACTGGGCGTAGCTCATTCCTTTATTATCTATATTTTTCCAGTGGCTCGGCAGACTTGACGCCACCCAGCTTTAGGTGGGATCGTGATCAGTAGGCTAGTGGAGGAGATCTGATCTGTGATTTTCTGAGACATTCTGGTTAGTTGATTGTTGTTGTTGGATGTATTCAGTGAGACTGTTATTCTTATGTCTTGTATTATGTGAGGGTGATTCTGACTCATGTACTCGGATGGATGATGTGGTATTTGATGGACTGTGATTTTTCATATGAGTTACATTTTTATACATTATCTTATTTTCTATCTTGACAGTATGATGTGTGGAGCGTCATTTCATATCGGTGGATGTTATATATATTTTTTTGCTGATGGTGAGGTCATTACATGACTATGGAACTTAACCTTGGGGGTTTAGACTTCTATTAGATTGATTCTCCTACCGGTATGGGTTAGGAGTATTGGGTCTAGTAGGAGTAACATTGCGCGAGTTCATCAGTTAATTCAGGAGTCATGAACCTGATTTGACGGTGTGCCCGGGAGATGGGATCCACATAGTTAAGGAAAGTAGGTGTGTAATGATGTGTTATATCCTATGTTTTTCGTAGGCTACTCAGGTTGGTATGGGACGATCTGAGCTGTCTATATGTTAAAAAAAAAAAAAAAAAAAAAAAAAAAACTGGGGTGTAATAGTAATAGCCTTACTTTTTCTTTATTTTATTTTTATATTGAAAGAGTTCTTTGAGATATGTCTATTTAGGTTATAATTTTTGGAGTTCTAAGGAATAGATTATAAATTTTTAAAGATTTGGATATATTTGTAATTTTGTAAATGTCGGCATAGTTCAAATTAATTTTGGCAAAAAGTGTATTTGTAATTTTAAAGTTATTGGCTACGATGGATATATATACAATTCTAGGAATTTCGATGTAGGTTTATTTCTTAGGGCGAAGGATATATGTGCAAATAAGAAGTTTGGAAGAAAGGATATACAAAATGTGGTTCACGAACCGAGGGCATATCAGTTTCGACCGCGACTGTAAAAGCCGAAACCCGGGTGCGTTTGAAAAGCACAGTTGCGAACACAACCTGCGGGGAGGTTGTCGAAGTGCGAGGGCGAGGTTTCCAATGACTACTACCGTGCTCAACGAAGTTTTGGCATGCTACAGTAATGGCCAACGAGGACTTCCGTGAATTCCAGCATGCGACGGTGACGGCCAACAAAGATTTTCGTAATGTAAGAAATAATTTTTTTGTCGTCGGGGTTGTGTAAAGCTTTTCAGTGAGTGGTCGTGACTGAGAGGGCGAAAGCTGAGGTGGATTCGACCGATTCAGCACCGACGAAAGGGTTTGGTTTCGTTGAACGTAGAGGAGAGAGAGTGAGAAAAAAATAATAAAATAAATATAGCCAAAATCGGTCCAGCACCGACGGAACCCAATAATTAATTAAGGAATTTTGGGAATTTTAGAAACTCGCTTTGAAAACCTGTTTGAAAACATTTTAGAAAGCAAAATTTTTAACTATTTGGGAACAACTTTTAGAAAACAACTTTTGGCTAAGAGGTATAGTTTAACTTGATTATGTTTGCATTATGAGCTTAGAGGACATCAAGAGGAATAAGAAGTGTGTAATACAAATTGTACAACAAATCTAAGTAGATAAATTCCTAACCCTGTGATGTAGCACAATATTATATGTTTTTACATGTTTTTCTTACTGTTATAGTATTTTGATTGTTGCATATGTTATTTATGGCATAAAAAGGAAGAAACACTATGGTATAGATTACTTATGTATTTGCATAAAAACTGAAAATGAAGAAATAACATGACATGATAATGAAATAAAAAGGAAGAAATAATATGAAAAGAAAGGTCTTTTGATATGACATAATTGTTTGGAATTATGATTGAAAATGGTAGGAAAAAAATAGATTCCCAAATAACATTATCCTCAGCACTAGGCTCATCATGTGTTGTAGGGTATCGATCTCTGGATCAGATATATGCCCAGTGTTATGTGTTTAGTTGGATACCGACTGGAGGTCATTTATTGGTGATGATTGGATCCAGAGGATAACGCATCAAAAGGAATTAGGGCCAGTAATAATACACTATATGAGGAACTGACATTTCTTTATAGTTTTTATTTTGCATTACCTTATATATATGACATCTTGTGTGATCGTAATTTTATGATTTATACATATGATTGATCATCACTGCTCATGGTATTTTGATATCTCTTTTTCATACTTGGTTAGCTATTGTGATTTATCTACTAAGATGTGTAAAATCTCATTTCGGGCTTACATCATAGATCATGAAACCACTACACTAAGAGATGGGAATGGTGTTGCAACAAAAGAGCCATTTCCAAGAGATGTGTGAGAGAGAGAAAGTTTTGGTGTGATTAAATGTTTAAAAACATGGCTTTATATATATAATTTTGATTTTATAGTTGGTGTTTGTCTTACCATCCGGTCCCCACCTTGGGTTTTGTTTATTGTCCTCACTTAAATATTGTATATCGTGACTTTGATGACAACTTTGTTATATAATGGTACTTGATGTGGGTGGGGGCTTGACACATTCACCTTCACATTTTTTAAGTGATATGTGAGAAATAAATTGGGAATTTTGGTCCCACATTATTTAATTGTAGATGAGATAGTTATGTATAAGTTTTATTTATGTTTATGCAATAAGTCCAACATTTAAGGTTGCATGCCCCATGGCTTGCTTTGAAGATAATGACCCTTTCTCTCTAATAAGTGCATAAAGGTTTAAAGAGTGATTTATGACAAAATACTATAGCATACGAGTTCAGGATTCGTGACTTGAGTCGATACTTAGGAAGGTTTAAGCTTAAGTTAATCAGATCAAGCTTTCTTCTTAATGTACATTTTGTATTATTGAAAAACAATTTTCAAAGATGTGGCCAAGGTAAGATGATTTTTAAAACAACTAAATTTTTTAATCTTATGTTACCTAAGATGAGTACATTTAAGGAAAGATTTCAATAAAAATGAATTTTAATTTTAGTGCATTATAAAAATGATTTCAGCTAGTCTTAATATTTGAATTAAAAAATTTATATTCTTAAAATAAAATTAAAAATAAATTTCTCAACAATTTATTGCTCTAACCAAGATTATATTCATAGAATATAATATTTGCTCTTTTAAAAGTTTTTTTGGTGAACATGGAAATTATTTTTATAAAATCTAAAAATATACTCAATAACGCTAATTAGAAATACTTCAATTTTATGATCAATTAAAGCAACATAACTATTGTTAAACTCGACGACAATTATGTTAAAGGTCATATTATTGTTGGACCTGTATGGGTGTTGAAGTTAACGTTTTGTGTCAGCATGATTATAATTCTATTTTGTTTAACATTAAAATTATGAATAATTTAACAATTTAGATTTTAACTATTTGCTATTATTTAGCCATTTGTTTATTGACTATTCATATGAATAGAGATTAGCATTTTAACTTACATATAGATCACACTAAGCAATGGCCCTTATAATGAGTAGGATGAAAATAAATTTATATGCAATATGAGTATCAAATGACTTGTTTAATAATTCTAATCCAAATTATTATGTAGAAGACATGCTTTAAATGAAAAATCACAACACTAAGAGATCTTTCCATAAGCTGCAACATTTGAAACTTAAGGCATTCTTAAGTAGTAGTGTCCAAGAGATATTTACTTGTGCTCAATTATGAATTAACCCATGAATTAATTGATTAAGCTCTATGATACTTTGATATACTTGACCTTGAAAAACAAGATTTGAAGCAATTAATAAAAAAAAACTTAATAAATAATATAATGACTTTTAATCATCAAAATATGGTGTGAAAACCACATAATTAACATAAGAAACAACAAAAGTTCCCAACAATTAAAATTTTTTGTTGAATAATTTCTTTAATAAAAGAAATATAAGTAAAAGAAATGAATGAAGATTAAGCACTATCCATAAATAATTATCTTAGCTCTCCTTTTCCATTGTTGCACCATCCTATTATGATCCATTATTATAAGCACACTTATTTATGTAATTACAAGTTTTATGTAGGTAATATTTGAACTTTTGGAAAATTATTTATTTTTTTATTTATGGTTTTCAATTTATGACATTTTAGTTTCTAGTAACTATTTTGTTATACTACCATTAATTGAAAAGCTATTTCATTGTACAACATATTTAAGATTTATCTTTCTGAAATAATTAGATTTTTATTTCATTTTTTTCTAAAGTAAATGCCTTGGAGTTTTTCGTTTGATTATTTCATTATATTGTTTACATTAAATTTTATGATGTTTTTACAATTTTTATAAAAATGTTCTTCTTTGTTTAGTTAATTATTTGGTAAAATTAATTTTTAAATATAATTTTCTTATGTTTTAGTATACATTTCAAAATACTATCATTAAGTTAAAAACTATTTCATTATAAATGTTTTCCTAATATTTATCTATCTTATATAAAATAGATTATTTTTTCTCTATTTTTAAATAACTATAAAAGTTTTGCATTTCATTCTTTGCCTTGCTAACCTTAAACATACATTTTTTATGCTATTTTTATTTCTTTACACATTATTTCTCTTAATTATGAATCCATAAATTTTTTGTTGTAATATTTATTTAAACAATTTAATATTTTTTTAGTTAGATTAACTAGTATGCTTTCATGCAATTATTAGGATGATTAATTCTAATATATTGTAAATTAAGAAAAATTAATTTTAAATATAAATCTTTAAAACTCTGTTTTTCTTTTCTTATGTTACAATTTATTCTTTTCATCAATTGTTATGATGCTTTACATTGATATATTATAAAAATAATTAGTTCAAAAAAATTATGTTTTACACTTTATTCAAATTATTTGAAAAAAATTAAAAATTATTTGATGAAGATAATTTTTGTAAAATTTTATTTATTTATTTAGCAATAATGACAATAAATATTAATCACATATATCATTAATTAATTAACACTTTAAAAAGATAGTATTTAAGATTCTTATTATTTTGATGTATTCCATGTTTTACATTTGTTAAAAATTTATAAATCTATTTAAAAAGTTGATGTGCACTTAAGTTTGAAAATTTGAGAAATTTAGTTATTTTCACAGTTGTTTTAATCATATTTTTTATTTTATTACCTCAATCTAGTTGATTTTTATTCTCACAACACAAAGAAAGCTCACTAATTGCTTGTAATTACCAAGATTTTATTTTATTTTTGCATTTCAAAATGTTATTTCAATTACTCTTTTAAATATATTTTCACTTTATTATAGTATTTGTTAAATTTTTAATTAGTGAAATTTTTCTAAAGTTAAAATTCACATTAAGTTTGTAAAATTTTACTAATGTTTTTTTTGTACATATAAGTTAGTGTTGTAGCTATAAAATTGTATAAAGTATTCAAATATCTACATATTATGAATGTTGATTTCAATATTTGAAATGTTTAAAATTCTAAATAACTTTAGGTTTTATTATGTTTTTTCACTGTTTTAAACCAAAAGTAGTTTGACAATGCAATATGATTTTATTCTTTGTCCATTTTGTTGTTTCTTTTGTAAAACTGGTATTTGTTATTGTTATAATTTTGTCAAATAACTGACAATGATTGTTTAACTTGATTTTGCAAAAAGAAAGTATTCGCCCGCAAAGTACACAACGAATTTAAATATTTGATATGATAAGTTATGTTAAAAATTTTCTTTTTTTAATCCTATATATTTGTCTTTTAAATCTCACGCATGTTTTCAATTGTTTGGGTCTGAAGAGGAAATTAAATATTTAATAATTAAAGTTTAATTTATAATATAAAAAAAATTTTGTTTTCATTTTTAAAATATAATAAATATGAAATGGAAACTATCAAAAATGATTTAGGTGATTAAAAAAATTTTAATTTTTAACTTGGAACATAACTAATAAATATCTCTTTTATAATAATGTGATATATTTGTAAGCATATATGTACAAAAATTTGTAAAAGTGAAGATTAATGTTAAAAAAAACATTTAAATTAGGAAAAATTGTTAAAGGATTTTAAACAAAAAAGTTTCATAATTTCATAATTCTAAATTTATAGAACAATGATATCAGTGGCCACTGAAAATGTTCATAATATATGTATATATCAAAAATAAGTTGACATAATCATCAAAACTAGTGAAATATGCAAGTAAAAAAATAAAAAATTATAGAAAATAAAAAATAAATAATATGAATTATTTAAAACATATTCAAAATTATTCCATTAAATTTTTTAAGAATATTTATTTCATAAAAAAATTCAAACAAAAATATTTGATGAATAAAAAGGGAAACTAATAAATATTATAAAATAAAAAAAATGCATAAGTTATCAAAAATATGAAAGCTTATAATCATACGAGATAATGATTATATAAAATATTAAAAATTTTTGAATAATATTATGTGATGATAATTAAGAATACTTTACAATTAATGTATATCATTATAATAAAATTGAAGAACTTTGAATAGCTCAAAAAAGTATGCAAAGTTGTTGTTTATTTATGATCATGCAAAATGAAGATCAAAATTAAATTTTTTGTCACAAATCATTGTTCAATTCTATAATTTCAAAATATGTCTTACAATTTAGTGTTGTTAGTTAACACACAAAAATATAATGATAATAATCAGAACAATTCTTCAAATCCATTATAAGTTTTATTATGGATGAGCCTAGCATCCTCATGTTTAATGCTTATGTTACTTGTCTAATTGTAATGCCATTAAATTTTAACATTTTAGAGTTTAAAAAAATTAGTTATATAGCTTGTTTTTTGGTAATTTTATTGTACTAATCATAATGAAATTGTTTCATTATTGGGTTAAAGTTTTTAACATTTAATATTTATTACATAACAAGTTTTCAAAATTTTAGATTTTTATGAAATTAATATCCTTTTTTTGCGACCTTGTTACTTATTCGAAGATAAAAAGTTTTGTTTGTAAATGATTAATGCAAATATTTTTCGAATATTTTTCATAGTTTATAATTTTAAGATTTTTTATATATTTTTAATTTATAAAAAATTTTTATTAGTGAAATAAAAATTTATTTTCAACTATTAACGATTTTTTTTTTGAAGAATTGTTTAAGTAACATTTAAATTGTTTTATTTTTTTAATTAATTTTCTACTTTCTTGATTATATGTTGTATATTTTATGTATTCTTATTTATTGTAACTTGTTTTATTTCAGATATTACTTTTTAAAATCTTAATATAGTATTTATTTTAGCTGCTTTGAAAACAATAATTTCTAATAACTTTTTTGTTTATATATTAGACAATAGAATTTTTTATTTTAACATAGTAAGTACATTTTTTCTCATTTCAGTGTCAATATATTTAAAATATTATGATCTTTCCATGTTAAACTGTATGGACATAGTTTTGATTATTTTGGCCATTTTTAGTTACGGACATAGTTTCAATTTTTATTTATGTTGTTAATTTTTAAATTTTAAAAAAGTATGTCTTTGATAGTTATTTCACAAACAATTGATTTATTTTATTTACACTAAGACATCAACCATTTTTAATTTAAAAATATTATCCAACTTGAAATAGTCTTCAAGAATTTAAATTTTGCTACATTAAATGCTTTTTTAAATCACTTTATTATAGTTTTTCAATGCATTGGTGTGTTATAAAAATGATATTACATATATGACTTTGATGGTTATATTGTCTATATAACTTTTGGAGGTAAAATTTTGCAATTTATATATTATTATTAGTGTTGTTGATATATTTTGTTTGTAATGCTTTTAGTTTTAATTTTTCATTATTAAGTATTACACAACAAATTTAAAAATTTATTTTTGTGTTACGATTGCATTTTTTGTTATTTTCATATTTATATATTATTTTTATTTGTTTTTTTATGTTATATTTAAATTATTACTCTGTCATTTATTGAAGCCATTAACATATTAATTAAAAACTGAAATGGTTACTTTATTTAATAAGTGTTATCTTTCAATTATTTGAAAGGTTTGATATAATAAGTTATTTATTGAGATTATAATATTAAAAAAAATTTGAATATATAAAATATTGTTTATTGATTTAACTTTTGAAGTTATATTAATAAATTTTACAACAACAAATACTCTCAAATATTTGAAGTATAATGGATAAGCTTTTGTTATATTAATAAAAACATAAATAACTATCAAAAATGACAATATGACACTTCAAGTAAAAATTAGATAAAAAGATCTATTTTATGAATGGTTAAAAGATACGATAGAAATAACAAGACAATAGAGTCCAATTTGATTTGTTAATATTATTTCAAAATAATCACTAATAACATTAAATACAATAAATATGAAGGGAAAGCGCTACTTAACCTAGTCAATTATCTTCTCTTTATCTGTCACATATACCGTTAAATGTTTGTATTAGACAATGACCTTTAATATGTTATGTTATTTATTTTTTTGATAAAAGTTTTATTTATTTTTTTATATTTTTAATTAAATTTATATATTTATTTGTCCTTACTAAAAGTTTTATACACTTTTAACAATCAACACATTTAGCTTCTTAAATAATAATTATTTTTTGTATATTTTTAATTTTTAACATCTTTTATTTGTATTATGAGTATTTGATGCTCGAACTAAGAAAATATTTATTATCAATGCATTTTCTAAATTGCTTTTATTTTTTAGTGTATTAACATTGAGTAATATTGATGACATTGTTTTTCAATTTTAATATATTTTTGTTATCACATTTATATTTTAAATTTTATTATTTTCAACATTATAATTTTATAAGTTATGTTTTTTATTTATGAAAAGTCACTTATTTTGAAAATTGCATTGAAACCTAAAATTCTTTGATGTTGCAAAATATTATTATTTTTAATATTTATATTAAACTAATTTATTTCAAATTCAACATTTTTAAAATAAGAAAGATTTTTTTGAATGCAAAAGTCTTTTATATTTTGATCCAATGTGCTATTTTATTTGACAACGATATTTCTTCATAATACTACAAACAATTTTTTTATAAAATAAAATTCATTTCATGCTAAATGTTACAACATTTCTTGTGTGTTACATCAAATATTTGACATAATATATCTTATTTTTGAGATGATTTAATCTAGCAAAATTTAGCTGGTAAGTACAAGTCATTATCATGTGATATCCTACATAGTTTGACATTTGGATTAGATATAGTTAAAAACAATGTCATATCACTAATGTTATACTCACATAACGCATGTATCTAATGCAAAAGTGATGAACATCATCATTGTATGAATATTTCTAAATATGAATAATAAAACAATCAACAAGTATATTTGTCCAATGTGTTTAATGTGTTTTATGCATAAAGTATTTAGTATGAAACGACATTAGTGTGCTTTATAATTCTTTTCCAATTTGAAGAGATGCATGATAGCATTATAACTATTTAATTTTTGAAATTTTTCTTAAGTGAGGTTTTTGTTTAAATCAAATTGATATATGTTTTAAATTTCAATATCATTTTTAATAAGTTTATTTTAATAAAATATTTTATTTATGTATTATAAAGATCACTTTATAACATTTAACATTATGAATCCCCAATCGAATATATGGTTTCTAAATTATGTATACTTAATTAAATTTTTTAAATAAGTCTTTTTTATTTTATATATTTTTTATTATGAATAAAATTAAAAATATTTAAATATTCTTTATATCAATATTTATATTTTAGGTAAATTAACAACTATAAATGTTTTAATTATATTGAGGTGTACAAACTTATTTGTCATCATTATAAAAGAAAAAAATATATATTAAAAATACATATAATTTTAATTATTACTAGTTTCTTATTTATTCAAAAATTTTATTATTTTTATACTTCTTTGTTTTTGTCTTAATCATAATTACATAATTGCTCTAAGACATTATTATATTCAATATGCATAACGTGCAACAATTATATCCAATAATCTATTCATTGTGTTTCATTTTAATTTTATATTTTATTTAAATTTATAGATTTCTTACTCTTGTTTTCTTGCATACAATAATGTTTTTATAATCCTTTATTTTTTTATGTATTCCATATACTTTTATTCTAACAAGAATAGTTTGCAATAATAATTGTGTGAAATTTTTCTTGTTCTTTACAAAACTTTGTTAAACGTAAATATTCAATGATGTTCATTAGTTTAACTTTTTTTCTTTATATGTTTTCCAAAACATATTATAAATAACTAAATTATCCCAAAGTAGTTTACTAGTATTTTTCTCAAAAGTTTACAAACTTTAGTTTTATTGGTGTTATGGTTTTTATGATTTGTTAATTTATCAATTCCAACATTTTTGCATAGCTTGTACATTAATCTAACAAATGTTTTCGCATATTTTAAAATATATTTAAAAATTGTGAGTAACATGATATGCTATACTTTTAAATTTTGTATTAATATATTTTGTAGGTTAGAAAATAAATCATGATAATATAAATAAATTTTTTTTTATTAATTTAAGTACTATTTTTATCATTTATTTGTGATATAATTTTTTAAATATTATATATACTTTTTTTATCTATGCTTTAATATTTTAAATATTATTTCTCAAAAAATTTTTTATTCTTTCATAGTTGTTTAATGTTATTTAAATTATGAAACATAAAATTTTTTGTATAAGAAAATTAACAAATTTTAATTTCTCAAATTTTTATTCATAATTTGTCAAAAAAATCCAGAAAATATAGTAAGTGTTCATCTTAGATAAAATTATTGCAGAACAAATAATAAAATTTTAGCAAATAAAAAGTACTTAATATTCAATCTATACACAAATTGTCTAAGGCAATTTTGAGTAAAGCGTGGCACATTTTAGACAAAATGTTCCGTTACATGATTTCATAACATTTTGAATGTTCATATTTTTTATTTTATAGTGTCTTTTATCATTTCTTTTTTGAAGCTTTTTGTTAATGTTACTTTTGTTATTATATTTTGATTATTATAGCAATTTATAATTAAAAATAAACATCTTGATTAAAACTTCAACAATCTAATTATTTCCTAATCATTTAAAATATTCAGAATTTGAACAAATATGTCTCAATGATTATATAAATAAAATAGTATAAAATTTATATTATAATAAAGAATTTGAAAATTTAGCAGTACTTTTTATTAAATAGCGTTCATTTTAATATTTTTATTACTTTTTATACCGATATTGCCTCAAACATGCATTGTTGAATTGTTATTTAAAAATTTTAAGCTTTGGAATTTTTTTATTTTTATTTTTCTTCCGTTTTGATGTTTCACTTTGATTGCTGTTATTTGTTTTTTTACTGAGGTTGCATTAAAAAAAAATTTTAAATGTTAATTTTTTTGTTTGTTTTTTCGTGAAATTTATTTTTGTTTACCTGAAAATTTTTTTTGTTATGTAGTTGAATATTATAGAACATTTAGTACTTTATAGCACTGGTTACACAATTTAATTCGCCAGTTCGATTATTTAATATGGTTTATTGGAATTTGTTTTTTCTAATACTATAAAATAATGTGTTACATTATATGTATGCATATATATGATAAGTTTATTTCTGTAAAAAGTTCATTTATAATTTAAAACATTATTATGTGCATAGCATTTCAGAAAAGAATTTGAAAAGAAATTTAGTCCTAAAACATTAGCAAAAAAATAATAATTTCATAATTTAAAGTAAAACAATAGGAAAAACAAACCAAACGTAAAATATTAAAAATTCAAAAATGATACAAACACACGGATATATATATATATATATATATATATATATATATATATATATATATATATAATGTGTAACAAATGTGTTTTCTAGTGGTAAATGAATAACAAATTTGTTATTAAAAATAAAATGTATAGAAACAAAATTCTAACCATGGATGGCGAGTAAATAAAAAAAGAAAGCAACCATATTAAGGCTACACATTCAAAATGTCAATTATTAGAGTGAGGTTATGCAAATGCTACCAGGTATTATCATTTTTTTTCTGGATTGTAATGACTTTCTGTTTGCACTTTCCAAATTTGTGATGATTTCTCTAATCTTAATAAATTTTGTAAATAATATATGCATAATATTTTCAAAGTATTGACAAATTCTTTATCTTAATGACATTTTATATGTTTTAAAATTTTAATGTTTTTTATTACATATCATCAGTTAGTGATACATTATTTAAAAGAAGTTATTAAAAGAACTTAAATTTTTTTAATATTGTGCTTAATTTATTTAATTTCTTTGCCTTTTCTTTTATATTTTAATACTAACTTATTTTAAAAGTTTTTTGTAGCTAATTTTTTTGTTAAATTGACAACTTATATTTATGTATCTAATATTTTTTAATAACACTTTCATGATGCTAACATTAAGATTTTTTTAATTATCTTAAAAATATTAAACATTTTAATCTCACAATTTTTTATTTATATTCATGTTCTCACAAACCTAAAAAATCTATTTAAATTATAATGAAATATTTCTCATAATCAAATATATTACTATCCCATAGTTTTGTACTTTTTTTATTCAACATTTCATATACATAGTTTTTATTATGTAATATATTATTATTCATTTATTTCTTAAACTTATTGGACATCAATTTTTTATAATTTCAAAAATCTTGTTATACTGATAAACTTTTTTAAAATAACTTTTGATTTTATTAAAATATTTTCACTATTTATATTTTTTTAGATAATATTTAATAAAAGTAGTTGTCCTATGATTTAAAATATTTGTTATTTTGATCTTATTTTCCTAAGTTCTACACATAAGCCACATTTTATAGGATTAATGAAAGAGAGTTCTTTTTGAGAATTATAACTTGATTAGGTTTTATTTACAAAAGTAGTCATTTTTTTTAAGGTCGAGTTTGATGTACAAAGACCCAACAAAGGCTAGCTTTAGCATAACAAGAGACAAATGCGAATTATTTTCCAGTTAGCAAAAAGTACTAGGGGTTGTGGACTAGCATTTGGAGAAAAATAGTCAAAGTGAGGGTATGTGTTTACCTTAGGGAAAGGGCCATTAATGTTTTCTAACCTTGATGTGGCAATGGCTCACTTGGGTAGAAATTAATCCAACAAAAATACTCTAGGTGTTTTTTCTATACTATTATTGTACTTTTCTTTTTTCACTTGCCAAGAATGTGATTACTAGTGCTACTACAAGTTGGGTTATTTGGGACAACCAATTATCATCATAAACAAATTATTAAACTTTTAAAACATGTAAAGTAGGATCTTTAGAACATATAACACACATTTTTTTTAAGAGCTATAGTTCTTGTGAGACAATCCAAGTTAACAGCTTTTTATAGGATTACTAGTAGGGATGTCAATTAGACTTTTTGATGCCAAGATGCTAATCAAAGATTTGTCAAGCTTTTAGACTATCAATATTTTTATTATTCTTATACAAAGTTAACATAGGACCTAAGCATTTATAATAGGCACAAAATTGGTACAAAGAAGGAAAAAAACCAAAAAAATGGCCAATTGAGCCCTTTTTGTCAATGCCTTCATATATTGCTCATCGTCAACCTGACTACACCTTAGGGATTACATGAACCACCTTTGACAAAAATAGATCAATGAATAGGGCTTCTAGATCTAATGTGGATCACAAGTTCAAATGACCTATAGACACATCTAGAGTGGTTATGTCAAGTTTACTAGTGCAAACCAACATAAAGCAACATAGTCTACAGAACTCTCAAACAAACTTTGATCTACTAAACTATTTTAACCTACTATCCCATTCCACCACGCATTGAGGTGGATCTGATCTAAAACACTATTGTTGTCATGAAGACCATTCACATGATCTATGACCCACAAAAATAGATATAACATAGGCACCAAAGACATCGCATTGACCCTACCACTCGATCCATAACACACAAAGTTTGGTCTAATTTACAACACGAGTTGGCATGCCATCTCATTAACCATATCCATGAAAATCCAATCCAAATATCACTTGCAACCCTCATGAAAACTTACGTAATAATGAACTAAATATTTACCTACCTAGAAAGATATTTTGCAACTATTTAAGCCAAAGCTTTAGCAACCACTTTTTAGAAAATAGATATTCAAAACTAAACATGGTGGTTTTTCATATTGATTTTTGGTAAAAGCTTGTTAAGATAAATCAATATTTTTAGATTCTTTTTTCCCTTAAGCAATCTATAAAAATGGAGGTATACTAATACAGGAGCATCTAAAATTAGGTCACAAGTACACAGTTGCTAGCATTCCACTAGTTTCACAAGTCCACTAGTGCAAAACATATTTGAAAATTATTTTAAAAAATAGTTAAAATATATTTTTTTTATTTCATCACTTCCAACATTCATGAATGTCTTCTATCATCAACATTGTCATATGTTAACTCGAGAAAACTGATTGACTAGCATTCGACAAGCATCAACTTGTTTTGTGCTAAACTGTGACAACTCGCACCAACTCACTAGTCCCACAAATCCTACCAACCCTTTCCATGTAGTGTAGACATGCTCAGACCTCAATCTACACTGCACTAATTTCACGTAGCTGTTTTTCCTCCAGCCATTTTGCCACCAACTATTATTGCCACGAAAAACTTATAATTTATTTATGAATTATTTAATTCAAATAATTTTGTAGGATTCTTTAATTAGATTTAATTTTTTTATTTTAGAAATGAATATTTTAAAATCCTTATAATTAAGGATGTTCGTCATATTAGAAAAAAAATAATGGAATTAAATTTATCTTGTTTATGTGCTTTCACCTTTGTGAACAAAGTGTGTATGTCTAACCCTAGCTAGAGAGACTCCAATTTTCCTTATGAGAGAGAAGGATCGAAGGTGACTGTCCATCCACTGATGAAGCCCACAACCAAATCCCTTATAAAAAGACACAAATTAAAAGGTGAAAACGATCCTATAAGAGATTTGGTAACAAAATAAACTCTTGATTCTCCTAACATTCACATAAACATCTAAAGGTTTAATCTTTTAGCAACATTTATTTTGTATATAGTAATCTAATGGTAAAGTTACGCTTTTATATTACAATGTTTCACATAGAGTTTATCAAAATTTTTTATTTTATATATTTATAATTAGATATTACAAAAACTTTTTTATTGAATTTTATGCTTAATACTTGAGAAGTATCAACTCAACTTAATAATCTATGTTATAATTTTGAAATGTCAGTTTTTGAATAGTTCTAAAATATCACATGTATCATCTTACCCTGATTATTATATAATACTTTTTTTATTCCCTAATAATCTTTTTAGTATCTTCAACATTATAGACTCTAATTTTGATAGTGATAGAAGTTTCATTATGCCATGCACCAACTTTTGAAAAAAAGACTATGATTTTCTACTAAAAAAGTTTTTTTCTTCTATCTAGTGCAATAAACTTCGCTATTAGAAATAAAATTTTCTATTAAAAAATTCTACTAAATACATAAACTTATGTTTTCAACTAATTTTTTAGTATTTAAAATATTATTATTTTTTATTAGAAAAAGTTTCTTAATTTTCTACTTAAACAATGTTAATTTTTTTTCTACAAAATAATTTCTACTAAATTTTTATTTTGTTTTTTACTTAGGTTATCGATTAAGAAACTCATAACTTATTTTTGGGTAAACTTTTTTTTGGAGGTGGTACAAAAACAGTGTTACAACTCCCCGTCATTTTTTTTGAGAACTATCTAGTTCTATCTAAGAGGCAGTCTAGCAAAACTACGGACCTTAATCTTTTCCCATTTTCTTAGAAGCACATTCCATTTTAACTTTGCTTTTTTATAGTAACGATTATTTTGATTTGGTATTTTTTTTATTAAAAAAAGAAAAAGAAAGATATCCCAAATTACTTTCTTTCTGTGATATCACTTGTATCACAAATCTTTGAATTACCATGAGTTCTATTGGGTCTTATCAAATAGTAAAACAAAATCAAGAATTAGTTCAAAGCAAAGACAAAATTTAAACCAAGATCTATTATGCCAAAATATTAGATAACTAATAAAGATTTTTCTAAGGTTGTAGATCTATTAAGTACATTAACAAATTTGAGGATTATAAACCTAAATGTGATTTAGATGAGCCTAAGCATGGAGTATTATCTCATTTTAGGGTAGGTTTAAAGCAATACATAAATGCTAAGCTTAACTTAAGACTTATTACTTCTTTAAAGAAAGCTCATCACATAACTAAAAATATGAAAAAAGTAGAACTTCTTATTTTAAAAGAAATGACAAGCCAAAACCTTTAAAGGCCCACACCATTATTTGTCAACACACTAAGACTCGCACATCATCTTCCCCATCTATCATTGTTTCTAAAGCTCACAAACTCATATTGCCACCCACTCCTTCACAACCTTCTTTAAGCCAACTCACATAATCTAGAATTGCCTATTTTATGCGCCATGAAAAGGGATGTGTAGCTACAAACTACTTAATGATATCCATGAATATGAATCTAGAAAATGTAAATGAATATGAAAAATTAGAACAAGAGAAAAATGTAACTCCTGTTGAGGAAATTGAGTAAGAATTAAAAAACATAGAAAATTTGAAAAAAAAAATGCACCTTCTATAACTCCATAATCGTAAGATGACTGGAAGTGGACCAATACCTTTAGCACAAGTATAAAAATTAAAAAACAATCATATATGATAATCATAGGTAATGATAATTATATTAACATAATATCTCCTGATTCCACTAAGCAAATAATTGCCTCTTTTTTAAAACATCCAAATCCCTACTCTATATCTTGGACAGATAAAACCTTATTACTTGTTACGAAATGATATTACGTACTCTTAAAATTAGGTAGATATAGCAACTAAGTTTTATGTTATGTCACACCAATGCAAATAGGTCATCCTATCTTTGAAAGATCAAGGCTCTTTAATAAGGATGTGATATTAAAGAATAATACTAACAAGTGTTCTTTTATTTATGAAGAAAGGATCATCACATTACACACTCTCAACCTTAAGAGAGAACTCAATCACTTAATCCTAGCAAATTTAAAAAACTTTTCTAGGCTCACAAATAAAGTAAGGGAAAGATAGAATTTAAGCTTGACCACATTACCCAAGTTAAAAATATCCTTGATCAAAGAGACTTATTTTGGTTTCTTGTACTTCCCTTCATATAAGAATTTAATCAGTCAAATTCAAAAAATATTGGTATGCCTCCACAAAAACTCTCCGTCTACTTCCCAAGTAGGTACTAGTTAGTATAACTTATCCATTGTGCATTCAACATGGGATGCTCCCCTTCTTTGTTTTCTTGAATTCCTATGTTATGAACCCCAGTGGCCTTTCCTCATGAAATAATCAAGGATGCACCATCATGCTACTTTTATCATGTTTAGATATATAAGTAGTATTAGCTACAAAATCTAACTAAAGCTAAAAGAAAAAATATTGTACATTCTTTGGCTAGTGATAATGCCGAAACTATCTTGTAACTAATGTAACAAATTATTTCAATAATGTATAAAGGCACAAAATTCATTGTATTTAATTATCCCCATTTTCTAGTTATTATAATGCATTTTATTTGACTTATCTTTAGCAATACATGATCTTTTCCCTAATAATCCTCTTACTTTATTTTCATGTCAAAGCATTCATGGAGCAAACCATTTCTTTATTAATTCATGCTTTGATTAAGTCGATCTCTTTAATAGTTTCTAAAATCATTTCTATATCAAGAAGGGTATTGTTAATTTGTTAATATCAGTATAACGATAATAGCATAATATATTATATAATACTATATAAGGGGCAATCTCTGTGCTAGGTTAATAATTATTATTGTAAGTAAATTAAATAAAAGGAAAATATTTGCCCTAACTACATCGGAAATGTCATTTTCATAGCCTTAACATGTTCTTAATTAATTTAATTATTCTCCTTCATTGACTTCTATTTTAGCCTAGAACGATATGTTAAACATTAGTTGCTTATAATATGCTTCACATAACCTTTTAAAACTATATGATGTAAGTTTGGAATCCTCATGCCATAAAATAGTTGTTGCCATACCACATAAGCTATACTATTTTGCTTACAAATGTTTTAACATCTCTGCCTAAAAATATTTTGCTTTTAATCTTCCTCACGTCACCAAGTTAGCTTAAGACAATAACTTTTGCTATAAATATGCCACAATGGCAAATGCAGTAAAATTCATTCTATCTGATATGGATATAAATATATCATTGAATTATATTAAGCTTTAGCTATGTTATATATCTAAAAAATTTTATCTCTTTATTAAAACATGAGTAGCTACTTTTACTTTTTCTTTGGTGATATAGAATCTCAAAATCATAATGCCATAATAATTCAACCATTCTAATAATCTCAATGTTTGAGTTGATTTATTATCAAACCAATTATGAACAAAATATTATATGTTCTTTTCAATAATTTCAATCCCAAATATAAGCTATCTCTACAAAATATTCTTCAAATAAATAAACCAATAAGATATTTAACAAGGAAACTTAGTTGTAATGGTATCTAATCAAGTGTTGTTTGATGAAATTATGCATTGAAAGAAAGAGGTAGATTTAGTAGGCATAGAAGATTTTGGAAAAGTAAAATTGGTAGACAAAAAAAGATGTTAGAATGACAAACTTTATTCATTTCTACTCAAACATCATTTTAGGTTGAGAATGTAGATAGAACATTGCTCATCAAGGATTGCGTTGATTAACTTCTTCTAGTCCAACATTATTTGGATGATACCATATTTGGACCAACAAAATGTGACTTATGTGAATGACTTGGTAAGCATGTAGATATAGGATCTGAGATGAACATAATTACTGAGGTTTTATATTTTCTTGAATGCCAGTTAAGTTGGATGAGAAAAGTATCCTTCATCTTCGATAAAGTATATAAATGAGATGTTAAAACTTAAAAAAATAAGGAAATTATTGCATTAAAGGAGTAATTATAGAATTAAAATCACCTTAGAGATGTGAACTTAAGTGACCTCTCTTTTTTAGTACAAACCAATGCCTCTCTTTGAAAAGAATGTATATGCGGTGCATCTACGTCAAAATTTGTACCTCAAAATACAAGTGAAGCCCGGAAAGAATTTTTGTATATGGCCATCCAGGATGGTTTCAACTTGCTTGTTAGAGTGAATGTTTTGGAATTAATATACATTCCAAGTGACCACATTATTGTGGCAAAAAGTGGGTATTAAAAATTAAAAAGTAAATGATAGTGTGGTTACAATTCAAAATAAGGGAATGCTAGTGGTAAAGGGTTATAATCAAGTAGGACTAAACATAAATGCAATACTTGAACCAATGGTTAGGTTGAAGGCAGCAAAGCCATTTCTACTTTTCCCTTAATGCAAGTTATTTAAACTATACAGAATGGATGTTAAGAGCACCTTCTTAAATGTTTTCATTTTGGAGAAATTGTATGTAGGATAGTTGGATTGCAATCAACATTTTCTTCAACAAAATCATGTGCATACGCTAATGAAAGAATCATATGAATTGCAATGAGAACAAAGATCCTATTATGAACATACTTAGTAAATTTCTAGTCAAATATTATTTTAGGATTGGAATGTAGATAGAACTTTGTTCATCATGAACTATGCTAATGAACTTCTTCTAATTGAAGATTATATAAACAATATTATATTTGGAACAAACAACTTTGACTTATCTGAATGATTTAGCAAGCTTATGAGTGTTGGATTTGACTTGAACATAATGGGTAAGGTTACATATTTTTTTGGATTGATAGTTAAGTAGGATAAGACAGGTATCCTTGTATCCTAAATAAAGTATAAAAATGAGATGTTAAAATTGTGTGACCTTGAGAACATCAAATGCTTTTCTACCTTGAAGAGTGCTCGCCACACTATTGAATAAACTGGAGAAAGGAAAACAAATAGATTTCAAGGTGTATTAAGAAATGACACATTCTTTACTTGACTATAAGAAGACTTGAGATAACTTTTAGAGTCTAACATTTTTTATTAATTTAAATCAAAACCCAAGGACTTCCATCACGAGGTTTTAAAATGAACATTTTGATAATTGCTCGAAACAAAGGTATAATGGTTTTGGTATCCCAAAATTATGTCAAGTTATGATCTCACAGGATATGCCTACAAAGATTATGTGGGTTCTTAAATACATAAAAACAACATTTTAGTTATTTAATCATTTTTAGCACCTCTTAAACTAATGATGTAGCAAAAAAATATAAAACTATTGATTTAGCAAGAAATGAACCACAATATATAGCATTAGGAGGATTTTCTGTAAAAATTTTAAGTTTGAAACAAAAATTAGATGATGTGAGATTACATTTATAGACAATTCCCAAAAAATATGAAAATTTGAATGACTTTTTCCAAATTAAAAGCTTATATAGTACTATATGATTGAACAAATTGATTTTATGCACCATTACAATATAGACTATGTAGAATGAAAAATGGTAGACATTCAATTTATTGCCAACAACATACAACAAGTTCGCACCTTAATACAGCTTCTTAGTTAAAACTTATTCAATAGTATTAGAAGACTTTTTTATGGTGACAACAGGGTGAGATATTAAGCTTGCTTTTAAGGGAAGTTCCTTAAGTGAAAGGGAGCTCAATCGTGTGCTTTAATTACTTTAAATCTAGCTTGACTTGATAATATCTAGCAAATGTTTTCTTGCACTACATTCAATTACATTATCAAGTACTTAGGTGATAAGTCATCATAAAAATAAAAGGAGGTTATTGGTCTCACGAGCAATTCTCTATGATATTTTGATCTTAATGACCAAATTGAGTAACAAACTAATTTGTTATTTAGTTTGCTTATAGATATGATAGTTGAACAATTTTAGAAGGACATTAATGTCAAAATAACAAGTCAGTTGATTAAATATATAGATATAATCATATGTGGAAAATGAATGGAATGGATTTTGACATGGCCAAAAAAGTAAGTGTTTTTTGTTATAAAACTTGATAGGAAAAATGAATAATAAGAGAGAGATGAATTATGTGTTTGAAAAATTTTTTTTATTCCAAAAATTAGAAGAAAACCTTTTGAGCTTAAAATAAAGTATTTTTTATAAAAATTATCAACAAAATAAAATTGCTCAATAATAAAAAAATATACAAAAAATTTTTAAGTGGTTTTACTAAACCTTGTGCCTACATCCACTCCCAATCCGTGATAAGGCTTTCACTAACTACTCCCTTTTGTCGAAGCTGTTAGAGATAGAAGAAATATATATATATCAGTACTCCAATAAGATACCAAAACCTAAGAAATTCATGTTATACAAAAAAATTTGGAACTTTGTAATTTTTTTCTTACAAAACTTCCGACATATTTAATTTTTTAAATAAGAGTAGTACTACAAACGAATGAAGAGATGTTACCAAGAAATACAAAAACTATTATGAGGGAAAGTAAGAGAAAAGGAGATGACAAAAATACATATCTCCTATAATTGTGTAGAAATGTGTTACTCATATTTTGAACTTCACTTGGACCTATATAAAAATTTTCAAGTTTGATTCAATAGTTTTAAGATCTGCTAAATGATTCCTATTTATAATTAAAATAAAAAAGCTCCAAAAATAACTCACACAATACCTAAAATCTACTTTTAAGAAAGCCAACAATAACAAACAAAGATGATGGCACAACTATCATCCAATTAAGCAAATGGAGTGCTAATAATCATATCAACTTAAATGATAAAGCGTTCATATTTAATCATGACAAGATAAGATTTAAAGAGTTGGATTCAAAAGTTGGATGGACAATAACGATGATTAGATTGTTGTTCACACAGGCAAAGAGACTTTCAGTCATTCGATGAACTATTCAAAAAAAATGGCTGAAGGATGTTAAGTATTCATAAATACAAGTGCGATCTGGACTACTCAATTACAAAAATGCATAATGAGTTTGAATAGAAATCTCAAGTTCGGTAATAGCTTTTGTTTTGTCTCACATTGTAAAATAATTGAAGTATTTTGTTCTTATAATGTATCAACTATATCTGACAATCAACCTAATGGGTTGGCTACCCCCAGGTGTTCTTAAGAAGTCATGACCCAAGATGTCAATGGGTTTGCATGGGTCTAACTTGACTCGATTTTCCTTAACAGATTAAAGAGTTTGTCATAACTCGTTTCTCTTAAGCCTGGTCATAAGTAACTCCTTCAAAACCTATGAGACTGCAATATTAACATGACTCTATTGATATTTAGGGTTTTGTAAGCCCACGCCCCTAGGTGCTGCACACTATTTCACCTGAGCCCTTTGGGGTAATTGTTGAGAGTGCTTAGGAAAAAATATTTTTATTATAATAATAAAAGTTTATAACTAAAAAATATTTGAATTTTTATAAGATTTTTAAGAATCCAAGTGCTTTCAAATAAAATATAACTTGTACCAAAGTTAAATATTCAATAAAAGATGACATCCCTATTTGTCATAATTATGAAAAAATTAAAAACTTAACATGTTAATCATTAAAATTTAGAAATTAAGTTCTTTTTCAATTAACCACTCCGTAAAGACTGTTGTTATTGACTCTAAAGTCAATAGATTGAGCCATTTAACCATCTTCACTATTTATGATATAGTTCTTACATCAACAAATCAAGACTATTAGAATTTTTTAAAAGATCTTACTAAAACAATACTAAGTTCAACAAAACATTTGTAAATACTTAGCCTTGGTTTTGTGGTCATCATATTAGAAAGTGTAACAACTATCGAATTAACGATTATAAAACTAAAGATAAAAGAAAATATAACATTAATGGAAAAATTAAATAATTTAAAATTCAACATCATAGTATATACTATATATCTCATATGATAGCCCATACTTCTCTTTAATTCTAGCTTAACCTCACTCTAAATTCTAACACATAGTTCTCTCCATTTTGTAATAATTCATTGGGGTTAATGACACCTAAGGTTAATTAAGGTTTATTAAATACTTTGATTGCAAATGGCTGAGTAAAAATTTCAACTACTTAGGTAGACTATAGCACAAATGACAAGTAAATTATTTTTTTTTTATACATGCACTCTTATAAAGTTATTTCTTAATTCTATTTATTCTATTCTTGATTGTTTAATGGCATCTTTAGCTAAATAAATTGCACATAAATTATTAAAAAACATTAGGATTGTGTAAATTCTAAGCCATTATCTAAAAATTATTGTTTCATCCATAGAAGTTCAGTTTCCTACAAAACTTTACCATTTTTTCTTGCAAATTTTTTTGCATAATTAATTCTTTAATAGAAAGTGGTATTACTAATGAATGAAGTAGTTGTTTCCAAGAAATGAAAAAATAATTAGAACAAAGGTAGGAGAAATAGAGACTAACTAAAATCCATAGCTATAGTAATTAAGTAAAACTTTGTTGCTCATAGTATGAACTTCATTTCAACTCATATGAAAAAATTCTAGTCTGATTGAATTATCTTTATGTTTGGTAAATGATCTATATATATATTTGAAATAAAAAAGAACTCAAAAAATGACTCCTTAATGGTTGAAATCTACTTTTTACAAAGCTAGTCGAAAGGCAGAAAAGATGGTACAATTGTCATCTGATTAAGAAAAGGAAGCGGTAATCATCGAATAAGCTTCAATGACAAAGGGTCCAAATCTAATCACAGTAAGATGATATCAAGAGCACAAGATTTGAAAGTCAGATGAATAATAATGATGATAAGGTTGCCGTTCACGTAAGAGGAGAGACTCTTAACCATTCGATCAACTATTCTAGATGAACAACTAAAGAAAGTTAACTTTTAGCAAATGTGGGCAAAATTTGCATTGTTTAATAACAAAAATGCACATCATGGTAGAAATCTCAAGTTTGGTAATAAACTGTTTTTAATCCCATATATTGAGACATTCAAAGTATTTCATGCTTATAATACATCAACTTCAAATTATAATCAACCTATTAGGATTGCCTTACTCTAGTGTTCTTGAGAGGTTATCCCCTAGTCACCAACCGACATCTATGATCTTACCTGACCCAATTTACTTAAAAAAATTAGCAATTCTATCCAAACTTGTTTCTCCTAGCTTGTTTCATAAGTAATGCACTAAACTTATTGACCCAGAGACTACAATAGTAAAATGACTTGACTAACACTTGTGCTTAACTTGTCTTAGATTCGACGAGTTCTTGGTATGTCAAAGTTCCAAAGGCCCATTCCCCCAAGTGGTACGAGTCACTTGAACTGACCCCTTTAAGCTCAATAAGTGCGATGTGCTTACGAAATTTTCTTAATAGTAATACAAAAAATTATTTCATGAAAAATTATTTGAATATTTTCAAGATTTCCAAAACTCAAATTTCTTCAAATAAAATACAACTTAAACTAAGTTCATCTTTACATATAAGATTGATAGTTTTATGAACCATAATTACAAAAAATTTAAAGGTTTAAAAAGCTAACCATAAGGATTTAAAAAATGAAATTCTATATAGGTTAGCTACTCCAAAAATATCACTATAATTGACTACAGAGTTAATAGGTTCAACCATCAAATTCTATTCACTAATTATGTTACAGTCTTTACTCCAACAAAATCTACTCCTTAGCTCAACACGGTATTAAAAAACACTTTGATTATAAAATTTGAAGTATTTGAAGGAAAAATTGATCATAAAAGATAAAAATAAAATTCATTGAAATTTGAAAATTATAAAATGATAAAATAAAAATAAAAATAAATATAAACTATTAAACAATTGAAAAAACTAAAATTATTTATAAAAGTTTTCAAAATGTTCCACTCAAGTTTAAGATCGATATAAAGAAGACCTAAGACATTCCTAAAATGCCTTTACACATCGATATTTAATCACTTTGATCCTGGATAAAGGTGTTATATTTAAAATATTATTTAAATTTGTAAATTGTATTGCAAAGTTACATACTTATGCAAAAAATCATTTTGTTATTGTTGATGAGATAGTTGTACCATTTTTTACAAGTGTACAATAATTATCTTAATTATTTTTATACATTTTATGTTAATTGCAATAATAAGATGAGGAATAGTTATGAAATTTGTATCTCTATTAGCATCCCCTTAATGGATGCAAATCCAATTAATTTACGACTAATAATGATAATTATTCATTATCATTTTCCATTCGAAATTACGAAATTCATAATCAAAATTTACCAAATATTTTAAAATGTCCTATGAAAATTTACCAAATATTTTAAATATATTCTATGATTACCACTAATTATTTTTTTTTCTTTTTCATTTCACTTTAGCAAGTTCTATTTAGCCAAGTACTATTTAAATTAAATATGTTTTTAAATATTTAAGTATTGTTAATAGTGATTACTTATTTATTATATTGTATCGATAAAAGAAATCTTTGTTAAAGAATTATTCTTAATGCTCATCTAAATTATATACAAAATAAAAATTTTCGATAATATTTTTGAATAATATAAATTCTTTCAATATTTTGTACCAATAATTTAAATAATTTTTATCATCTATTGTATCTTTATTCTGACCGAAATCATTTCGCATAACTTCGAATTATTTAATTTATATTGTAACATTTATGTTCAAATGTTTAACTTCTTAAATTATTTAACTTATATCACACAATCTAAATGTTTTGAAGCTTTAAGGCTTTCTCATTTATATATTTAATGTTAAAATGTTTTTAAACAAATTGCTTTCAAAAAATACCAAAAGAATTTGTAAATTTCAAAATTTTTCAATTAATTTTTTAATTTTATATATTTTGCTTTAAAAATTATATTATTTTTTAATTACGAAGTATCTTTTTTATTAAAATTCTTAGGAAAGGTTTTCTTGAAATATTTTGCTAATTTTTTTGACATTTCAAAATTTGTGAGCAATCAATATCAAAAATATTTTTTGTGAAATTATTACACATAAATTATATTTCGTTTCGTATTTTGTTGGATTATTGATTTTTTAAATTCATCATTTCTTTGATATTTCTTTTTTCCAATGTAAAGTTTATGTTACTTGTTTGTTTTGGAAGTTTCTTATTGTGTTTGTAAATATTAGAATAACTTATAATATTTTTTTAAGATAATGATACAATTTTATATTTTTGTATTTTTACATTCTTATGAAACTTATATTTTTCATTCTTATTTTTTATGTCACATTTTTGTTTAACAACTATGACTTTCATATTTGGAAGAAGTTGTTCATAAAAATGTTTTAATTTTTTAATATTTAATATTAAATTATGAAGAAAAATAATCATTTTGGAACATATACAAATATTTTGAAATATTTTCTATTTTCAGTTTTATTAAAATTAGAAATTATTAAAATAAAATATAAAATGCTTATTATATAAGGCTATATTTGAGTATATTATTTTCTTAGGACAATGCTAATGTTGTTTTGAATAAATAGAAATTACTTACTAAGATATTTTTTTCTTTTATTCTCTTTCATCTCATTCAATAGAAAGTAATTTGTAATTGATCTGGTGAATTTTTCTTAGATTATATTCATAATAGTTTTCTATTTTTTCAATATTTTATATTTATCAATAATATTCAATTACAATTTTTCATCCTTTTTGAAATATTCTATTAATCCTTATGCCTAATGTTTTTGAAATTATAAATCAATTTATTTATTTGTTTTCTTACCAGTATTATATTTTATTGAATTTGTCTTCTAATTACTAAATATATTGAACGTAATGATCAAATATTAAATTATTCAATTATTTTAATAATCATATAGCTATTAAAAATTTCAAAATTTTTACATTAACAAGTTTGTGACTTGACATTACTAAGAAAATTTGTGTTCACTTCTAAATCATTTGGTATTAATTATTTAAATCACTTTTAATGGTGAAATTTTTTTTTTCAAGTCATTTATTCATTTATATTGGATATATGTGATGATTCAATTACGTGCATAATTTTTTCATGTATTAAATATATTGTTTAAAAATTGAGGTGTACTTATTTCGTCATAATTTTCCATTTTTATTTGAGTAGTATTTAATATTTTTACTATGATATTTTATTTATTGTCTTCTAAACAATTCTCTTATTCAAAATGTTTAGCATTTTTTTTTCTATAGAACAATTTTCTTGTTTTATTCAGCTAATTTCGTTAGTTCTGCCATGCAATATTTTAAATTTTTTAAATATTAAATTTTAATTATTTATTTTTCTTTTAATTTTTTTATTAATATTTTAAAGTTAAAGATCTTAGCCAAATAACTTCAAAAGTATGATACATTTAAAAAATTCTATTATCTTCATAATATTTAGCTTCTATTTTCATTAAAACTAATATTTTAGCAAATATATAGTACCTATATTTTCTTGTCATGAATTGCACTTCCAATAATATCAAAATATTGCAAATGATATCATATCATACGAATCATATCATATTCTTTTAATTTTCATAAAGTGCATTACGTACATCTTTGATTGCCCTAGCATATATTGTCCTCAAATTTGTTATAAATAAAATTTATTTTGTTATTTATTAGGAATTAATTTTAATATTTTAAAAATTATTCAACCATATATTTTTTGAAAATTTTATGTTTTTATTAAAATTGAAATATTATTTTTTTATTGTAAAACGAGATTTAAAATGTAAAATATCCAATGATTTTTTTATAAGTTAATAATAAATAATTTAAATTTTATTTAAAAGATAAAAGATATGTAAAGAAAATGAAAACATAACTTAAATAAAACAATAAAATATCATTAAGATAATAAAATTATTGTAGCATTTGTTCTATTTACATTTTTTGTTATTTATTTTACAAGCTAGGCGAGCGTGTGATTGTCCGAATATATTGGGATTTGTCAAACAAAGAAAAAAATATTGTTATACAAAAAAGTATAAACTAATCGAAAGTATATAGAAAATGATAAAAAAATTACATAACACTAGAAAAATAAAATTTATTGTTACAATTATGAAAATTTCAAAATAATAAAAGCTAAAAGATTGTCTAGGTTATTAAACATATATATTATTCAAATTATGAAACATATGAGAAACAAATCGACGACCATTGCGAAAATAAGGAATAAGCAATGTTAAAGAAGGAAAACTTGGAAGGAAATAAAATAAATAAGAACAAAAGTAGATGATATTAAAAATATAACTATAAAATGTAGCAAGCAAACATGTTTTGCCAAAAACAAAGGTGGAACAAACAATTTTTAGGTGTCAAAAAATTAAAATAATAAATACTACAAAATATCTAAAGTAATCAACATATAGTGTACAATTCGTCATAAAATATCAAACATTTTTTGAGAAAAATAAAAAATTAAAAAAATACAAATAACAACTAATAAAAAAAACAAAACTTATTGGTTATTAATAATAATGTAATATTATTTTAATCAAAAATATATAATATATAAAAGCATCAAAAAATATTATTACAAACCAAAAAAATAGAACAAAACTCGTGAAAGAAAAATATAGGATTGGAATCCATCAACTAGATTTAGACATAGCCTTTATGCCACAAAGATAACAAAAAGTGTACAAAGAGTGAAAGAAATGGAAGCAATGCCAATCTATGTATCAAAATGTTAACCTCCATATATCAAAAACTTTCCTTGTGTAGAAATCATCATTAAAAAATAAATTGTACAATTACAATCATCTAAGAAAAATCCTTATACGATCACTATTAAACCTCATAACATAATTTGTCTTATATCAATTAAATAGACTAAGAGGTTACATACTTTATATATTTATGTTGTTAAGCTATCATTGAGTTCAACATTTATTTTAAAAGTATGACAATCATTTTATTCGAAACAATTCATATACATAAGAAAATAAACTTTTATACTTGGTTATATATTTTAAATTAGGGTATAAAAAATTTTGGAAGTAAAAAAAATTCAACTTGTTTTTCTTTCAATGCGTTATTTAAAAGAAATCTAAGATGAATAAATTCAAGTAAAAATGTTTCAAAAAGGCAATCCATAAAAGATCAATTACTACATGAGTAAAATTAGGAAGACGTAACTAAGATATTAATATGTTTTATTTAGATTTGACTTAAGTGGATAAATTTTTGAAATTCTTCAAATTTTTAATTGTGTTAAAGAAATTCAAAACGTCACTTTTGTGCTTATCATTTATGAAATTTAAATAAAAGGTATTGAATAATAAGATTGATATTTTAAATCATAGAAATTACTTTGTCAGACTATCAAACACATCCTTAACACAATTAAGTTCTTTCAAGTATTATATAACTATAGCCATATAAATCTATCACATAAAATATTATTTAAGAAATTTCCATAGATGATAGTGATACAATATGTTTGAGTGTCATAAACTCTCATGGATTTATCAAAGTTCATTAAAATGATTATAAGAAATGTAATAGGATTAATATTTGTAGTTGTAAGTAATGAAGATTGTTTCTATTAAACAATGATATTCACATTAATAAAAATTATAGCTTGCCAAAAACTTTTAATGTCAGCCATAGTAAGAGGTTGCACATAATAAGCACATAAATTCTGTTAGTTAATTAAGTGATATAATACAATAAATGTGTAACGTGAAGCATTTTATGGTTTGAGTATAGTAGATATGCATGTAACTAAGACATAATTATAGATGCTCATTTTTAGTACATTAAATGAAAGGGATTGTGCCTTTCAAGAGTGATAAGCTTTCATAGGATAACACTAAATTGGACAATAATTTTGTAATCTAACTTGACAAACATGAACATAAATCTGATGTTCACAAGATATACATAATGTAAAAAAGCAGACCACCAATGGAATAAAAATTACATCAAAAAATGGTAAACTTTCATTAATAAATTGTTTGAAAACTTGTCTTCGAACTAGGTGAGTAATAATTTAGAAAGAAGATTTGAGCTTTAGTAAGCAATGTTTAATTTCAATTTATTTTTAAGTAGTTAGATGTAATTACTTCGCTAAGTTAGCCATTACTTTGGGGGTGAAAGAGGCAATTCACGTGCGACTATTGCTCTCTTTTAAGCTACTTGATCAATATGATTCATAATGTGGTTATGCCACAAAAAAAATATAGCGAGGCAATGGGTGGGGCTGCTGAAGTACTACTACTGAAGAATTATTTGAAGAAAGCTTATAGAAATGTGTTGACATCATGTATGTAATAAAAATACAATGATTGAGAGCCATAATGGGGGTTGGAAAAAATTTCTAAAAATGAGGAAAGTGCAAAAAAGTGTGACAATTCAACTATTAATGGTTGTCGATCATCATGCTCTTTTAAATAACACAAATTATGCTTTAAAAAGAAGAAATTTGATAGTGAAGGTACATATGATTTGAATCTTAATATTGGAATCTAATTTAGCTCTAATTCTATAGATAAGAAGAATAATGAAAGAAAAAAGAGGTAAGGAAAGGAAGTGTAGAATATGCCCTTCACTATTTTAGTATATATGCTAACTAGAGCTCCACAATGACAATGATGATATTTCATGTCAAAATTAAAATTTTGTATTTTGACTAGACAAATTCTAGTAAATTTTTTATTGAAACAATCTTAATACAAAAAGAAAAATGACAAAGATATTACTACATAAATAATTCATGCAAACAATAAAATTTTTGTAAACATTATACCCTTATACATCACTTGTTATAGTATAATATAAACTAAAATTCTTAAATAACCAAAAAGAATATTTATGTGGGCCCTAGCTAACCTTATGGTGCATCTTATCTTGCACTAAAGTTCTTCTAAGAGAAGGAAGAAAAGGTATAATAAAAGATAACCCAATTAAAGATCAATCCACACATAGTGGTGTGTAATGATAAGAAGCTAGATAACTTATTGCTTGTGATCAAACACAACTCTGATACCAAAGTATATAGAAAAAACCAAAGTTTGAGTAGAATGGAATATAATAGAAGACAAGCCTACTCCCTTCTTCATGAGCATAAGCACGCAAAAAGTTACCTTCAAGACAAAAAAATCACACATCCAACTATTAATCTCCATATTTGAATTAGATAAATCATGTTTTAGGTAATAATATGAACCCTTTGAATAATAAAACAATTTAATTTCACCAATTCACATAAATACCTAAAATTAAAAGTGACATTTCATTAAGAAATGAAAAACCTAGCCAACAAAGTTAAAGGGCTTCTTCCATCTCAACCATGAGCCTTATTCAACATGATTTCATAATGCAAACCAATATAACATTTTGACATTACTCATTCACTTTTTAAGGACATAGTTTTAAATATTCCAAATGTCTAAATAGATTCATAATTATCTTTTTATGTTACAAATTAGTCTTCACTTTAATATTGAGAATATTTTTTTAAAATATGTTTTGCACATGGTCATTACATTTTAGGTGTACCATTTTCTTAATTCTTTTTTTCTATGTTATGAAATGTTTAATTTTTTTACACTCAAAATTTTGTTTAGCATGTATTACCAAGGAACATTTTCCAAGTATTTATTAAAAAAATATTTTATGTTAATTACATCTCTTTCTCTTATGATTTTTAAATTTTTTATGCGTATCACACATATATCATTAATAGCTATTTGCTAAAATTAAATATTTCTTAAAAGTTTATTTCTTTTCATGTAATAACCTATTTATGATACTTCTAATAATTAGAAAACTCTTGATAATAACAAAATTTGTATATGTTCTATGCCTATATATAAAAAATTTTAATTTAACTTGATATTGATGTAGTTCTAAGGATCTTAAATTTTTCATTATCTCCATAACATTATATATGATCGCTTTTCTTATTTTTTTTATTTCCACTAACAAATTTTTACTTATTTATGAAAATTCTAAGTTATTTTATAATATTTGTTTTATTCTTTTAATATTTAATATTTTTTCATGTGGACCACGTTATACCTGTGTTATTGGCCTACTAAGCCTCATGGCTCAAGTTTAAGTTTAGTAGATAACAATATTAATAAATTTAGCCACCAAGAAGTTTTCTTAGTTTGTTATATTACACTAAAGCTCTATGATCCATAAACAACACTTTAGTGAATTAGAGATTATCTCAATAAGCTCAAAATGAAGTCCAAATGAACCTCAAATTATGCTAATTCAAAATCATAATTGAAGGAATAAGTGTTCTCAAACTGACTACTCAACACCATATCATGATCATTCATGACAATAAAGTGAACTTTCAATTTGCAAAAGAAATGCAAATTCATGTTAGAAAGAATCGTGGAGCCTTGAAAGAATGAAAGATCCTTTACAATGCCAAAATTCAAGAATAATTTTGGGAAAACTCTGTGTGGATATTTTCCAAAATTTATCTTATGTGATTCAATTTGCATGCATCATGTTTTTAAAAATATGTCAAAACACATCATTTGAATGTTTTCACATTTCAATCATAAAATGGTCTTAAATTGTTTTAAAAATCTGACTAGTGCAATGATAGCATGCACGTACAGAAGAAAATTTATTAGAAACAAACAAAGATATAAGGAACTTCGAGTATTTGTCGAACAAGCATAAATCCAGGTTGCATCAAACATATCTCTATGAACCCTGTGTAGAATAAAGAAACATTTGTTCAAATATTTCTACAAACCTACACCACAAAATAATTTATATTACATTGTTATATATGTGTGAAAAATCAGGATAAATGCACATAAACAAGACAAAGCATATAGACACTATTCCTAACATGAAGTAAATCTAGCTCACTAAAAATTTTTAATCACTAGCAAGTATGACCGTTTAGGTAAACAATAAATTTGCATAGGTAGTAGTTGTTTACCTTTTGAATATAACATGTGATGCCTTCTCAACTTGTTATGTAATGGTCCACTTTGGTAGAAAGTTAACCAACTAAAATACTCTTGGTGTTTCTTCATTCCTACTAATATTCTTTTCTAGTTTTCACTTACTAAGAATATGATTACTATTGCTACTACAAGTTGGATTATTTGGGACTAATAGATATCATCATAAACAATCTACTAACTTTTAAAACATGTAAAGTAAGATCTTTAGAGCATAACACACACATTGTTTCAAAGTGTAATAGTTTTTTAGGGACAATTAAAGAAAATAATCACAGTATGAATCTTAGTATGGTCATTAGTTACATTTTTATCCACCACTGACCGTATTGGAATTAATAGCTTACCTGAAAAATGTTTTTTTGGAACAAATCAATGAACAGGTCTTTAAAGCCTAATCTAGATCATGAGCTCATGTGACTTACAAACACAACAAGATCTACAACTTTATGCTTACCCATGAGAATGAACTTAAAAATAGAATAATTATTAAGACCCCAAAAGAAACTATATCTACTAATGCTATGCTTGCTTACCGTCACGCTTTTCTATTGACTGAACCAGATCTAATCCACTGCAACATCAATGTCATATTGATCTGCTAACTTCATCCATGACACATCAAGTAAAATTTGCCGAAGACATCCTCAACACTACAACAATCTGATGGCTACATCCACAACATGTACTTGAATTTTACCTACATTTGATGGTGTACCAATTCACTGATTTAATCCACAAAACCCCAACACAAATTTATTTCGATAACCAACGTGAACTTGGCTAGTAAGAAAATGAAAGTGCAACCTTTTACGAAGATAGTTTCACAACTATTTGGACCTTGGAAACTTTGGGCCAAAAGTATAACTTTTACAAAGCTTTTTTCCAATAACTTTTACCAAAGCCTTGGTAACTTCCTTTTAAAAAATAGATCTTTTGAAACTAAAGAGGCAAATTTTCAAATTGATTTTTTGCAAGAGCTACATCAATTTTACATTTTTATTTTCTTTTCTTCTCTGCATAAGCTCTTTATAAAATAGGAGTCGTAGCCTTTCGAAAGATAATCCTTACATGTGCAAAACTCCAATTTTTCCATTATGCATTATTGAGGTCTAGGGATAACTACAATGCAAATTCCAACATGCTGAATCATATAGGCTTCAATGTTAGGAGGAAGCATGCAAAGCTTAAGCAATGGGACAGTGTACGAGTTTACCTATAACACAACTATTTTGCCTTCTTGTGGATGTTGCATGATGTTTCCTTTCACTTTGATGTTTCTTTTTCATCATTGATTCACTTTTATTATGTCATTTCATTACACTTCATTGTTCCTTTTCACTTTGATACTTAATGTTTTCTTAGATTTCTACTACTACTTGTTGACACCATCTTTGCTATTCTCAATTCAACTTTTTGTTTTTCTTGAATTGGTTTTAAGTTCAACTTACATAATTACTCTAACTTTTCATTATTTCCAATTAATGTTTCTCAAGGCTTTTAATCTGCACCCATGTGACATTTATATTGTTCTTTCCAAAGAGCAAAATTGGTTTTGTCAAACTACTTTCCTAATGCCTTTCCTTTGTGCCATTGAATTGGTAATAGGCTTAGAATAAGAAATGCAGCCTATGTTTTTCTTCAGTCAATTTTAACTAAAGTTTCCTTGGATAGCTTTGTCATGTGTGTTTCCTTTCTAGGATTCTCATCCTTTTCATCTGATTTTCTTTATTCTTAGTCCCCATTGCCTAATCGTTAAATGCTTCTTATAGTTTGCACCACTAGTTAATCATCAAATCATGCTCAAAAGCTCGGTTATGCATGTGTTTGCAATTTTAATAGCAAAGCAATGCTAAACTAAACATTATTTTTAATTTTCCTTTATTAGCACGTAATCTTAAAAAAAGTGATAAAGCTCAAACAAGGGAGTTTTCTTTTCTTTTTTCTAAAGGGCACAATTTATACTCATGATATCATCTATAATTTGTCACATAGAGCACCCACAATCAACCAAAGAAAAGTGACCCTCAAAGATCGATTAACTAGACAACAAAGTTTGGAAAGCAAGCTAGAGAAATACGTTTTTTGTATAGTTGAACTAGATCAAGCTCAAAATAAGCTGACCTTTTCAAACCAAATATTGTCAGCAACTCTAATCAAATACCTCTTATAACCAACTTGGGGTAATGATAAGATAATGATGGTATTAAACATATGAAGTCTATAAAATGTGACATTTCCATCTTTGAAGGTATCATAAACCTTAAAATGTACATAGAGTTGAAAGTTTCCATGGACCATTGCTTCCTAATGGTTTAAACTTAATGAAAACAAAGGTCTTGCTTGCACAAATGAAACTAAGAAAAGAAACTCAACTATTTATTAAAATCATAGAAACATACTATCAAACGAAGGGGATCACCTCTCATCAAAATATATATTCCTCTCTTAAAAGGACAATTTACTAGAACAATGACATACTCAACAAATGGAGGGAAGTATGTTAATAAGTGCATTACTTAATTTGCTGAGTACATTTGTATTGTGGTTTTCATGTAAACCCTTTGCTCCCATCTTCTAGATTCTAAGTTGGGCTTAGAGAAACATTTGGAGGGAGCTTTTCATGCAAAACATTGACACCTTAGAAGAGGCCTCTAGGAATTCCACAAACTATGAAACCTAAAAGAATCTATAAGTCAAAAGTGTTGAGGCATCAACCATGTCATTCTTCAAGCTGACAAACACTAGATGCCCCACAAGTAGTGTACCAAAACATAGCACTCCAAGCCCTTCCTATCCTTAAACTTACATTGAAACCAAACCAACCTATTAACCAATCACCCAAGAAACTTGTTCTTGATCACAAAATTGAAGTCATATGGTAGCCCAATACTAAAAATGAAAAGTAAGCTATATCAAGGAAGAAAATTATAGGGAATTAGACACCAATGAAAAAATAAGAGATCAAATAATATGCTCCCTAATCTTACTTAGCCAATGAATACTCCAATGAAGATTTAGAGGACAACATTGATGACACTAGACCTTTATAGTCATGAGAAGCAACTTCACTTAACCAAAGAGAACAAATTATTGAAGACATACCACCATTATTCAAATCTTTGTCAAGCTTATAATAAAATTTTATAAATATTTCGTAGAAAGTGGAAGTAACATCAATGCGATTTCTATAAATGTCATAGTATACCTCAGACTAATGATCATTCATCACCTAAACCCATAAACTATTTTTTTATTAACAAAATATGTATGTGTCAAGAAAAATTGAATTATACTCGTTAAGTTTTGCCAATAATTTCAAATATATTTTGTGATTTTTTTCCTATGTTAATATGAAGTATAATTTTATTATTACTCTAGTTATATGACCATTATGACATTATTGCTAGCAAAATAGCCACATACAAATTTACACATCATGACTAAAAATTTAACATACACCCATCAACACTTAAAGCCCATGTCCAACCTATCCAAAACCACCTAACATCCCAAATAAGAAAATCCTATTTATGTCCCATGGTGAAATAGATAAAGAATATAATGATAGAACTTTCATTTATGCCATAACATTGCCATATATTGTAATACCTCTCATTGTAAATTCCATTTAATTTAGCTTTCCTAAAATTTTTACAAATGAACCGAAAGATTTATCACATCTCCATAACATCCAATATATTGTAGACCTCATACTAGGTACTAGTTTACTAAATTTAACACATTATAGGATGATCCTTCTAAACATAAAAATCTCAACAAACAAGTGCAAGACTGATTAGACGAAGGATTCATTTGAGAAAGTCATAATCGATGTGTCATTACTCCCTCTCAAGCTCTTAAAAAGAATGATTCATGGATTTCAATAATAAGGAAATTAGCAAAAAGGTGTGAAGTTATAGTTCCTTATCATATGCGTGGATGAACTTTTAGACAAAACAAAAGGTGCCACTATTTTATCCAAAATCAATTTAAAAAGTAGAAAACACCAAGATAAAATCTACTTAAAGGCTGAGAGAAAATTAATTTTAAAATAAAGGATACATTATGCAAGTGGTTAGTCACTCCCTTCACAATAGTTAACACACCAAGCAAATTTATAAGAATAACAACACAAATATCCTAATTAAGAAAGTTTATGATAGTTTACTTTAATGGCATCTTGAACTTTAATTATACCATGGAACCTAAATTAGGACACCCTAGAAAGATTTGTTCCATGCTTTAAGAGAACACCCTACCCAACATAAAAAATGCTTATTTATTTCCCATCACCTTAACTTTTTGGGCTTCAAGCATTAAAAAAAGTTGTATCATCTTGCTATGAGAAAATTAAGGATATAAATGATTAACCAACATCTTATGAAATTCACAATTTAAGAGTTTTCATGGCCTAAGAACCTTGCAAAGGAAATTCATTAATAGTTTTATTATCATCAATATCATAACTAGTCATTTTAGGAAGATAAATTTTGAGTGGACCCTTACAAGGAAAAAAATTTGTGAATGTCAATGAAGTTATGATCCAAGAACTTATGTTCTAACCTCCACAATATACTTGACAATGTGTCTATGTTTAATTAGTACCTCAAGATCACAATCCTTGATAAGGATGTTTCCTTCATTGGCTATTTTTGTAAAACCATTTGGCTTTTTTTGCGAATAAGGTTAAAATTCTTATTTTCCTATCACCCCTTAGCTTTTGATCAAATTGAGCTCATAAATCATAGCCTAGGAAATCAATTATGGTGCTTGGTATAGGAAAAATTAAATAATTTCAATGATCTTTTTCCTCATGCATGGAAAGCTTATAATAGTTCCATGAATATGTCCACAAGAATGAGCCCCTTTGAATCCAATAATGAATATGTACCTTTCAATGTATTCAATCTAATTTTATTACCCATTCAAGCACAAAAAAAAATTCTTACATTTAAGGTAGGTTCATTTGCATTTTATATAAATAACAAATCTTAGTAATGAGCAGTACAATAGAATGGCTAATGCATACCACAAGCTTAAATAATTCTTTTAAGAAGAATTCGTGATGATAAAAATCAACTCTGAATGGTTTCCTCTATGAAATTTGTAGAAGTTACATTCAAGAGTAGTTAATCCATTCCAAATCTCAAAGGTTGGGCCAAATGCATACATCTAAGAGCTAAGTGCTTACAAATGTAACATGGTAAGAAGAGCAAGAAGAATAAAGTAGTAATGGATGTGAATCCTAAACAAACTAGAAGTTAGAGTGGTCAAACATGTCTTTTACATTGGAAATGTTAACAAGGAAATAAGGATGTTTCGATCATAACGGAGAAGTCATAAAGACCAAACCCTGACACATTAGACATTTATAAGGACTAATGTAGAGTAAGTAACTCATTAGAAATGAAACTCTTTTACTTCAAGGGATTTAAAGAATACACAAGTTAAGATTTTTTTTGCTCAAGGATGAGTTAGACTTGTGTAGATAATTCTAGACAATTAAGCTTTCTTTTCCTCATGTGCTGATTTAAAATGGAGCCTAAAATGCTATTATATCTGAAAATTCACATCATGAATGAATAAAAGAACAAAAAAATGGACGATTGAGCCCATTTTATTGAAGCCATCCTTCCATGTTGCCTCTATTGCACATCATTGACATGACCTGATTAGACGCGAAGCTGACTTGCACTATACTTGATCAAAATTGATTAGTGAATGGGTCATTCAGGCTGAATCCCATGCATGATTTTGCATAACCCACAATTGCATCTAGATCCAATAGGTTGTAGCAACCTGTTAGATCGAGCCACCAGTAGTAAAGGTCATCTGCCATGTGAACAAACCTAGACAGTTAACACCAAGCTTACCCAACAACCCACTTTGTGATACATTGACTCAGTTCTAACCTGTGGCACCATCAACATCGCACTGGCCCCACCAAATTAATTTATGACATGACTATCCTGATATGACCTTGGACATTGTTGATATCTTACCAATTAATTGACCCAATGTGCAACAGATTGACCCAAAACATAATGACCAAATCTATGACATGCCAACCTTGACCAAAATCAAAATGGCCATAGCTAACCGGGTTAGCTTGAAACCAAAAATGTAGCTATTTATAAAATTACTTAGCAGTAGCTTTAAGCACATAGCTTTTGATCCAAAATGATAGCTCTTCAAAAAACTATTTTGAAATTGTTCTAACCATAACTTTGGTAAATAGGTTATTACGAAATAATTTTTTAAAAAAGAAATGATTTTTTCTTAGAAATTGACACGGAAATAGATTTTTACCACCAATTTTAAATTTTTAATTTCTTTTTCAATTTTCTTCTATTACGAATTATTTTTTGAACATTGGGAACCCTATCTTTTAAAATAGATGATCTTAGTAAGAGAAAAATTGGCATTGTTTCGTTGCGTCATGTTCAGTTCTAATTTTGATTGTAACAAAATTGTAAGATGATGACTTATTAGAGCACTAATTTTGTGTGTAAAGGACCAAGGTTTGAACAATGAGGCACCATGCTGATTTACTTATGATTATATGACATCACTTTCTTCTCATAGCTAACATAAGTGTTTCTTTCACTATGTTGTTTCTTTCACTTTATTAATTTCCTTTTACTTCATCAATTTTGTTCATTTTCTCATTCTCTTTCACTTGATTTATTAATGTTGTCTCAAATTTCCAGTCTTATTACCTATCATTGCATTTAGTACTTTTCTCAAAATTTTTTTCGTAAGTGTTTGAACTAATTTTACATGTAGTTGTTACTCAAAATTTTTTGTATGACTTAGTAAAGTTTTTTATTTCTTTCAATCAACACCTGAGTCACCTTTACTTTGATCATTCATTATTGCAAAGACCATTTTATCAAACACCTTTCCAACTATGCCAACCCTATGTTATAAGGGAGGTAACTAGCCTTACATACAATGTGACTCTTGTGTTAGTCTAGGTCTCTTCTTACCTAAAATTACCTTGCATTGGTGCCTCATGTGTGTTACTATGCAAATTAATTTCTAGGTGCTCTTTATAATTTCTACAACTCATTTGGCATTAATTCACTTTTCATTTTTGGAATAGAGGATTACTACATTCTTGTTGTCCATAGATTTGTGCTAAAAAGCTTTTTATGGAATGCTATGCTTCATCCAAAAAGGTTTTGGGTGACAACATTTTTTGAAAACCCATCCTCGAATGACCTTGAGAAGAAATTTCTTTGGAAGAAAAGAACAAACACCACCTTTGGATTTTTCATTTAGTTGTGAATTCATTAGATGCCCAAAAACTAGGAAGATAAAAGGCACCAATAAAAGTTGAAAATCTAAATCTTCCCTTGAGTTCCAAGACATTGGGAAGTGAATTAAGTAAGAAATATCTTTAACTAAGATCACCTTTAGGCATGTTATCTTTAAGAGATTTGGTAAGATAACTATATAAGGAATTATTGGTTATTTCCCTGGGTGTTAAGAAAGCTAAGCCTCGAAGAAGTAAGGAAAAGAATTAAAACCATGGTCTTGGAGAGGTGATGATGGATAACTAATATTTTGAAGAGAAGATGGAGGCACATTCATTGGTGAACTCCACTACATGGATCAAGGTAGGATGTACCTCAAGGCTATGTAATAAAACTAGAATTTTGTGTGGGTTCAAACAAGATATATTGGTATATATGCATGATTCAATTTTTAGGATTTTATTAAGAGGTCTATTGTAACTATATTTCATAACAATTGCAAGATCGAATGCGTGTGTACATAAACTTGTGTTTTCATAACTGAATCAATGACAAGGTAATCTCCTATGTTTCATTAAGATGACTATTGAATTTGAATTTTACTTGGAAAAATGATTAATTATTTTTAAGAACTAGTATTTACCGTTATTAATACAATAACATGGTAAAATAATTACTTGCATAATAATACTAGAATAGTTCTTTAATCTATGCTATGTGATGTGCTCTACAAATTCTACAATTTTCTTTCATGTTATCCAAGCCATAATTATTAAACCTTGTAGCAAAGAAAAACATTTCACCTAGTGTATTCCTTATGTTTTGATGGGAAGTCTTGGTGGAGGGCTCCAAAACCATTTTCTACTAAGCTAGTGTTTAGACCAATTGACCCATAATCTTTTATTTCTCTTGAACTAGACTTACGAATGTTCTTTGACTAAGGAATCCATATAATGGTAAGATGATTTAGTATTTCTAGTATATTTTTTATGGAATAGAAAACTATAGTGAAACAAAATCTTATGCAATATGGATGATAAGTTCACTAGCATGATCTTAATATCTTTTTAATATTAATATTGCTAAAACATCATTGTGGATAAACTATGTGTGAGTAACTTTCAACTCAGAAGAAGTTAATCGAGTTCTACCATGAAGTGAATTTTTTAACTCACAATGCTAACCTTGATTAGTATTTCGCAAATTATATAATCATGCCAAAAATGGGAGATAAAAAAAGGAACATATCATGGCTAAAAATTACTATGAATGGGATGAAACATGGAAGTGATGATATTTAGGTTGATGAATATGATAGAGGAAATTAGGGATAATAATACAAGTATAAGGTTAATCTAAACCTTAGAAGCTTAATTCAAAAAATTCTATGATGCAAGTGGTATCAGAGCCTATGTCATAGGCTTGAGCCCTCGACGTGCCAATATGGAAAGATTATTTGTTTGAAAAAGTCATGCTTATACGGATCCACCAATATAACTAGTGTGAAATGCAACTTATATGTGCCTATGAACAGATTTGTTTTGTTCGCTTAATCTTTGTGGGTGTGGATGTGTGTATGTATTCTTCTACTTTAGGTTACTTATCTTAACTTTTTGGGCCACGGTGAATGTATTAAAAAGCTAGACTAATTGCTCCTCCACCTAGCACTTTGTTTTGAAAAAAATCTTACTAAAGCCAGTAGTGATATCACGTCAAGGATGTTCAAACAAATAATCAAGCAATAAAAGCAAAAGAAAACATTTAAGAAGAGACATGTCGTAATCTCACCAAAAAAAATAATTGCACATAAAGTTTGCCACCTGGTCCATTGTAGTGCTCCCTTCATGTAAATATAGGTAAACTTGAATTGACTAAAAAGTCACTGAAAAATAGATTCATATTAAAATTTTTCCATTTGGGGGTAATTTTACTAGTACTAGTGAGCTATTGGAGCAATGTAGGAGTCAATCCCAATATTGACACCCATGCTGTGAGGAATTTGTGAGGTAATTAAACACATTCTAAAATAAACAACATATTTTTCCACTTCAATTAATATTCTACTATGCACACAATAGTTTATAAAATAGATAGCCTCATTGTTGACCTTCATCTAGCCAAGAAGGGGGTATACATATATTATGAAATAACTTGTAGGCTATGTAGGCTGTGGTTGCTGTAAAGTTCCTTATAAGAAAATTCCTACATTACAAAACATCTAGGGGATGATTTTGACCATGGAAGTAGGCGGGAGTGTCAACTTCATGTGCAGTTTGTTATTCCTATCTTATTATATATGATAGAGTGTAGAAACGACATCATTGACTAATTGTTCTACTTTTATTTCCTTGTTGTTGATCTACATCCACTCCAATAAATCCTAAAGCTATTAAATTGCATCCAATAGTTAAGTATTTTGGTAATTTGGTAGTCACTGAAGAAAAAAATTGAAAATTTTTTGTAAATATTTATAGCACAATAAACTATGATTAAACGTTGCATCATGAGGGTAGTGACATGGTAACATGTTAATTGTTTATTCCCTTCAATGTAGCAAATATTTGATGGCACAATACATAATAGAATTCATTAGTTCAACATTTTTATCTTGCATTCAATCACCACTTCTTTACCTCATTTATTAAGAAATCTTGATTCAAATTTAGATTCAAAAGGCTTTAATTTTGATACAAGATAATTGATTTTTGTTTATGCATTAATGCCAAACTTGTGAGTGTCATTTAATCTCATCAACTCTATTACTTTTGCAAATCTTTTATTTTCCTAAGGTACTAAAGCAAAACCACAAATATTATGCTAATTGCATTATCCATTCTACTTGAGGTTCTACCTCTACTATCTTATGTCAAAGAGGAAAATTAAAAACACTTCACATTCATACAATGGATGTTAAAAAATTTAGATTATCGTGATTTTTTGTATATATGACTATAAATGTTATTTTGCCATCCAATTGTCAACCTTAAAATTTTGAGTGACTTGCTACTGATTATTCTCCTTGCTTTTTATATATTCCTATCTAAAAAACTTGTTCTCACCTCTAATAGACAAACAAGCTATGTAAGCAAAAGCTTATTACTTTAACAGAAGTAATGCATGAATGAAACTTGTCCATTTAACTACAAAATAATACATGTTATTTGTGTGTGTTACTTGAACTCAATCCATACCTACTTGATCATAGACCCAAAAAATCTTATAACAAACTAATGTATATTTTGCTAGAGTTCAATAAAAAACAAACTACCGAAGAGCTTTCCTATTTAGTCATGCATGCCCAAAGTGGTGCACAAAACTACCCTATCAAATCTGATAAAGCAACAAAAGTATAACAATTTCTTCAACTTATTTTTGAGTTAGGTTGGTAATTCTCTTTCACAAGTTTTGTATGGTGCCTTTTGATAAGTTTTTTAATGATATTTTTTTCCATCAAGTATTAAACCTTATTGTAGTTGTTCGGCAAGATCATAAAATCAATACTAAGCTTGATGAAGATTCACTCAGAGTATAACACCACATGATAGGTAGGGTTTCTCTTAGGAGCCCATATTGAAGTTGCATAACTTATCTTACAACTATAGTCGGGTTGAACTATTGAATTTTATTTAGTTTGCTAAATCTTTTATTTTTATATTAGTTTTGGTGGTTCATATAAGTTTCCCATGATATTTTCACCCTTATCAACATATTGCATGATTTTGCATGTTTTCATTAAGAATAGTATTTTAGTTAGTTTTTCTTTTTATTTTAGATTTAGTATCGTGATCTATTTAAAGCTCTGTTGTGGAATACAAAGAAAGATTATTTGATATTAGCATTCAACTTATAGAAATAATATTTTCTTTATCTTCTTAAGTGTATAACTACATGTTGCAACCTAGGTATTTTAGGTGTTGATTTGATATCTAATTTATGATTTGAATTTATCTCCACTATTTTTGTCATATTTTCATCACCACTTTCCATCTTAAGTCCTACTATAGAAATTTGTCCTAGCCATGCTAAATTATAAATATTTTGCCGTTAAGGCCATTTGTCTTGTCGTTAACCCTTTAATTCGTAAGCATCATAAATCATTGGATACTATTTTTCTTCCTTGTGAGCCACCAAAAAAAGGTTCAAGTTATGCTATCAAGTTCAATGAAAATCCTTATTAGGACCATGGTGTCACTAAGAGCCCATGAGTGGTTGGACTTGAATACTATATTAATCCCGACAATCCTTCCAAAAAGAAACAAAAGATACAATAGCCTAGACCACATTTTGTTCGTCATTTTCTTTGTAATATTCTTTATATATTTATGTTTAGGATTTCTTTTTATCCTATGACACATCATTAACTGGCTTTATCTCAAACTTAAATACCCAAAAATTATTTTCATTCATAACTTTAACATTCCCCTATCAAACATTAAATTATATATGACACAATAAATTTTTTTACTCATCTAATAAATCGATTATAGAATTCCTTATATGTTATTTTATTTTTTTTCTAACTATTTAGTACGACATATGAAAGGGAAGTTGTTGATGTTGTCAACCAAAATTGTGAATAATATATTACACTCATTCCAATTTTTATATATATATATTTAATGTTCATATCCATATCATTGAGAAGGTTTATTGGCACCATTGTGGAAGATGCCAATCATTTTAGTCTAATGTAAATTAAAATTGAGCCCAATTAGTGTAAGAGTTTAAATGCGTTGTCTACACTCATAATTGAATATTTTATTTATTTATTAATCTTCGTAAATGATTTTTTGCAATACAATTGCATCAAAAGATAAACAATATCTGTGACAACCAAGCACAAATGGATGATGATATAATAGACATAGATCATGTTAGTCTATTGTGCATAATCCTTTGATCACCTTCAAACTAATATGAGTATGCAAAGATAGTATGTTATAGAGATGGCCAGTTTTTTCTTACATAATGTTATGATTTGAAGCAGCATTGCATCATAATAATATAGTAATTTGATAATATTTTTTTTGTTGCACACTTTTTTCATAATTTGTTTTGTTAAAGATTTTTGTAGAAAATCATGCACCAAGATAAAAGGTGTTCACCACCCACAGCTATTTAACTTTTTGTTGTTTTGATTTTTGGTGCACATGAATACTAACTCTCGAAAGTATGGAAGCTATATTTCGCTCATAAGATGTATGGAAGCCATATTTTGCTCATATTAAAAACAACTTTGCATTTATTTATAATTGATTGACCATCATGTATATGAATTGAATGTTTTTTGTAGTTGATTTACCTTAAGATATAACCACTTTATTGCTTTCTTTGTGTAATAAGCTCTATCGTATTTCCAGCAAACTATTTTCCTAAGTTGCAACATACAATTTGCTAACTACCATGATATATTTCTTGTATCTTGGAATATGATAAATAACACACTACAATCTATTGAAATTTATAAATTGCTAAATTGTAATTAGCTGCATAATTGTAAACCCTTAATTATCGCTATTACCATGGCTTCATGTATTCTTTGATTTATTTCAATTTCAAAAGATGAAAACTAAGATCTCATAAATTTTTGGTAATAATTCTAACTACAACAACATTATTTTTGGCTCTTGCATTCACACCAATGATGGTTAACTACATCCACAACATCAATAAAAGGAATCACCTCACTACTTGCACTTTTTTTGCTCAAGTTTTTAGACAATGATTGATGATTCCCAAAATGACTTGTCTTACATCTTCCTATGAAGTTTTAATGGGGAGATAATATGTTCTTATGAAGTCGCAATCATCTTTAATGTTACATATAACATTCGCTTTGTTTGATTTTATCTTTGTAAAGTTATTAACACTACTTGCTTTCTAAATATTCTATGATGTTAAAGTGGGTAGCATGATTATGACTAATATTATTGATTTCATATAACTTTATCTTTCCCTATTTTGTAATCAGTTTCATGATTTTACTTATTTTAGGCTTATGTATGTTTAAATTATTTAAAAAAGTAACTACTGTCTATTTAAGTTTTTATAATCAATAATACACGATCAATTAAATCTTCAATTGGAGATTGTGTTCACTTTGAAAGGAAGTTAGAATTTAACATTTATTAGGGTTTTCAAGAATGGTATATGTTATTCATTATCAGCAATGTTAATACTAAAATCTTTAAAGGGTAATTGGTGCTCCATAAATGTATTCTACATTTTAAAATTGGCAATTTTTATCACAAGTAATCCCATGTAAAATATTGCTAAATTACATATCATAACTAAGTGACCACATCCAACAATTCATTGAGTTAAACCTCTTTACATTCTTTGTAATCAAATGTTTTATATGAACATTGTTATCAAGTAGATTTTATAGAAAAAATATTTCAATGACATAATATAGGTATAGTGTTAAATATTTCAAATGAGAAATAATGTTTATGATTTCTTATTTTTCATACCCTTTCATATCTTGTCATTTAAGTTGTATATATGCCATTTATCTTCCACATGTGTTTTTAACTTTTTGGATACAAAAGTAAATCAAATATTTAAAAATTTTTAATTTTATCTATAATTTGTAAAAAATAATTATTTTAATAATTAAATAATAATTAATTTTTAACTTAAAAAAGTGTCACAAAAAGCAAAATAACAAAATGTTTTAAAAATCTATGTAATATATATCAAAAACAAGTTCACATAATCTTCAAAACTACTGAAATATACATATGTGAACAAGTACAATATTATAAAAATTAAAACATAAATAAATAATACGAAAAAAATAAAATATAACAAAAATATTCAAAACATTTTGATGTTAGGTTTTCCGTGAAACTGTATTTTTGAAAATAATTAAGCAAAAAGTGATCAACAGACAAACAAAAAATAATAAATATTAAAAAATAAAATAAATAAATAATTTAAAAAAATAAAGCCTTAGTAACATACGAAATAACTAGTTATATTAATTACTAGAAATTTGAAAAAAATTTTGATGTTATACTAATTAACAACTCATCATGATTAATATGTGCCATTATAAAAAAAATAAGAAAAAGAATATTAAAAATTCGAGCAGTATACAAGGTGGTTCCTTAATTGTATCATACAAATCAAAGGAAAAATATATTTTGTTACCTTTAGTCCTTTCTATTTACTATAAATCCAAAATATACTTGATAATTTTTGTAATTTAAGTTAGCTCACAAATCAAAGATGCAATAAACATGGTAAAAGCAATTCTTCAAATTTATTACAAATTTTATTGAAGATGAGGTAAAACTCCCAATGTCTGATGCTTTACATAGTTACATGTTATTCCATAAAAGTTTGACCTTTTAGATTTTATATAAATTAGTCAAAAAGTTTACCATTTGGTAAATTTATCTTGCTTGTCATGGTGAAATTATTTTGTAATTGTGTCAGTTTTAAACATTAAAAAAATTATGTTATCATGATGAATATCTATATTCTTAAATTTATTTTTTCTATGCAGTCATCAAGATTTATTTGCATAACTTTCAAGCAAGCCTTTTTCATTAAGAAATTTATGAATTGACATTTAAAATGTTTTATTTTGTGTTTAGTATACTTTTTTATGTATGATTTATATTTTCTAAATTTTATGACATTCTTATTCATATTAGTTTTATTTAAGGTATTACTTTCTAATATTTAATTATAATGTCCTATGTATGTATTGTACAAAGAATTTAAAAAATTTAAAATTATTTTGATATGTATATTTTTTTTTAACATGAAAGATAATTTATTTAAAATATTATCAATTTCCCTAGTGGCATTACGTCGACATAGTTTTCATTATTCTGATTATTTTGTTATAATAATAAATTTTCTTAATAACTTTTAGGTTTTTAAAAATTTTAGCATTTTACAAAATTTGCAGTTTTGTTATAATTTGAATGTTGTCAGTTATGCTTTTAATTTAAATTTCATAAGAATGTTGTAGAGCGTTTGAAGAGCTATAAGAACTTACTAACATTAATAGTAGTTTTTAGATGTCCTTAGTAATGATAATTATGCTGCTTGCATAAGCTTGAAAAGTGATAGACATAGATGATCTATGTTTTCGATATAATGTCATTCTTTTTGAAGCAAAAATAATATTAGTGCTTGTTTTGAAGAACTCCATGAATGAGATGAAAAGGAAGGAAGATAGAGGATTACCATGATTAAGAGTGATTGAAGGTTGAAAAAAGTTACATAGTGATTTGTTAATGGTAATTGATATCCATGCATTAAAAAGATAATTGGTCAGCTCCTTAATAAGCTTCTTATTAAGATTATACATGGAGAGTGTCTTACAAAGAAATTTCCATGAAATGTTATTATACACATTCCTCAAATCCAACTTAACGATAAAATTGCCACTTTATTTTTATAATTAAGATAACATAATAATTACTGAACAATTAGTATGTTTTACACAATATATCTACATTTATAAAATTGGTTTTGTTTATGGAAACAACCTACTAAAAATTTGTTATATTTAACCAATAATGAGTTTTATGAATGTTATTTCCAAGATTTTTGAAGAATATTTGGTCTAAAATCAAACAAAGATTTCTAGGTTATGATATTTAGGAATACATATAATGCATAGAGCAAAAATAATGCAAAGAATTGGAGATACTAGTAAAATTCTTTAGCTACATTCATCTCAACATGTGGAATTAAATCCAAATAATTAGTGAAGATGTTTCCATTAAAACCATCTGGGCGAAGAGTGCTACCTAAATTCATAATAAAAGTTATCTCTTTATTGCCTCCTTGGTGATATCTTGCACTATTCTATTGTCTGTTTGCCTTTGTTAATAAGAAAAGGATGTAGTTAAACACATTTTCACCTTCAATTATTTTAAAATACTTAAAAAGATTTTGAAAGTGGTTGATTACAACTATCATTATTTTGATCTCTTTGTTTTTTTCTTCTCCCTTCACTATTGTACAAAAGAATGTTGTATTTTTCTCCTTCTATTAGCCATCTAGTTCCTTCTTTCCATTTCTAATAAAATTCCACTCTTTCAAAATCTTGTGAATAATAAGAATTAACAAGATACAACTCATTCAACTTATTATTTTCCTTGAAGAATTACTTCTCTATGATTCACCACATCCTTATCTAATTTAATAGAACTAAAGATTTTTGTAAATATTGATTTTTCCAATCTTCAAGGCATATTTTATGTCCAACTTATTTTAAATCTATGGCCTTCTTCCCAAATTAGTTTATAAAACAATTGCAATTATTCTCCATTGTTTTTGAAAATGTAAGGTGATTAAAAAACATGTAATAAAGTTTAACTTTTTTGGGAAATGAATGATTGATTTTGATGACAATTAATAAAAGAGACACATGCACTTGGTCCAATTATTACAAGGTGATTGATTGTAAAAGTTGAAACTAGTTTTGCTTATTTCTTAAAAATCAACACCTAACTATAGAAACCCAAGCAAACAACTAACAGGCTCACTGGGAGGGGCTGTTGCGATCTCCTCCATATTCAATTACCTTTTCTTGCCCATACAAAGGAATAACTAAAAAATGACTTCTACTTAAATTGACATAGAATTATGCAATCAACAAACACTTACATTTGTGTTAGTTTAGGGGTTTATAGTCCATTGCAATGATTTGTTGATGTGATTTCATTAAAATACTTACCAACCCTCCATGGATTTGTAGTGCTGTTGACAATGTCAAATGGACTACCCATAATAGGTTTTTTCTAGATACCATGCTTTTATTTTAGGTGTAATTGTAGCTAGCTTTAGAAACCTAGCCTTAATGCTTAATATTGATATGAACGAACTACTTTTCAATATTAAATTCATTAATCACCTGACTAAGCCATTTTTAATAATACCCTAAATATTTCAAAATAAGAAATTATTCATTAAGATCAGCATTATCTACAATTTGGATAACTGAAAGCATACTCTAATAATTTTTGGGCTAATTATTTTTTCCTGATTCATTTATAATGTTTTTCCTTATCCTTTGATATTTAGGTAGATTAAACTCAGTTTGAATTTCGAACATATAGGTTGTTTATGTTAAAAAACGTTTTCACTAAAAATTTGATGATCTTGATTACATATCAATGCAAAATTTTATCTTACAAATTTTTTGAATAAAAAGCTTAATCATTGTCCTTCTCGTTTTTTAGAAATTTTTAATGAGCTATAGCTGTCCAATAATTGGCTTGTCAAATAGTTGTACTCCTTTTCATAAATCAATTATCATTCATTAACATTAGGGATGTGCTTAATTTTTTTTATTTTTATAAAGGCCTTTGGATGAACAACCATAATGGATTTCATGACCTAAGAGTTAACAACTAAAGTAGGAATTTGGGTGGCTTCAATATTTTCTTATTGTTTGTTTTTTTTTTTTTGACATCTTCTTTGATATTTTGTCCATTAATTGCATGACCCTATTCATCAATATAAACAACAAGATGATGTTAGGAGTTGCCTAATCATTTTTAATGCTTGCTTTGAGTTAACACTTGCCTATTCTTATGGCATCCTTTGTCAAATTTAGGTAAGCTATCATACTAGATTTTCTAACAAAAGCCACTTTTTGAAACACTTTTAGTAGAAATTTTAATTATGTTTGGCAACCCTTTTGCAAACTCCACGTCAATACATACTCAAGAAGTTTTAGGATGTGTGAGTTTCAAAGTAGCAACATCAACCTTCAAAGGGCCTAGTTACATTATTAAGTGAAGTACTAAAACAATGAATTGGTAGGTCCTTGATTTTGTTCCAACCCAAGTGATTGTTCCAAATTGTATGGAAAGAAAGGGTAGAAGCCATACACAAATGAGATGGACTATTAATAGTCCTACAACATCCACTAACGCTCACATTTGAATAGCTTGTGTGCATGAAGAAACATGTTAACGAATATTTACAAAATTTTCCTTCAATTAAATAAGTTCTCTTTGCAACACAACTATATTAGTAAATTTTTGTTTGATGCCTACATTTTCTTTTCTTAACAAAATAATAAATCAATTCAAAGAATCAATGCAAGAATTACTTAAAAATAATTGTTTTCACAGTAAAAATGCTTGTTTTGGAAGTTATTTTGAAATTAGATATGTGACTATGTAGCGTCTTAGAGTAATTCATTACTTAAAAAATTTCATGCCTATTGTAACCAATGAATATGTTGTTCATGCTTGATTCTTTTCATTTTTTAATTACCATAACATTGATTAGCTTCATATGTTCATTTACTAATTAGTTAATGCATTTATATAAATTATCATTATGTTCAACAAGTGAGACGTCATCAAGATATCAATTAGACTTTGCACCTTTGATTGACAAACTAAGTTCAGGTGTACATGATGTTACTTTCCCTTTATATTTCTTTTGCTTCTTCTCTTTCTGGTATAAAATAGTGATTTGAGCAATTTATCTCCAAATAGCTTACCTAAATCTTGCATTTCTTCATAAAAAAAAAGAGAAGTTGTGGACTCTTATCCCAATGCTATCTGAAAAAGTAGGTGTAAAAGTTTTTGTCCTCTTACAATAAGTTGAATAATTATACTTGACTTATGACTGCTACCATCAAGAATAATGCTTGGATGGACCAAGAAAAAGAACAAATTGTTGTTTAAATTTCAAAAAAACTTTAAAAGAATTTTTTCATAATGCATAATGTTTCCAAAGAAACAAAGGAGGTTAATCCCCAATGTTGGTAGATATTGGAAACAATTCACCATAAAAAATGCAAGAGAATGACCTTGCACTAAGAACGCCTACATTTCACAAAACCCTTATGACAATAGTTCAAAGGACTACATAAGCTATAAAAGGAAGGAAATTGCAGCTTTTTGAATTATTAGCATAAATGATTTTTGTTGTATAACAATTATTTTGATCATTTGAAATCCTTCCAATGATTTGTAGACATGCTATAATTAAAAAACATTAATGAAAACAAATTAAGAAAATAAATAAATCAAAGAATGATTTCAAATGTGTCTACCACGAACATAAAGCCATCATTAAATAATAGTCAACCTAGTTAGGCTTCCACTAAACTAGCAATGTTTGCCATATGGTTGGCTTACTAGAAATCCTTGCAATAACTTCATCAATCATTGCAACAACTTCATTAATTTTTACAACTTCATTAATAAATCATGACCATTTAGGTAGACAATAAATTTGCATAGCCACTAGTGAACATTTGTAGACATTCTTAAGTTAGTTCTAAGCTTATCTTTGAAATTGTAATGGTAAATTCGTAATTGGAAGGGGTTAAATTAATTCTATGAAAACAAAACTATTCTAAAGTTTTTATTGGTGGAGTTAAACAAAAAAAATTTTGAATTAGTGCTACATAACATTCTTAATGAAATAAAGTACTACAACGCCTTCATTAAATAAACTTTGTCACATTTAGCTATTTTAAAACACTTGCCAACTTCAAAATCATACAACTACATATTCAACCTTTTTTTTTGAAAAAGCAATGTACATTGTTGTACATAATTTCCTAATGAACCTCATGCATTAAAAAATTTTATCTGAATGTTTTATGTATTTTTCATATGTTCTACACATGACCCACAATTATGTGATCTTATGCATTATTCTTCAAGTAAAGGAAGTTTTTTTTTGAATTACAACTTTATTAGGTTTTAGTTGAAAAAGCAGCTATTTTATTAGGTTGAGTCTAACCCACAAAGTCTCAAGAAAGTTTGGCTTTAGCATTGTAAGAGAACATCTTAGATTTTGTTCCAACTAGCAAAAAAGACAGGTGGTTATTCACTAGCACAAGGAAAAAATAGTGAAGGTGAGGTTGTGTGTTTACCTTTTGAAAATGACATGTGATGCTTTCGTAACTTGCTATGCAATGGTTCACTTGGGTAGAAACAAAACAAACTAAAATGGTTTTGTTGTTTTTTCATTACTACCAACATGCCTTTCTTGTTTTCACTTGCCAAGAATGTGATTACTATTACTACAAGTTTAATTATTTGGGACCCATAGTTATTTCATCAATAATCTACTAAACTTTTAAAACATTCAAAGTAAGATATTTTGAACATAGCACACACATCTTTTGTAGGATCTATAGTTCCTGAGTGATAATCAAAGTAAAGACTTTTAATAAGATTCTTAGTATGTTCATCAGTTAGCATTTTTTATTGCTAGACACTAATCAGGTACTTTCAGGGAATCATTGTATCTTTTATTTATATTTGTAGTTATTATATTGCTTAACATTAAATTACAAGATAAACTTTCATGCAAAGAAGGTGAAGAGGACCCAAAAGATGGCCCATTTTCATTGATGCCTTCATTTGTTACCCACCACTGACCTGACTAGACTTAATAATTCACATGTTCCATGTTTTTGTAAAAAACATTAATGAATACTTCATCAAATTCTAATCAAGATCATGAGCTCATATGACTTACAAACACACATTGATCAGCTACTTTGTGCTTGCCCATAAGGACCAACTTAAAAGTGGGCCAATTTGTGGGTCCTCCAAATGAAACTAAATATACCAATGCTATGCTTACTTACCATCGCACTCTACTACGCATTGAACCTTATTTGATCCATGACAATATCAATGTCACATTGACTAGCTAACTTCATTCATCACACAAACTCAAATTTGACCAACACATAATCGAAACCATAATGATCTAATGGCTCGATCCACAACATACTTACTTGGATCTAATTTGCAACAGGATGGTGTGCTAATTCGCTAGTTTAATATGGAAAACCCAATCCCAAATATATTTTTATGACCCATGTGAACCGGGCTATAAAAAAGTGAAAATGCAACTTTTTACAAGGATAGTTTTGCAATTATTTGGACCATGGAATCTTTGGACCAAAATAGTAACTTTTTAGAAACTATTTGGCAATAGCTTTGACGAAAGCTTTAGTAACTACTTTTTAGAAAATAGATTTTTTTAAACTAAAAGCGCAGCTCTTCAAATAGCTTTTTGTTTAGAGCTATTTACCATCAATTATGTATTTTTAATCTCTCTTTTTCATGCATTCGGTCTCTATAAAGTGGGTGGTGTACCCTTTCAAAAAGATAATCCTTATATGTGTAAAAATCCACTTTTTCCATTATGTCTTACTAAGGTTTAGGTTTAATTGCATTGAGAACTCCACATGCTAAATCATCTAGGCTTCATTATTATGTGGAAGAGTGTGAGGCTTATGAGATGAGACGGTGTATCAGTTTGTTTACCTAAAGCACTACTACATTGCCTTCTAGTGGATGCTACATAATAATTCCCTTCACTTTGATGTTTGTTTTACTTCATTGATTTATGTTTATTATGTCATTTCCTTGCACATCATTGTCCCTTTTAACTTTGACACTTAATGTTTTCTTAGATTTCTACTACTACCTATTGTCACCTTCCTTGCTATTCTCAATTCAATTTTTTGTTTTGTTTGAACTAGCTTGATGTGCAGTTACTTCATTACTCTATCTCTTTTATAATGCTTATTAATGTTCTTGATGCTTTTAATCTACATCCTTGTGACATTTACATTGTTCTTTCCAAATAGAAAAATTTGTTTTTCCAAATCCCTTTCCAAATACTCTTTCTTTCTACAATTGAATTGGTTGTAAGCCTAACATAAGGAATGCAACCCATGATGTTCTTGGTTCCTTCTTTACTTAAGTTTCCTTGGATAGTTGTCTCATGTGTGTTTCCTTTGTCGATTTTATATTTTTATCCTGTTATTTTCTTTATTCTTAATGTGTAATCTAATCTCTATGTGTTCATTATAGTTTGTAACACTAGTTAAGCAACAGATCTTGCTTTAGAGCTCGATTATACAAGTGTTTGCAATGTTGATAGCAAAGATATACTAGAATAAACATTCTTTTGAATTTGCATTTATTAACATCTAATTTTTAAAAAAAATAAAGTGACAAAACTCAAAAAATGGAGTTTTCTTTTCCTTTTTCTATAGTGCACAATTTGTACAAATGATATAATGTAGAACTTATAACATGGAGCACCCACACATCAACTAGACACACGTGAGCTTCCAAGACCTTTTAACTTGACCACAGACTTGGAAGACAAATGAGAGAAATATTGTTTTAGGATCATCAAACTAAAACATGCTCTAAATGAGCCCACCTTTCCAAACATAATATTGTCATTCACTTTAATCAAATACCTCTTATAATCAATAAACCTTTCTTTGATTGATATTAAGAAAATCATGATAATAAACACATGAAGTCTATAAAATGTGATATTCTCATCCTTGGAGGTATAAACCTTAAGGAATATATAGAGTGCAATGTTTCCTTGCATTATTGCTTCTAATGGTATAAACTTAATGAAAAAAGGAGTTGTTCACACAAATAAAATTAGCAAAATAAGCTCAACTATTTATAACAATCATAGAAATCCACTATCAACAAAGGGATCACCCCTCATCAAAATAAACATGCCTTTTATAAAGGAACCACTTACTTTACCAATGACATACCTAACAAAAAGATAAAACTATGTATGAGTACATTACTCTTTTTTATGAGTACATTTGTATTGTCGTGTTAATGAAAACCCTTTGGTCACCTCTTTTAGATTCTGAGTAGAGCTTAGAGATATTTGTAGAAGGAAATTTGAATGCAAATCATTTATGTTTTAGAAGAGGTTTATAGGATTACTATTGACTGTGAAACTTAGAAACATTTATCCAACAAAAAAGTTCAAGCATTAACCATTTTAAACTTCGAGCTAACAAATCCCAGATATTCCATAATTAGTGTACCAAAACATCCAACTAAGAGCCCTCCCTATCTTTAAACTAACAATGAAATCCAACCAACCTGTTAACCATTAACCCAAAGGTAACTTGTTTCGATGTTTAACGTCAAGTCACCGGATAACCCAAAACAAAAACTGACAGGAAAGCTATATCGAGGAAGGCAATTATGTCAAATTGAACACCAATGTAGAATAAGAAATCAAAGAATATGGTTCCTAATCCTACTTAGCTAATGAATACTCCAACAAAAATTGAGAGAACAACATTGATAACATGAGGCCATTATAGTCATGAGGAGCACCTTTACCAAACCAAAGGGAAGTGAAGATTGAAGGCACACCACCACTTTTCATATCTTTGTCAAGCAGATAGAAAACGTTTGGAAGGTCATCAAAGAAACGTGTAGTAACAACAATGCAATTTCTACAAATGGTGTTGCATGTCTCGAACATTTGATCATTCACTACCCAAACCCCACACATTGTGTCCTTTATTTACAAAATATACATGTCTATCAAGAAAAAATGAACTATACCAATTAGTAACAGTATTTCACTTAGAGGTTCTAAATTCATAACAAATTCTGAAACCTTGCTAATCTTTAGTTAAGATTGACAAGGGGAGATGTTGTTATATTCATATAATTATCAAAAGGGAAGTCATCCAACTAAGGCCTCCGTAATCGAATGTATGAAATGCATTCACACAATCATTAAAGCTAATTTAGATTTCTTCTTATGTAAATTACTGAGCATTTGTTGGCTACAAAAGAGTGAACTAAAATCTTTGAAGACCACTAGATTTTATCATATATGTTTTATTTTAGCTTAAGTAAGCTAAATTCATAAATTACTTTGGGCTCACAAAACTCATGTCAAGTTAATCATGTTTTGGGAAAAAGGAATGAATCTATTTCATATGGGTCATTTCATTGTAGGGAAATGAATATCCATAGAGTCCTTCAATTTTAACAAATGATAACTATTCTTCTTACTTCTAAGATCATTAGTTTTTTGCATAAAAGAGAACACCAATCCAAACCATTCCAATCCTATCTTATTTATACTTGATTCTAGCAAAACTTGAAATGTCAGGTTCATACAATTATGACTACTTTTGATGAAGTAAAATGAGTACATATTGTATTGCTATTACAATAAAATTATTTATGCAGTCTTAATTTACGTTTGTGAATTAGGAAGCTACCTATGCAATTTGTACTTTTTCGGAATAAGATATGCAAAGAATGGGAAAAAACTCTCTTTCTCAAAAATTTCTGTCATTTTATCTAATAGCTAATGTAACTATTCATCAATTTTCGTTATATAACATGCTTCCACATCCTCATCATTTAGTACTCCTTCATTCGTTGGCCATCACATCCTTCCAATCAATCATATGTAAAGACTACTTCCATTGCATCAGTTAAGTATGATGGACTTAAATAGGTAATTCATTAGACTCTTTATTTATTTGGATTCTTTTCACCTTAATCACGACTTTCAAACTTATTAATGTGGTCATTAATGAATAAACAAATATGATGAAACTTATTGACTATTTCAACATGTATGGCTACAGAGTTCATCACAGTATTGAATTATATCCTATTTCATTGCAATACAATTGCTAGCTAAGTTGGCAACCCAACATAGATCTTTTAAAATGATCCAATACATTTTAATAATCCTTCAATACTCAATTTGGATTACTCCAATGGGGAACAACTGCTAAGCACATGCAGTATGATTCATTAATCAGCCTAGTATAACATTTCACTTGAAGCATATCATCTTCTATGCATGTTTCTCAATGTTGATCAACCAGATCTATCTTTTGTGCTTCCTCTTTGGGTGAACGTCATTTTGATACCACCACTCACTAGAAGGGATTAGAAAAATATGTTTACTCTAATTTATTTTTCTTATGTTTCACAATCACAAAATCCATCAATGTAGTACACAATATCTTACTTCAGAGCAAGATTGTCATCAGTTAAACATGTGGCATGGCATGAACAATTTGGATTTCTTTGAAATCCTATTGATTTGTGTCAGATTTTTTAGTTACAATAATACACTAATAAGTTAATCAAACTTATCCATTGAGGCACATTGTCTCAATTTTTGCAGTTCAGTTACTAAATTATCTTGGATTACCACTTCATCAATCTTTTTATAAAAGTTTTGTTATATGATTCTCATCATGCAATATGATCATTCATTAGAACAAAACCAATCATTGCACTCTTATGTGTGCTTATACAATTTCAATGCATAAGTTATGTGGAATCAATCATGGTCACTATGGATACCTTTATGCATTGGAGTCATTCCAACCTATATTCTAAATTGGTAATACTAATACTTCAATCAGACACTCTAAATCACTAAATGGTAACTAGTTATCATATGACATTCACATGCATCAACACATCAAAATCTTATGGATGCTCATCATCATGTACACATATCAACCTCACTCTTTTAGAAGTCTTGATAATAACAATAATGCATTTTAAGTAACAAACTATAACTATTGTAACCATCAATATGCAGTAATATTTTTCATAAAAGAAAAGGTTGGGAAATGGTTTACATACCCTTGTAATGGTGAAAAAGATGATTAAATGATTTTATAAGATGTTAACTACTTGAATAAAAAATGAACCTTATAATTTATGATCAATATAATCATCTAATGGTTATATTACATATCAGTATCTAACTACTTAAAATTTGAAAAACCTCATTTCTTCTTGTTTCTCATTACCACACCAATAATGTGATATATAACATTATTATGGAAGCTATGAGGATCATTTATATCATCAACATTGCTTAAAAATCTACACAAGTTTTTGATATCTACATTCATATCATGCCAGACATCATATGCAATAAAATTAGACATTATTTCTACTTTGAAGAGAATATTATAGAATTTTGTTTTTTTAGAATCATTCAATAGGCTAGACTTCACCGTTTAAACAAATCATTGAGTATTTATGTTCTTGCATTTAAAATATATTAGTAAGGCTGTGACATAGTAGCATTCCATATATCACATGGGGTTTTCACGTGGGGGCATACTAGTCTTACACGAACTTAGAGCCATTCCAAGTTTAGTATATTTTCTTTTAGTTAGTCTCTGATGTCATTCCTCACTGATATCATTCCTATTCTGAGGGCTAATTATAATTGACCCTTGTATAACACACTTTTTAATTTTCCTTTTATTAATCTTGTTAACTTATTTGTATTTATAATTTAGTTTAAGCCATTTGGAGAATTATTGGTAGCGTTTGAAACACTTCTATATTCAAATTCTATCCAAGATATCCTCACAGTAGTATGGTTATTCTGTTAGCAAAAAAATGTTTCAAAATAGCTTTGAAAAGACTTAAAATTGAGAGTTGGTTAGTTTTTGTAACAGCTTACTATCATCTTTCACCTTTACCGATGCTATTGTCGATTCATGTGGCCTGCTCAACCACCTTAATTCTTCAAACTCATTTATCCACTCAACACACACTGACCAGTGTTGATCTACAATCCATGAAATTTTTTAACCTGTCAACACTTGTTGACTTATTAGCTCGTGCTAACCTGCGAATTAGACTTGACATGTAACTGTGTCTATCTACCCATACTACAATGATCGTGTGGACCACCTCCTTGCCACTCACTAAACTAACACTCAAAATGCCCATGCCAATTTTGCGAGCTTCTTATGCCAACATAATTTTGCTTCATTTCAAGGAAAATTTTTGGCTTAATTTAAATTATGTTTCTTATAATCTATGATGAATTTTAGAATTTTAACAATATTATTTAGAATTCTAAAATATGTTCCCTAGTATTCCAAAAATATCATATCATATCCTAGCCTAAAAAATTATCATTGTATCCTTAAAATCTTTATAAATAGTGATACTACCATATTGTAAGTACTATAATTTGAATAAAATAACCAAGTACTTTCATTAAGCTACTTTAATAGAAGTGTGTTGTGTATATTCAAAATAATGGTGTGATTCTGTACATAACCTAGGAAGAAGAATTAAAGGCTCAAAAAAGAGAGATCATAACATATTTTCTAGTATTTACAAGAGCATCAAATCACTAAGAAAGCTTCTAATCACTTAATTTCAACTTTTTGGGAAATTATCACCTCATCCAAATTTCATGTGTCCTAATGAAGATGTGATTTTCTTATTTAGTACTCTAAAAACACCACTTGTTGACCTTGAAACTTCACTAGTAACTTGAGTATTCTAGATTTTGGTAATTAAATCACTTTTCCATTAAGTTAAAACTCCTAATGTAAATGATCAATGTATCTTTTAAGCTTCTAGGAAAGGTTTTATTTGTCAAATGATATTAAGATTTTAAATTATAAACATATAACACCTTTGGGTAAGCCTTTATATAGATGTAAAGCATTAATCTAAGAACTATTTAATTATTGATGATCTAAAAACATGTTTTAATATATCATGTTATATTAACTTGACGTCAAAGAATGGTTTGCTATAATAACTTTGAATAATTTCTAATTTATCATTAGACTAACATCTTTAAATTTTATGCAGTAGTTTTGAATAACTAGGAATTATTTAAAATTATATAAAAAATTGCAAAATAAATAAATAAAATCTTATTTTTTAGTCTATTGCTAAAACATTTATTTATCTGTATGTTGTTCAATTATTACATTTCATGATTTGTTTGTTTTTCTTTATCTTTATTATCCCAAATTACAAACTTTTTTCAATCCCAATTATTTATGACTAATATGTCTATAAAATAATATAAAATATTTTATTCTTAGCCACTATATTCATCAATGGATCTCAAATTATAGAACTAATTCATTCAATGCAATAGCAAAGGGTTACCTTAGAAACATCCATAGATTGATTTGAACAATGTGATAAAAATAGATGTTGTGAAACCCATAGATTAAGTTGGTCTCTGATAAGGGACTCTTAAGTAGAGAAATTGCCTTCTAAAAATGAACCTAACTAAATTTAATATTGACCTAGGTGAAAACCTACCCCACATACCCATGATAGTATGCATGGTAGGGATAATGATCACTTGGTTAACATGATTAAAATAAGAGTTGCAAATTTTTGTCATAGTTTAGATACTATAGTATATCAAATTTGGGAAATGAGAATAGAGTATTTTTTTGAATGTTATGATCTTAGTAGGCATCAAAAGTGCTTATTTGTAAAAAAAACTAGGCTTCTATCACATGCTAGATTATTTGTTGACATATTAAAATGGTAATTTTTTTATGAGAACTAATCAATACACTGATCATGAGAAGAAATCAAGGTTTTCCAATAAGATAAATATGTACTCACTTCTAATTTAGGTCAACTTTTGGATAAATGATAACATTTATCCCAAGATTCAAATACTTCTAACAAATACATTACTAACTTTGAGAATTATATTCTATGATGTGGTTCTTAGAAGCTAGATCAAGTAACATTTTTTTGATTTTGAGTTAAAATCAGAGAGACTAATCAATTGACATATACTTGAGAAATATTATTAGTTTAGAAAAGATATCAAGCTTTTTTGGGGTTTTCTTTGACACCATTAAAAAGAAATGAGGTTTAAGTTCTGCTAAAAAAAAGGTAATGAGAGTAATATTTGGGTTCATGAAAATGTAAAGAGAGTTTAATACCTTAACATATGTAAATAGCAATTGCAAAACTTTCTCCACTTATGACAGAGCAGATAAGGACTAATAGGCTTAAGCATGGTGACTTAAGGTTCAACGAAGTTCATAGCATTGTTGTGTAAACCATGTTATATTTGGTCACCACTTCCCTTTCGTAAACATTTATCTTTCAGATTTCTTGATTCTTTAATTGTTTTGTTCATTCCATGTAATGTCTGGTGATCTATTACGGTACTCTACCAAAGTATTTCAATTTTCTAATAATTCAAAATTCACCTCCATCTTGGGATTAGCTATATGCAATCTAGTTAGTTGAATTCCAAACCTTACAAAAAGTATCATAATGGCCTTAAACTAAAAAGTGGTATCAAAGAATCCTATCAGGTCTAATTATGAGTCAAAAGTAAAGATTATATTAATTCTTATCTTATAAAAACTAAGAGCTTATAAATACACGTCAACATAATTCATATGAAGCTTTTATGCATGCAATAAGATGAAAATTACAGTTAAATGTTTGTATCATGACTAGATAAATTTTTATAAGACAACCCTAAATTGATAAATGATATTGTTAACTATACATTTTCATGGATTGCACGAGGAACTTATTAATTATATCATTATTTTTCATCATATCATTTTGTGAAGTCGAACAATTATGGTAATTTTGTTATATAAAAGATTCATATTATGATCATACCATACTTACCAAAGCTCACTTGACTTGAGTAATGCATCACATGTGTAATTGAGTTAAGGAAAATAATATGTTATAGTGCAAGCATATCACACATTAAGCATCATCTGGTTGATTTTTGCATTGGTTTGAGTTGACTAACATTAAGTTAAAATGATAATATACATTTATACAAAAGATAAAGTCTAATGCCAACATTTGTTATGAAAATGTTATGAAATATACATTACTAGTAAGATACGTAATACTTAGTATCAAATATAAAATTTCATGGCCCTTAATACTTGCATATAATATCTAGGTAGAGTCATTTGAGTAGGAAAGGATTGTGTTAGTGAGTAGTGTTACTTAGCAGCATAATGCACAATTATAACATGCATAGGACATATGTGATGTGTTTTCTTGTTGATGAGTGCAATTAGAGTGTCAAATAGTCTTCTAGATGTAGCTTCTAAAGGGCAATTCATGTGCAATAAGTCATAATGATGTACGATGAGCATATGTTGTGTAAACAATATGTTTAGAATAAGAAATCTATGAAGATTTTTATGAATTATAAGGGAAAAAAAAGTTTTACTTAATTGTCATACAACCACTTTGATGCAATTATGAGTACTAAAATTCTTGTAAATTTGCCTCATTTTTTACCCACACTATGGTTAAAAAAAATATGTTGTATTTCAATAGTATTCAGTCATCTAGGATCATTTCTTTTAAAAGGGTGGCCTTTCATGGGACTTTAGTTGAAATATCATTTTTGGATTATGTTGAAGTGCATTCCTCTATTGCTGTAACATAGAAATTTCATAACTTCAAAATCATAAAAATCTCTTGATTTTCTTTTGTAACTTCTAATCTCAACTTATTAGTTATATTTATTGTATATATGTGTAATTAAATTAGGATTAATATTTTCTCAATTTTGTTGTGACTACATTCTTAAAAGACCCCTTGGTTCTATTTGTGATCAAGGAAAGATCTTAACTAAAGACTTTCCAATGAGAAAATGATTGTAACCTTACATTGGGGCATTATGGTGCCACAACATTTAGCACAAAAGGCATTTTGTTTGTAGAGGTTAGAAGGATTTACTCCAAGGGTTGGAGTAAAGTGTGCCATTGAGGTAAATACTACTTGTATTATTTTGTTAGAGGATTAGGAACACATTGTTTTGATAAAAGAATGTCAATCTAAAGCCTTCTCGCACCACTCCTGCTAAGTGAAGGAGTGATCATATAGTCGAGGTTATAGAATTCTATGGGGTAGATGTTCAATATGATCTAATGGTTGAATATCTTAAAACTTTTAAGTGATTTACTTTATTACACATTTCTTTATATTTTCTTTTTATGAAACAAAATGCTAAAAATAAAGATCAAGCAAGACTTTAGATTATAAAAAAAATTGAATAATTGCAATTCTCCTCCTCGAGTTACACAGAATATTAAACAAGTTGTATCAAAGTAGATTATTGACTTGATTAGTGAAGTTCTCTATTCCATAAGCTTAGCATCATAAAGTAGATCCTCAATAAGAAAATTACATTACTTTTTTTAAAATTTGCAAAATTCCATTTGGGAGCTTGCTCAAGTACCCACCAATGTTCATGAGTCAACAATTTTTTTAGCAAAATCCATTCCAACTATTTTTTCCAAAACGTTGATTTAAAATTGACGAAATTATTTGAAAAATTCATAACATTATTATGAATATTTGTTTTGAACTTAAGTACATAACTTTATTCAAAAAATTTAATATTTATTTTGTGCTATATCATAAGAAATTTGAAACTAAAATGTTAATCGAAAACATTTTCTTTGAGGCCATGTGTTTGTTAGATGGGTAATATGAAGAAAAGGAAATTGTAATAAAAAGAAAAGAAATAAGAATAATGAGAAGAAAAATAAGAAAAGGAGGAGCCCCAAAAATAATATGGAGCTTAATTGCATAATAGCTCATTATCAAGGTAAATGTTCTTCATACAACGTTGTTAATTTAAATATTTTATTTTATGGCGAATCATGTTCCTCCATTCAAGAATTGCATGACAAAGTTGGAAGAAAAAAGGAAATATTTTTTTAAAGAAATATTGTACTTTGGATGAGAAAAAAATCAATGATCATGAAATGATATATGATTAACTTAAGAAAATATGAATCATTAACAATTGATAATTATTTGAAGATTTTTTTCACTAGTGAATTACATACAAGAAAGAATTTCTATGATGATGTTTCATTAGAACTTGATTCAATTTTAAATTATTTGGGATTAGAAAATAGGTTGCTAAAAAAATTAATTTTAAGAATAATTTTTTTTCTAATATTTGATTTTTATGGATTAAATTATTTGATGAAAAATTGTTTTAGTTTATACACCATATATGCATAAGCTTGCCTTCTTGCAAACTCTTGCTAACATTGAAACTAAGAAAATTTATTCGTGAAAATGCCTTATCATCAATGACCAATTTGTATACCTTAGATATATATCATCAAAGGTAATATTAAAGTATTTCTATAGACTAAGTCAAATTTTATTACACTGCTATTTGTGGAAAACCATTTGTTCAATACCATGTAAATATGCTCGAATTCTTAGGTGACATTGTTTTGGATGCAAACTCAAAATACTTTACACTCACCACACATTGCTACCTCTAACAAATGCAAAGCTTTTTTGGATTCCTAAATACAAAGCTTAGGAAAAACATGTAGGTCTCCTTACATTATGAGCCCCTATGAAGATTAAAATTAACATGGTTTGCTTCAAAATGACATACCCTATTTCTCATAAAGATTAGCATCTTGAACTATTTGATTTTGGATCTATTCTATGTAAATAGATAATATTATCTCATCATGGTGCTTAACATTATAGGCTAATTACCAAATCTATTATACATTTAAGTAGTATTAAGGAATGACTACTTAATATTACAAATCCAAATAATCATTGTTTATGATTCTATTGACTACATGAGCAACAATAGTAAATAACCAAAAATTAAATGGTCAATGGTTATGATGGATAGGTAGTTATAATATCGATGAATAATCTTTATTACAAGCAGACTTGAGTCAAGGGGACCCCTAGATTGTGAGTTCCTACACTCCACCATATTTTAGTTATACTAAGCCAATAGTCTAGCAAGCCTTTGTTGTAGGTTTAGTGGGCCTCACCCCACTCAACCATTTATTTGTTGAGGTTTTTGCTAGGTAGCTGACCATTCATTATTTTGAATCAACTAAAGAGAACCTTCAATGGTCAACCAAAATTATTTTCAATGAAGAGGAAATTAGAAAAATTGACACTATTTTCACATGAATTAATGAGAAAATTTTCACACATGTTTACAAATATAGTAACATTGGTAGTGGCATTTATGAAAATCCAAATTTTTAGTGATTAAAAGTTATCATTTTAGGATAACTAACATGTACTAATTACATTTGATAAATTATTTGAGATGTTGACTTCACCAAGCATGGAACATCAGTGACTTTAACAAAACAATATTTAAGAGGCATCATGAGTTTCATGTGAAAGTTGTTTGAATCAACATTAGCCCGAATTTAGGTTTCATTGTGTATTTCAATAAGGTAAATCTTTACTCCTTAGCTTTGGAAACCAAAAATCCTACAAAAGTGACTATATCTAATATAAACCTAACTAGATTAAGCATAAACAAGATGTGTGTTAAAGTGGATCTAGTGAAGGAATTGCCTAGTTGAATCTACATAACAAAAAATTTGGAAACTCAAATACATTATGGCAATCAATTCAATAAAATAACTCGATTTTTAAATCAAATTCTATGTCCAATGTCGCACCTCTCTTCAATGTAAACAAAATAAAATGTCACCAAATATGCAACCTAAAATAAGCACAAAAAATGTGAATGAATATAATCTCACTAAGCCATTATTTATGAATTATGCAACATTCTAACTAAAAAGTCAATACATTCTGATAGTTTCATTTTCGATAGAGATGTTGTATGAAAAAATATTGTGGCACTATCAAATTTTTCCACTAAAAGGAAGGACTATAAAAATTCAAAAATGGTTTTGCTGATATAGGTAGCAGTAGAACTATCACATGCTTAGGGAAAACCAAGTTTGCGAATAAATTAACATGATACAACATGAAATTTTAAACTAGATTTTTGATAATTAGATTTCTTTTAAGAAAAACCTAAAGGTAGAATAGACAACTATGTTTAGTTTTTTATTTACTAATGTATTATGTTAAAGCTTACCAACAAAATGACTTACAATCATTTTAAGATTTTAGTAATGACTATTATCAATGATCTACAAATTCAAGTCTAATGTAATCTAGAGAGGAAGATTTGAACCTAGTTTAGAATAGGCACTCAAAGAGAAATATTAGAAATGGTCAATGGGACTTCTTAATTTCAGTAGGATTTATAGAAGTGCCTAATTTTCTCAAATTTCATAACAAATGTCTTTTGTTGAATAACATCCTAGCTTGTAATATAAGAGGTACAACAAATAAGAGCAATGTAAGGTAGTTGATTCTTATACTCAAAACAAAAAATAATTCTACTTGCTCTCATGAAACCTATGGCTAACAATAACTAATTACATAATCTATCTAAGAGATTAGAATTTGAATACTACATTGGGAATAAATCCAATGGGATCTGGGTATTATGAATGTAAAGCATCCATTGTGAAACCTTAAATAAGGATGAGTAATAATTCACTTGCTCATTAATAATCCATGGAAACAAGGTGGTGCCTATTGTAGCTATGTGTATGCTAAACTCAAGTGGCAAATTAAGAATCCTTTGGTACAAGGCAACTAAAACTGTATTGGAAATGAAAGCTTCATATAGAAATTATATACTTTAATGCAATAGCTACACTTGATGGATACAAGAGTCCCTCCAATCTTAAGTGGGAGGTAATGAATGAATTCATTGATTACATCAGTCAATGATGCCTAAAAGAACTCTTATTCATTGGATCTTTTTTTACATGGATAAGGAAATGAAATGGAAAATGGTTCTAGAAAAGGCTACATTTATTGTTAGACAATCATGCTTAGTTTGATATATTCACAAGCATAGTAATGCAATATTTATGTAGAATTAGATCAAATCATTCTCATTTACTTCAACCTAGAAGGCATCCAACTCCTCTACCAAATTTGTTAGAAAATGTTTGTGAAATTTTGTTATTATTAAAAGAAATTCAGTAAATTTCTCACTTCTAAATTCACATTATTATCGCTTTGAGTGGCAACTAAATTGTAACTGAGCTCATTTTCATGTTAGTTATCAAGATATCAAAATTTCCATAATATTTACTTGATTTTTGTAAGAAAATTATGTATGTATACCTAGTTTAGTCATCTAATATAATAGTCCATATTTCTTATGCCCTATACTCATGTAGTGCATATGTCCAAACATTTTATTTCATGAAGTTCAAGGTACACACATAATCATCTACAAAAGACAATTTAGTTAAACCTCTTACTAAATTCTATTTAATCATTTTTCAAAAGTTATGTCTACTAACATGACAAAGTCTTTTATACCATAAATTAAAGTCACTAACATATGACACAAACATTTTATTTGTGAACTATTTACTTTATTCAAATAATGTAAATAAGTGTGATTTCGTTTAGTTGTAATAGGTACTAAATTTCCATATTTACTAATTTAACATGTAAAAAAATAAAATAAAATATTAAAATTGCTATCACATAGTTAACTTATATTACAAAATTATAGTTAACTTATATTAAAAAATTTAAACTTTACACTTTAAACAAATAAACTTTAGTAATAAAAATGAAGAATTTTCAATAGTACTTAGTCATTTGTTGTATTTATTTGAGTTGTCACTCAGTACTACTTTTCCTTTAACATAAGCTTCTTGTTTGGAGAATAAATTGATATTTCTAGTCAAGTGTCCCAAAAATCAACTATCCATGAATCAGATAACTTACTTGTCATTCAAAAGAAAACCTTCCTATAATTATAAATTAATTATTAGGCTTATGAATCCAAACCTTTTTAAGTCAAGCATATTTTTAAGTGGATGAACTATAACTTCCCCAAACTACTAAACAAAGTTAGGAAACTTATATTGAATATGAGCTTTAATAATATATACATGTGCTATATAGTTGGTTTACATGCTATAATGACATGTAAAATTATTATTATAACCATATAAAACATTGGTATTTCCATTGCTCCATTGAACAAGGAGTATTCCCCCATTAGAAACAAGAATATTTCTACTAATAAGTTTTCTATTTAATAATGAACGAGTATATTTCAAGGTTTTAAGATTATTAATTCTATAACTAATGATGGATGCACTTAATTTTTTGTGCTAATCCATCATTAACCTTTTACATGTTCTTTAAATATCTGTTAGCTCAATCTCTAATATCTTCACAAAGCTTTAAATATTCACTATCTTTTTCTTTTAGTTTCTTATTTTCCTTACATAAAGTTTCATATTATTATGCACATAAATTAAAAATTGAGGTAATCTTTCATTATGGTAACTTACCTTTACTTCACTTAATGGTGTTGCCTTTTCATGTTCATCTTCTTGAGCCATCATCCAAAATAGGTCTTCATTGTTCTCTTCCTCTTCACTTGTGTTAGTCTCTTCTAAGTCATTTTAGGCTTTCTTCTACTTTTTCTTGCCCTTCATCATTGCATTCTACACCTTTTCAATTCCATCTTAAGCCATAGAACATGGTGGTTTGATATGTCCTAGTTTGCCACACATATGGCAAAGGATCTCCTCTTTTATTCTCTCTATTGTTGGACCTTTGTTTTTGTATATCATCCCCAAAACTTTAGATAAACATTCCAAAATTAAAGCTATGATATCTTCATCCATAGTCACCTCTTCTAACATAACTTCCTCTCTCCTTAATGATATTGTTTACTTTTTTTTATAACTTGTTTTTTTAAATCAAGCCTTTTTCTTTTTTTTTTTCTTTTGTCTAGCTCTAGTTCATTAAGCATGAGCTCACACATAAGTCATCCAACATTATAATGGAAATGTTTGTAGCAATATTGATGGTTCATGCACTTTAAGCAAAATTATAAGGATCTTTTTTGAATGTTGATTCATAGATATAGTCGTTCCTAAACTAGCAAGTCCATTAATAATGTTAATAAATTAAATAAATATTATTTGAATAGATTCATTAGAAAGCATTTTGAATAACTCCTAATCATATGTCATCATATTTATTTTAATTTCTTAAACAAAAGATGTACCTATTTATGTTACCACTAACTTGTGAAAAATTTTAATAGTAATTTCTAAAATAATAATTCCATTAGACGTAATGACATTCAAACCATAATTAAAATATTATAGGTTTTTAATTTAATTAAATTCTATGTTTCTTCTTTGTATCATGTTATTAAATTTTTTTGTTCAATTAGATCTTATAAATTTTTTATGAGTGCATTTCCCTGCTTACTAACTTCATGTGAGTGGTAGTCCTAAAATTTCAATAGAGAATATAGTGATCACAAAAAAGTGTAGGCTTAATAAAAGAAGCTCTTAAGTCACCTTTTATATTTGATGAGTGAAGTCTTAAATATTTAGTATTTTATTTTAATAGAATTGTCTAGTGTAGAATAGATATCTTTGAAGTATCTTAGATTATTCAACAAGTCTCAAGAATTAAAGAGATGTGTATCAAATTTGAAAATATTTTTTTATTATAGAATATTTGTTTATTAATTTTAAGAAGCTCTCATTCTGTTTAAATTTTAAATCATATTCATGTATCAAATTACTCAATCATCTCCTTGATTTAAGAAATGAATAAGATTTGTTTTTCAATCTTATAACTCTTTTCTTGGTTAAATCATATCTTTTTCAAATTCCATGTGAGTTTGTTTGATAAACCATGATTAAATTAAAAAAACTTAATGATATTAAATTTTTTATAATTAAAACTATAAAAAAATTACCACATTCCTGCATGTGCCAAAGTGTAAAGCTCTGAGGCTAGACTAGCCCAAGTAGGCACTCGCAAGCCTAGGATCAGAAAACAATTGAAACAAAATTAAGACGAGGCCATTCTAGTTGATCATGATTTCCTAAGCCATATGTGGTAAGTCATTAGTAAAAGTTGGGTAGCACTTGAACCAAGTATACATATGTGATGGGTCAAACCCACAAAGACCTGTATGTTACGACTAATCCCAGGTAATGAATTTCTATGTGCACAAGGGAGGAGCCAAACCCAATTAGGTATGAATATTAGTCTTATGTGAGTGCTTATAAAGTCCAAATATTTTTTTGTCCCTATGATGTGGAACTAATTCTCTTATGCTTATCTGCATTGAAAATCGAGACCATTTAGCACTATATGATCATGCATTTTTGTGATTGCATGATGGAGCTCACCTTTGCTTTATTAATCTATGATGATCATCCAACTCATAGTCTACTTGATCTCTGAAATAAAATAATCATTATTCATTCTATTGATTTTGTATAATTTATTCATAAATCTGATGGTTGAAGCTTCATCTTAACTTATCGAATGACTAGAACTCTTTCCATCTTATCCTTAAATCATGCAACTCTTAATTATCCTATCTAAATCCAATGGTTGAGATCAACTCTGACTTTATGATTATTGAATTGAATGATCTAGATCTCATCCAACATGATCAGATCAGATGGCCTAGATCAAATCAATCTTAATTGAACTATACATAATTCATTAGCTTATTCAGCATTGGATTTGATGGTTTGTTTTGCCTTTGATTAGATCCAATGACCATGGTCTACAAAATGTCTAATTACATAGCCATTGTATTAGCCATTTGAAAAAAATTATTATAACCTATTTATTAAGGGTTTTATGCTATTTGGCTATAGCTATTCACATAGCTTCTCTACACTTTCTAATTGCTATAATCGAATTTTTTCAATAAATACCTCACCATTATAGAAGGAATAACTAATTAACATTAGCTAATCTTTGAGATCTCAATAAAATACTACTAAATATTCTACTACTATAAATTCTATTGACAACAACTATGTCTTCTCCTACTCAAATCATCAAATTTTCTTAGGTAAGCCTTACACATCAAAACTTTGAAAGTTTTATTTATCTTCTAAAATTTAAGCTCATTGTATCTTGTTCTATTAATCAACAAGTATAGAAAATTGTACAAATTTAGTATGTGAGATTCATATACTAGTATTCAATTCAAAAGCATGTTTACAAAAAATTTTTCAAGTATTAATTTAAGAAATTATTCTCTATGGATAAACCAATTAAAACTTGGAAAAAGTATTTTTAAAAAATACTATAAAGTAATAATTTTAGGTTATCTTTTAACCTCAAATAAAAGATTATTAATCATTTTTGTTTAAATTTTTTTTTTAAATATATTAATTGTTATTTTATTTTCAAAAAAATTAAAATTAAAAATAAGAAATAATAAAAGAGTACAATAATCTTTGGTGATTCAATTGAAATTCAAACCTATATTTAACCTAAGTAAAGGCTCGGAAAAAAACAAAACTAATTAGTATAAGACTTTGAAAAGAAGACAATGCTCATATAAATGAAATAAAATAAATGGGCTTTAGCAATCTTTCAATGAAATGAAACTTGTATAAAAATAAAGGTTACAACAATAGCTTTGAATTTAATGCATATAGTAATCCTATTCTTAATGAAATATATAACGAAGCACAAATGTATTTTTCTTTTACTTGTATGAGAAAGAAAGGAGAGTTAGAGGTCCTAAAATGATGGAGATAACAAATGCAAATAAAAATTAGCAGCAGTTGTGAAGACTTAAATTTTGTAGCTTTAAATGTTCTTGTTCCTTCACCATTTTTTTAAATAAAAATATAATATTTATAAACATATTTTAATTATTAAAAGATGTTACAAAACATCTAATTAGTCTTTTTTTTTTAAAGGATATATCATTATATCAAAAGTGGCAAAGCCACACAGGTTTTACAGTTAGATCAACAAGGGGGATCAAACAGAAAATCAGACAGCATAAGTTTGATGAGAGGCTGAGGAAGGCATTCCCCAGGACCCCAAATGAACTCATGAGTGTAGGCTCTACGGGCAGCCCAGTCAGTAGGCTCATTTCCCTCCCTATGGATGTGAGAAAATCGGAGAGCCTCCATAGCCTTAACATACTGCAAAGTAACAGCAATAACCCCCTCCCCACTGGGTTTGGTAACCATATCCCGAGCCACCTGAAGTGCAGTCATCGAATCAGAATGGAACTCAATTGCACGATACTGGGTAAGAAACTCCCTCAGAAGGTCGAAGGCCATAATGATAGCCTGGACCTCCATCATATCAGCAGCCATTGAAAACATCCTCTTACTGGCCACCATGAGAGGTTTGCCTGAGCAATCTCTAACAACGACACCAAGACCAGCTATGGAGTCACCAATCGCGGCATCACAATTGACCTTAATCCATCCTGTAGGGGGGGAAGCCAACCATGTGTGACAAGCAAATCCGAAGACTTGCCAGGATTCCCGCTGGACAGAGATGAATGGATAAGATGCCTCTTGTGGGTCGTGCTGACCTCGCACCTAACCGTCCGAGACACCGAGCATAGAGTAGGCAAGAAGCCGTTGTGTATAAGCGCATTTCTCCCCGACCAAATGTAGTACAAGGTGGTAGCAATTGTAGCCACATGCTGTACCGCAATGTCGCGCCGCGCCGCAGGATAACTCAAGAGCCTGATAAAAATCTCCAAATTTCTGAACCCGGGCGCCGCACCCGTGGGCCAGCCCAGCTCCTTAAGCACGTGACGTGCATGGCTGGTCCCCCACATGTCTCGGGCACGTGGGCAGTCCCATAGCGCGTGCTGCAGGGTCTCCTCCTCCATGTAGCCGAAAGGGCACAGGGGATCGCGGCTAATTCCCCGGTGAGCCTTCCAGGTCGCCGTAGGCAGAAATTCGTCGGCAGCCCGCCAAAGGAAGACCCAAACCCTCGGCAACACCTTTAATTTCCAAATTCTCCCCGTAGCTTCAACACGCCCCCGACCACCGCCCCCAACAGAGGACAACTCGTGTTTGAACTGTGCGTAGATTCGACCACAATGAGCCTTCTCCATCTCCGTATGCGTATGGACCAAGCAGTCCTGGACGAAATCCCGAGCACGCGGGAGATGCCTGATTCCGTCAATAAGCTCCTCACCCGCCCAGTTAGAAATCGCCTCAACATCCCAAGCACCGTCGTCCCTGATGCATTCGGCAACACTTTCCTATCAGCTTGCGCGAATATTAATGAACGTAGGCCAGCAGCTGATAGGTAGAACCCCAAGCCAATTATCCTCCGTAAATCTCACCCTCCGCCCGTCGCCGATGGGCCAAACGAAGCACGAAATCGCCGTCGGCATAGCTCCCAGGATCATCTTGCAAACGGCCGAGGCCTTCCGGGGTGTCTTCATCAACGAGTCGATGAACCCATACTTCCGTCTCATAATCTCAACACATAATCCCACTTCCCGCCCAAGGATGCGCTTACAATTCCCCATCTGCAAGGCCTGGTGCCAAATGCGAAGATCCCGCAGCCCGAGCCCGTTGGCCACCCTCGGCGTAGACACGCAATCCCAGGATGCATAGTGCAACGTCTGAGCACTACTCGTACCGCCCAAGAGGAATTGTTTGATTCGACGTTCAATTACAGCAATGGTTCCCGCTGGCACCAAACAGTGGCGCAGAATGTGGTTGGGGATAACACACAGAACCGAGGACGCCAACACAGCCCTGCCCGCGAGCGACAATACCCATCCGCGCCAGCTGATTGCAGTATTATCAGTTCTTTGGATGAGGGAACTCAGGTCCTCCTTAGTCAATCGGCGCACAGTAATAGGAACCCCCAAATACACCAAGGATCGGCCAATTGCCATACCAAGTTTCCATGAAATTATGCTGAACTTCTTCTTGCTGAAGCTATTGCTGAAATAGACATTTGACTTGGAAAAGTTGGCCTTCAATCCAGCGCTGTCCTCAAACGCCCGCAGAATGCGATGGAGAGCACACGCAGCCTCCCTGGATGCCGGAGCAAAAATCAACACATCGTCCGCGAACAAGAGGTGGGAAACCCGCGGTGTATGCATCCCCGGCCTAAACCCGAGCAGCTGTCGGGATTCATATTCCTGCATCATGCACGACAGGTATTCCATGGACATGACAAAGAGAAAAGGGGATAATGGGCACCCCTGCCGGAGACCACAACGAGCCGACACCCAAGGAAGACGTGCTCCATTAATGAGTACAGCGTACCTAGGACCAGAAATACATGCAGTAATCCAGTTACAACAAGTAACAGGGAATCGCATAGCCTTCATAGTTTCGAGCAAAAAATCCCAGCGACTGTCATAGGCCTGCTCTATGTCGACTTTCACTGCCATAAGGCCGGAAGCAGCGGTACAGGATCGCATTCTCGCTACCATCTCCTGGGCAATATTTATGTTATCCAATATGCTCCTCCCCGGGACAAAGGCCGCCTGTTCCTGAGACACAAGACTAGGCAGCAGCAATTTCAGCCTGCCAACAAGAATTCGAGCCACCAATTTATAGATTGTGTTGCACAAACTAATTGGCCGGAAGTGCTCCGGCCGGCAAGCACCTTGCTTCTTCGGGATAAGAACAATAAATGCCGGGTTGGGTGGCTCAGTGGCGCTTATAAAATAACCATTGAAATCCATAAATCGTCATTAGCTTTTTTTCAAGCATGGGATAGATTAAGAAAAATGAGAGCTTCATGATTTAATATTTAGATCATTAAATTAAAAATTATGTAATTAAATAAAGGTAAATGATAGCCACTTAGTTGATATTAGTGTAGATTATCGAATACCAAATTTATATGATTGAATAAAAAATGATAAATACATTATTGATTTTAATCTAGACCATTATATCATAAAAATGAATAATTAGATAGCTAAATTTAATATTAAACATTTAAGAAAGGAAGATGAGCCTTCAACCAATCGATCTTGAAAATTGCATGACCAGATGACTAGATTCAAATCGATGCATTTTTTAAAAGATGATTAATATTTGAACATTTGATCATGATGTCTAAGGGTTGAAACAATTTGGTTTAGATCTACGTGTTTTAGAAAAGAAAATGAATTTTAGATTGTTCAATGCGACCACAAAATCAAACAGTGCACTTTTGCTTCCAAAATTTTTAAGTGAGATATCAAAATGAATTTGTAATTTTTTTAACACGTTGTTTATCAACCTATGAGGTAGTTTTATGTTGGCTTTACTGGTAAGTACATAATTAGTCGAACATATAAGATTGGCTTCCTTCTACTTAACTTTGGAGACCCTTGCTTATTAATACGCACATAACTAGTTTAAGAGAGATTCCATGATGAGATACTATGACATATATATCCAAAAGTCTTGCCTTAACTCAATACTTAGGAAGGTATTTGCTTTGGACAATTAGAACAAGGTGATTTTTTCTTAATTTACTTGTTTGCATTATTGGAAGAAGGTTTTCAAAGAATTGATCAAGGTAAGATGATTTTTAGAATTATCAAAGTTAGGAATCTTATATTTTTCTCGATGGTTAGTTTAAATAAAGATTTTAGTGATAAAAATGTCTAAATTTTGTGCTTTACAAAAATGATTTTAATCAAGCTTAACATATTTAATCAAAATAAAAGTAAAATTTCTAAATTAAATTCAAAATAAATCTCATAATGATGTGTCACTCCAAGTACGATGATCTTCATAAGGTTTGACATTCATTGTTTTATAAGTTCTTTCATAATAATTAATATTAGTTATTAAAAACTTAAAAATTCACTCAATCAAATTAATTAGGAATACTTAGGTGTTATCATCAAATAAAGTATCATAACTAGTGTTCAACTCAAAAATAATAATTTTAAAGGGCATGACAATTTGCGATTAAAATGCATATTAAATTCAAGGCTCTGTGTTAAAGTAATTTCAATTCTTGATGTTTAAGATTAAACCTAAGCATGATTTAATTATTTAGATTTTAATTATTGAATATTATTTAGCTAATTATTCACAACCTACTTTTATAATAGAGATTGATATTCTCACCTACATATAGATCACACAAAACAATGCCCCTTATCATGAGTAGAACGAATGTAAACCTCTGTGTCATTTGTGTATTAAGTGATTAGTTTAATAATTCAAACCCAAAGTATAATATAGAATACATGTTCTAGATGAGAAACAATTACACCATAAGCAATGTCTATTAGCTCCAAATATTGAAGTTAAGCCATAAGCAATGTCTCTAGCACTCATTTACTTGTCTTCAATTATGGATTTAACAATAAATCAATTATTGAGATTTATAGTAGATTAACCTACTTAATATTGAAATACATGATTTGAAACATGCAAAAAAAAATTAATAAGCAACATAATGATTTTTATCTCATTAAAATATGATGTAAATTTATCTCATTAAAATATGATATAAGAAACATTGGTTTAATGTGACTAACATAAGAAAAAATTAAAATTATCAATAATTGAAATTTGTTGTTGAATAATTACTTGAATAAATGTCATATAAATAAAAAAATGAATGATGATAAAATTCTATTCATAAATAGTAATCTTAGCTCTCTTGCTTTTCTTTATTGTCATACTAAGAACAATAGTTCTAAGCTTGTGCATTACTTAATATTTATATACACATTGATTGTCTAAATCATCCTCTACCTCAATCTAATTAAGCATGTTTTTGTACTATTGTGAGTCATGTACTAATACTTGGCATGCAAAAGTTTTTGTACTAGTTAGTCCCAATATGACTCATAAGCATTATTTATGTCCAACTAAATTATTTTCGTAGAAGTAATGACCTTCCTTTGATTCATGCCTACATTATCTATTTAAAGTTTTTGCACTTAGGTTATAAAATTCTATTGTTTTAAATAAATTAATAATTTGCATCATTTTGTTACAAAATTGTTATGGTTACCATGATAAGAATATTTTTTGTAAATAAGCTATAGATTTAAATTATAATGTTTTAAGTGTTCCAATATCTTGGTTATTTATGTATTTTAGTAATTTTGAAGCTTTGCTTATTGAAACATTAAATTTGTTTAACTTGCAATATCATGGAAGGATTTTTAATGTTGTGTTGTGTCAACAATTCAATTATTTCATTATGATATTTAAGTTTTGTTATGTATTTATAATTTTTACACTGGTAATATTTGTTTTTTGGGTTAGTTATCTATTTCAATGTATGTTTTAAAAATATTAAGACTTTTCATTTTTTTAACTAATTTTTGATACTATAATTAATTAAAAAGCTGATTCATTATATGTCATGTTTAATATTTGTCATTTTCTTAACAGTGAGTTTTGTTTTTCATATATTTCTTACACGGTAATGTCTTCGGCCTTTTTATTTAATTATTTTATTATTTTTTTGCATACATTTTTATTATTTTTGTACAATGGTTTATGAAACTTACACTTCTTAGATGAGTTAATTATTAGTTAAAACTAATTTTTAAAATATAAGCCTTTTATGTTTTAGTGAACATTTGATAATGCAATCACTAAGGCAAAAATTATTTCATTGTATATTTTTCTCTTAATGTTTATTTATGTTATATTAAACAAACTGATTTTTCATTATTTTTAGTAGTAAGTGTTGCGTATTTTAAAATTAGAAAGTGTCTTCAATAACTTAAAATTTGACGCCTTAAATGATTGTTTTTAAATCCTATTATTATAGTTGCATGATGCATTGGAGTTTTATCTAAATGATATTATAGATATGTCTATTTATGGCTATATTGTGTATATAATTTGTAAGATTAATATTTGTGAATTTTATATATTATTATTGTTATTATTAGTAAATTATTATGTTTATTATTTTTTATTTTAAATTTTTTAGCATCGAGCATTATACAAAAAATTTAAAATTTATTTTTTTTGTTAACATTATATATTTTTTTTATTTTATAAATTTTTAATTTTTTTTCTTGTTTGCCTAATTTATGTTTTTTAAATTCTTACTATATCATTTATTAAAAATATTAACAAGTTATTTAAAAATCTTAAATTCTTAAGTTCCGTAATAATATTTTTTAGCTATTATTTGAAAAGTTTAATGTACTATTTGAACAGATTATAATATAAAAAAATTAAATATATAAAATAAAGTGTTTCGATTTTCTTTTTTAAGTTATATTTTTTAACTTATAATAATTTATTTTCAGTCATTGTATTGGAAATAGAACTTTCTTTACATAGTGTTACATGGTCCTTAAAACTTTAAACAATTTTAACATTAATCTTTTTTTAATTACACAATTTTATTTAAACTAACTTTGAGTGTCTTGTCCAAATAAAATATAATATCAATTTTTTTCTCTTATATAGTTATTTTATAAAAAGTTGTAGGAAATTAAACCAAAACATAAACATAAAAATAAAGAATATTGTTGACATAAAATTTCTAGCATTAAAAATAGGTATATTATTTGCTGAATAGTACAAAAGTGTATGCATTGTATAACATTCCATTATATAGAGTATTAAAAAAATTAATAATTAGATTTCATTATCGTTAATTTTTTAAAATATTTAATTAAAGAAATACTTTTTTATAAAAAATTGAACTATCACAAGAAAAATTGAAAATATGATAATATATCTAAAAAACTTTAAAACAAATAAAATATAACTATAATGACAAATAACAAAAAAAGTTAAAATTTTTTTTTATCAAATTCCAAGGATAAAAACTCGTGATGACTATGCTATACATTCTCGTAAATAATGCAAATAACGTTTTTGGATTTTAAAATAAAAGATGATTAACAATGTATGATATTAAAGCAATTTAATAGAATAAACATTATCATAAAATGCACATATATGTAAAAAACCATAAAATGTTTTAAGATGAAATAATAGTTTACAACAACAAGTAACTTCAAATATTTAAACTATAAAAATTAAGTTTTTATATACTAAAAAGACATAAATAACTAACAAAAGATTGTCAATGTGCTATTTCGAATAAAAATGAGCTAAATATTTTTATTTCTTTAATGATTAGAGTCTTATTTAACTATTCAAAATTATTTTTGAAATAACACAAATAGTAAGAAATTTATTTAACATTAAGAGGAAATGTAAACTAACAAATTAATGTGTCTTCCTTTTTTTTATCATCACATAAGTCATTTAAAGTTTATATAAGAAAATGAGCATTAATTTATTATTTTTTTATTTTTTCAAGTACTTTCTCTTTATTATTTTATATTTTTTATTTAAATTTATATATTTATTTGTCATCACTAAAGCTTTTGCACAGCTTTTATAAAAATAAAATTTAGTTTTTTAAATAGTTACAATAATAATAATTTTTTTTGTATAAGTTTTGTTTTTAATATCTTTTATTGGTATTGTGTATGTTTTTAGCTTGCAGTACGAAGAGGTTTATTATTCATGTATTGTTTAAATAATTTATATTTTATAATATAATAATATTAAATAATATTGATGGCATTTTTTTAATTTATTTTTTTTACTATATTTATATTTTAAATTGAATTATTCAATAGAATTACAATTTTTATGTATATTTTTTATTTACGAAAAATTAATTATTTTATAAATTGATATGAAACATATTATTCTTTGATATTGCATAATATCTAATATTTTAACCTTAAGTATTTTTTATGTTATCAAATATTTTTAAATACAAAAGATTTTTTTACAATTATTAAAACTTTATATATTGTGATCGAATATGCCGTCTTTATTGGCAATGAGACAACTGACATTGTGGCAAATTATTGTTTAAAATATAAATTATTTCATGCTAAACATTACAATATTTCTTAAGTATTACATCTATTAATTAAGATTATGCAACATTTTTAGTTGTTACATTTTAGGTGACTTTGTCCAACTGAGTTCAACTAGCAAACTAAAATAGTTATGGTACAACATCCAACATATTTGGTCATTTGTTTATGTATTACGAAAATCTCATTTTAAAATTTAATATTATGAATCAGCTGTTGATTTTATAATTTTTATAGTTTGTAAATATCATTAAATATTTCAAATAAGTCTTTTTGTTCACAATATTTTTTTTTATGCAGTAATTGTTTTTCTTTTGATATTATGAATTTAATCTGAAAGACTTTTATTATACATTTTCTATTTTTTAGCAAAATAAAATTCGACATAGAATGAGAAAAATTAAGTTTATTTTATTAAACATAAAATTTTGAATATTTAAAAATTCTGCACATAAATATTTATATTTTATTTTTATTTATTACTATAAATGTTTTAATTTTGTGGAGGTGTACAAACATAGTTTTTGGAATTATAATAACAAAATAACATATGTTGATGTATTTTAATTGGTATTATTTTTTGTTTATTTGAAAGTTTTATTATTCTCATACTTCTTTTCTTGTGGTCAAATCATAATTATTGAATTGTTTTAAAAAAATATTATATTACGTTTTGCAGATGGTGAACAACTATATATAATAGTCTATTCATTAGGTTTACTTTCAAACTTTAAATCTATTGATTAATGATTTTTATTATTTATTAAATTATTAACTCAAACATTTTTGCATAACTTGTCATTACTTTTTGACATATTTGCAAATAAATTTAAAAATTGCAAGTAACGTAATATATTATGCTTTTAAATTTTTTATTTTTGTTAAATATTTTTTGTAGATTAACACATTTATAATTTTATTAGGTGTATTTATTATTAGACAATAGAATTTGAAAAATTAGGTGTAGATCATTTTAATTTTTTTTATTTTTAAATTATTTTAATGCCTACATTGTTTTCGTACATTTTTTACATTGGAACATTTCGCTTTGCCAATGTGATTTTTTTTTTTACTTCTTTGCATAATTGTTTTTTATTTTAAATGTAAACTGTTCGACATGTGCTGTAGTGAGACTTATTCTATTTTAGAAAACATTTTTGTGAAATGAAATACAAAAAAATTGAATTTTTTATTATAAATATTTTTAAATTTTTGATTTTTTAGTATGCCTTCTTTGATAATGTTTCAAATTATTTGAAAAATTTTCTTGTTATATCATTGAATATTTTATTCAATATTTTAGATTATTTAAGGACTTATAGTTCTCTCGGTGCACTATTTAATTCACTATATCATTTTATGTGCTATTTATGTTTTATTAGAATACGTTTATACTTTTAAATTACGTTTTGTTTATTTTTTGATGGAGGTGCAATTTTATTTACATAAAAAATATTTTACATTTTAATATTGAATATGTCAAAAGAATTTTTAAACTTTACGTTTTGCGGGGTAAATAATTCTTACTAAGTTTGTTCTATTGTTTCTCAAAAACCATTCTTTTAATAACAAAAGCATAATAAATTTTACTGCCGGAAAAACGACCACATAAATTTTCAAAGACATTGAATATTAAAGCTTTATATTGAAGCAAATATAAATTAAATTATAAAATGAAGAAATAAAAGGTAATTTTATCACAAAATATTTAAGTCAATAAAAATTAAGAAACATAAATCCACTATGTATTTTCGATAATATAAAATATCTAACATTTAAAATAAATTTATTTGTGTAACCAATCAAATAAATTTATATACTACTCAAGAAGTTGAAAATATAACGAAAACATATAATATTTCAAAATTGCAATCAGCAGTGCTTTCATAAATTTTTAAAAAATACTTTTTAAAATAAAACTACTGAAGTAAAATAAGAAAGTAAAAAATTCTTAAAATTATTTAAAATCTTGAAACTAATATTGAAATTTTGTCATAATGTTAGACATAATAGCTGGAAAAAAAATAAAAAAAGATAAAAAAGTCAAGAAATGTTAAATAAGTAAATAACATACAAACTAAGGTTAAAAGTAACAACAATTCACTATTCAATAATACATGAAATATATTTTTTCTAATGGGAAATAAACAAAATATTTTAAAGTGAGAATGATAACATTCTCATAAAAAAGAGGACTTCCTTATAATGATACACACAAACGATCCAACATTATTTAATCATCAATCCAAAATAAACACTAAATCATAAAAAACATTTGGTTATAAATATATAGTGGCCCACTTAATTCCTAAACTGATTGTTATAAAGAATGGAAAAGCTAATTAATATGGTCATAAATAATCAAAATCTCAAATAAAACATTATTAATAATGATATATTATTTACTTTTTTGTACAAGTGTACACCATCCTGTTATTTGTTATTTATTTTGGGGTATTAATTAAGTTGATAATTTTTTTGTTAAAAAAATTCTCATGTAGTCCAAAACAAAAATATTTTTTTAGTAATTTTATTATGGGAAAAGTTTTTTACATTTATAGTATTCCATTATTCTTCTAGATGTTTTTATTGTTAAAATTTTTTTTAATTCAACTTTTATTATAATTTTTGGTTTTCCTAGATTTAATTATTTTGAAATAGTTCTTTTAATATTTTGTGTTAATTAACAAAATAATTTATATTTTCATTATATTGATGTTACTATTTTTTTGTTTTTCTTTTGTATTATCTATATAAAGATAATATAATTTTTCATAAGTTAATTGTTTGACATGATAACATCTTTGTAAAATATTTATGTTTTTTAGATTTATAATAACTCATTTATGATTCTTATTTTACTAAATAATGTATATATTGAAAGGGTTGTCATATTTGTAAACAAAACAACAACTTCTTGACATGTTATATCGATAAATATATGCAATTTTGATGGTTTTTTGTCTCAATAGTTCTATATATTTTTGTTCCTTAAATTTGTCAATAAAATTTACTTTCGCACAGAATATTCAAATAAACAAAAATATTTCAGAATTTTGCTTTCCTCGACAACTATATAAATTTTTATTATCAATGATCCTTTTCTTTTACAGACACATTTTTGGATACATCATAGTATCCTTCGATTAACACTTATGAATATTTTTGATATATTATAAAATAAAAAATGTATTTTGTACAATATTATTTTTTTCAATATATTATTAAAATATTTGTTTGCTTTTTAAAGTAGTTTTTTGAAGATAAATTTTTATTTTATTAATTTCTTTTGTCATTTTCTTTAATAATATTTGAATTGTTAAGTTCATTTTTTGTTAATACTTTGTAGGCATAGAAATGAAAAAAAACCGTTAATTATATACAATTAAATTTTTTTTTCAATGATTCAACTTCTTTTAAAAAATATGTTTTGCACATAGCTTTCAGTATGGTGAGCTTTCTATTATCTTAATATTTGTTTGAGTTCTTATAATTTGAATTTTTTTTATTTTTAATGCAATAATTTTTCCATTATTAAGATATTTTTATTGTGCTTTGCAAATATTTTAAGTAGTTTACTAATATGATGATGTGTCTTTTGTTCGATTTTCATATTTTTTGTTGCACTTATCATTAAAATTTTTTTTAATTTTTTATAACAAAAACCAAATATGCATCTTTGAAGAATTGGCATTTTTGTTTATAATAAATCATTATGATATTTTAAATATTATTAAAACTCATTAATGACACATATTTTTGAGAAATAAGTAAGTTTATGTATTGAAAAGGAGATCTTTGAGTCACACAAATAATTCCAATTGTTGAACATTGTTTAACAAATAACTTTTTGATGCCAACGAAATCTCATGTTTTTTTATTAATGATTTTTTGAGTGATTTTTTAATCTTGCAACCCAAATCCAAACATTGATTAATCAATTAGAAACTCAATAAAGTATACATGGAGTAATTAACTTTTGAAGATAACTCAATGAGTGTTGGTGGCTTTGTTCAAATGTAGCTCTTCTTAGGAATTAAGGAATCATTTTTTAAGCACTTGATAAGATTGTTGCCTATAAAGAATTCATAATGTATACTTTATTTTTGTTAGAATTATAAAACTTATCACTTTATATTTGTATGATAATTAACATAATATTATATTATTCGTGATGAACCTTAAATTTAGGTGATTATAAGCATGTTTTTAATACATGTTTACATCATACAAATGTGCTTTAATAAACATTTATTATATGGATTTCAAGAGTTAAATGGATCAACTATCATAATTCGCTAAAGCAATAAAAAATATATTACTTTTGCCTTTGGTGTTTATACCACTCAACTATCTTATTATATGATCTACATTGCATTGCATTGCATCGAATAATGATTAAGTCGATTGTGACCATGTGAGACGTGCATCAATTACACTATTTGTACAATGTGTTAAGGTGTCTAATATTAAAAATTCTTATAAAAATATATCATATGTTATACCATACGATGTGATCATTGGATAATTGGATAGGAAGCTAACAGACATTATGCGACATAAAATTCGAAATGTTGCTTAAAGACAATAAGGTCATTGCCAATCTAGAATTAATAGTTATGAGCTAAGAGTTGATGACTTTATTTATAAGTGAGCTAATGTATTTTTACTTTTATGATATTAAGGTGATATTAGCATAATCAGATTAATTGAGTTGAAATGTGCATTGTTATAAAGCTATACTACGTAATGATATTAGAATGATAAATCTTACAAATGACATATGATAGATTTCAATTATAATAGTATAATACTAATGTCATGCCATTAGGATATAGACTTATATATGACTTGGGTTTCATGATTTGGGCATTTTTTGGGCTTATTTGTGCAATTTTTGTTCTGACAACTTTTCATGTAATCATAATTATTCATGATTATTATTTTGTGCTTCCCATACAACATATTATGCATTATATTCTTGCATTATACAATATTTCTTCAAGAGTTAAAAAATTAGTTTAGGTATAATTTTATGCTATGATAAACTTGTATAAGTATAACACATTGAGATATCCAAAACAGAATATAATGGATCAGAACTTATTGTAGGAAATTATAATTTAATACATATCAATTTTTTAAAGAGTGAGATTTAGTTACTAGAATTTCTTGATTTTTATATATTACTTCGATTCATACAAATGGAAGTAATTTTTGGAAGAATATGGCAATCAATTTGTTATTAAATCATTTTACATATAAAATGAGAAAGTGGAATGTTGGTTTTATTGATATTATATTTAGATTTACTTAGTTAACTTTGCTATTATCTTGGCATTTCATATATTAACTTTGCAACATCCTTCCATATTATTTAGTTATTAGGTCATATTATTATTTTTAGTGAATTAAATAATTTATTGTGCTAATTGTGTAAGCTATATTGCATTATTTTGATTGAGGTGACTTGTACTTGTCCAGTGTTGAAAACGTAGTAGACTTGAGTGAAATGTCTATTACTTTTCCTTCGGTAAAAATATAGTGTTTTATAGAACAAACAACAACGTATCCAAGAACAACAAAGATGTTGTTCAAAAGGCTGTACTCCCACTAATAATAATGAAATAGTGTTATTATTAATGAGAGCCTATTGATGTAGAGCAGACTTAGACTTCCATGATGATCTAAATTAGATACTACAATACTTGAGATGTTTAGTACAATAGTCTAAAATATGAAAAGATGCTGTGCATTAATCAGGGTGAGGTAGAATGATATTTTCGAATAATTCAAATATTAGCATTCTAAAATTATAGTATAACTTATTAAATTGAGTAGGTGATAACAACTTAAGCATTAAGTATAAAATCTTACTAAATGATTTTTATCATACCCAATTTCACATGCATAAAATAAAAAATTTAAGACAATCCTGAGAACGAGTACTTTAACAAAAAAGAACTATTTTTAACTTTAGATTACTATTCAAAAAATAAAAATTATTAAAAAGGCACGCCATTTTGGTTATGGTATTTTATAGTTCTATAGATTTAGTGTTTAGTGTACTAAAGATAAAAAAGGGCAATGAGGTGGTGGTTTTTGGGTTAATGCAGGGCTTGGCTTAAATGGGTAATCAGATAGTAAGATATGATTTAGAGCATTATTGAGGAAGATAGTGGTTTAATCATTAGATCAGAAGAGTAAAATGGTGTGTGAAGAGTTAAAGCTATTAGTGGAAGTAAAAATTTGTTTAGTTAACGATACTTCTAGTAAAAGGTCTCTCAACTTCGATCATTATTTCTCACAAGGGATTTGGTTGTCAACTTTCTAATGGAAAGTTTGTCACACTCTATGCTTACCTCTCACAAGAGATAAATTAGAATCTCTCCAACTAGGGTTGGTATAAATGCTTATCACAAAGTTGCAAACACAAACAAATGAAATTTTATTCCAATCTTTTCATCTCACAAGGTGAGTTTTCTATTTTATATAGACTTAAATGTTTATTAGTTGCTTATAAAAAAATTTAAAAGCTATACAATTTATTGAATTAAGAAATTCAAAAACAAATCCTATATTTTAGGCTATGGCAAATGTGACGGTGAAACAACTAGACGGTCAGTGTGGCTCTAATAGATCAATGCATCATTTTGATTTTCTTTTTGGCGAGCATCACTGGTAGAAACATGCTAAAGTTTTAGGTCTACTTTCGAGCAGCATGGTTTATAGAGAATCAAGTAGTCAAGAAATCAACACATTCATTGATCTAGTTGGTGAGGGTTGAGCATGTTTCGAGTTCCATGGGTTGGCACAAGTCGAGCGAGTGTGAGACATGTGGCTTAAGAAGCTTTTTATAGCAGCACTAATGATGGTGGAAGGTGAATGGCGACTGAGACATCCAAGAAAATCGAATTTTATGTTTTTTAAAAAATTTTAACCAAATTTTACACAGAGAAACTTATTTATTTTTTGTGTCACTAATAGTTGTATGTTTGTAAGTTAATGCTAGATGTTCTAACAACATTATTTGAGTTGATTGGGGTTATATGTAAGAAATAGTTTTATCAAATCACCAAAAGTCATTATATGCTACTTCTTCAAAATTATTAAGAACATTCTTATAAATACATACTATAATTGAAATTTTCGTATAATAATACATTTTTTTATGCACTATAAAGTTATTTTTAACAACCAAAATACATTTCAATTATTATCATTTATATTAGTCTACTAAATTTTTTTATTTTATTAACCGAATGACCCAACTTTTTTCTTTAATCAATAACTTTTTATTTCTTACATATCTAAAAGTTCATTTTTCTAAATAGATATTTACTATTGTTACATCGTTGTAATTATTTTTTCTGCAAAAACTAATAATTTTTTCTATTTTTAATTTCTCAAAAATTAATGCCTTCTTTTAATTTTTTTACTTTTCAATTCTCAAATTACACACATAATTAATTTTGCATCCTTTAAAAAAGTTTTTTGATTAATTATTTGTTTATTGCTAAATGATTCAAAGTTGTCTTTATATATTAGATTTTAGTTTGTTTTGTCTCTTTTATCTATGTTTGACCTTTGTAATTTGCAAGCTTAAACAAATACATTAATAGAATTACAATGCCTTATCATCAAGTTGATCATTTCAATTCTTACTTTTTTTCAATTATTCAATATTGTGTTTAACAAGTTTATATTTTTATAATACATTCTATTAAGTGTTATAAACAACGTTTGGAAAATATAATTTCATTTAACGTCCTACACATTTCATTTTTTTAATAAACTTTATTGTGTTAATTTATTTATTAAGAATTGATTATTAGTAATATTTTTTTAGAAGGTAAAACTGCAAAAAAAAAATTTTGAACTTTTGATTTCCATAAAACTAGAAAATTTTAAGTTAATTATAACTTTTATTATTTGCACTAAAATGTTCTTTAAATATCATGAATCATATTCAATTGAGAAAGATTTATTTTTTATTAATGAAAAATTTTTATAATTTCTAAATATTTATACTATTAAATTTATGAAAACTATATATTATATTCTGTTAAAATTAACCATACATGAATTGTTTTCTTTTTCTTTTTAAATTTTACAAAACTTTTTGCATTACTTGAAATTATTATTAATATGGTGTTATTTTTATATTTTTTTTAAAATTCACCTATATTTAATAATTTTGTGTTTTCTTCTACCACTTAATATTTAAATTTTTTGTCGATAAATATTTTTTAGACATAATTGCGTCAAATTATTATAATTTCAAACACTATTTTTTTAATTTTTTTCTTATTTATTTTAGAATTTCTAATTTAAAGACAAAAATATTTGACAAATACTAAAAACATTGTATGGATTATGAATATCAGTATTCACTTTGACTTATTATAATTAATTTTTATTTTGTAATGATTATTTGTAATAAACTCTTCAATGCAATCATACCACATCTCTGAAAACCAAATGTTATTTAAGATAAGGACTCATCGGTTCCTCCATATATCTTTTCTATATCTATTATAAGAATGATTAAAGGTAAGCCAAATGTTGTTATTTGCTTGGGGTTTTTCATTATATTTTTATCTCCAAAAATATTCTATTTTTAACATTTTTTTATTTCTATTAAAATGTTAAGTTTTTCTTTGTAAAGTTTTTAAACTATTATTATGACAATTGTTTGATAAATAAATTGTGCTTTAAGTTTGTTTTAATAATTTGAGCATTTGATATCTTAATGATTTTCCATTATCACATATTTTTTAAATTTTTTACATATTAGTAAAAAATGTATGGTCTTTGAATATTAACATGCTATTTTATTACTCAATCACATGAGTATTTAAAATATTTTCGTATTTTAATAATTTGGGTATTCGAATGATTTTTTAAAAAATAATTTAATATTTCATAATTTTTTTGAACATTTGATTGTTAGTTGCAATGACAAATTTACAAAAGACATTTAAAATAAAAAAACACTTTTTGTGACACATAATTTTGAATACTCACTATTTTTTATTAAAGTTAGTTTTTCACATATTATTCAAGAAATTTTAAGTTCATACTCAAATAATTTATTTAATCTTTTAATTTTTTTTGTGAAATATTTTTTATCATAAAATATCATTGAATCAAATAATTGTAATAATTTTTTGTTAATATATTATATCATAGAAATGTTTTTCTAATATAATATTTTATTAACATATCATGCTAATTCATTTGAACAACTAAACTTCTTTTTATAAAGATAATTTTCAATTTTATTATGTTGATGTGCACTTTTAATTTGAAAAAAATTTAATATATTGTTTTTACTATATGTTTGCCTCTGATAGATCACCTAATAAATTTTAAATATGCAAATATTTTTGCTATTTAACTTCTTTTTAATACATATTATTTTATTATTATTATTATGACATGTTATATTTTTAGGAAACAATATAGTTAAATATTATGCAAGATGATTTCATTAATATTTAATTTTTTAAATATATATAATTTTTATAATTTTGTACTTTGTTGTTAATGTTGGATTTTTTTTATTACGTTTGATGATATGGTTAATTTTTTAAATAAATATTAATTACATTATTTAAATGTTCAAGATTTAATTCCTTAATAGATATATTTAATTACGTTATTACAAAGCTTTCATATCTATGTCAACATATTTCTTATCATTATAATTTAAAAAAAGACTTTTTAATAATATATTTTAAATGATTTTTAAAAAATTAAATGTTTGTTCCCAACAAATTTTATTTTATTTGAACATTTTCTAGAATAAAATATTATTTATAATGAATTAACCAAAAACCATTTCTAACACATTATGCATGCGAGCTTTAATAAATATAAACTATTTTTCTTTATATGATTTTTCATTTTTTGTCCTTTTCATAATTTTTATTTTCACCTACATGTTTATTATGTACTTTTTACTATAATATTTTACCTTCGAAGATCATAATTTTAACTTATTTTTTTAAATTCGTTTTTATGCAGTATTTCTCATTTAATATTCATTTCTAGTTTTGTTTTGGCAACTTGTTTTGTTAAAATTTTGTAACACATTAATATTCTATATTACTTTTTTTTTAAATTATTGTGACACAAGTTTTTCCAATAATATATTATCAATGTTTTTATCAAAAATTATATTTTTTGTCAGAAGATTTAATATTCTATTTCAAAATTTTATTTATAGGTTATTTTATTTTTTATTATTTTCTTGGTTGCGAAGAATTATAGTTTCCTCCACTATTATATCACATAAATAAATATCTTATTTTCTTTTTGTGGCCATATTATATCATTATTAAAAACACTATCTCAAAGTTTTATCGTTACTTGTTTTTTTTGCAATTTTTAATAAACTAGAATACTTAACAAGATTAGGTAATTAAGAATATTTTTTCTTTCTATGTTATGAAATAATTTTTAATATTTTTAATAATCTTTATCTTATGTAATATTATTATTTTAGTGTTGCATAATTTCATATGTACTTCGAGATGCTATGATTTGTTTTCACAATAATGACATCAAACATTAAAAATGTATGAAAACTAAAATGGTTTGCTAATAAATAGTTTTTCGTGCAACTGAAATATAGCAATCATATAATGCATAAATATAAATCTTAAATATACTTAAGATAATCATAACTATTTAATATTAGTGGCATGTATTTCCTTGTGAAAAATATTTTTTTGTGTAATCTGAACTTAATAAGTAAACCAATATAAGAAAAATTCTAAAAGTATAGAAAGAAAACTATCTTTCTTTGCTAAATATTTAAATTAATCAAAATTATGAAATGATACTAATAAAAAAATAGGTTTGTAAAATAAAAAAAATGAGAACTATATCAATGAAATTGGAAGCTCTAAAAAACAATGAAAAGCAAAAAAATGTTTATTAATGTTTGGCGTTTAAAATGTCGAAATTATATGCATAAATTCTCAAAAAAATTGAATTTTTTAAAGTGAATAGGAAATACCAAATTTAAATAGAGATGAAATTTTAAAGTAAAAAAATAATAAATGGTAAGACACAAAAAATGACAAGGCCCACAAAATTATCGCAATAAGTTATGAAAAAATCGTATCGTAATCAATAATTTAATTAAAACTTTTGAGGAAAGAAATGAACAAATAAGGTAAACCGAATGTATATGAACTTCAAATTATTTAACATAATTTTTCAAAGGGCATGAAAAAATGTTTTAAAGAAATTGTTAAACAGTCAAAACAAAAAGAATTATTAATGAACAAATACTTAAAATTTTAAAACAATATTGTCATAATTTAAAAGAAAATTTCATAGAAGCAAAAGTATAAAAATAACTATTACAAATAACTAGAATGTAGTTTCCACAAAGCATATGCCATTACTATTAGCAATATACCATTTATAATTTAATTTTCACTTTCTTATTATAATAAACAAAAAATATGATTTTTATTGTGTTATCATGACCAAATTAAAATACATAGTTCAACTTTGCAGATTGCCTATATTATTTGTAGTAAGGGTTTTTGTTTTGTATCATGCATATTTTTTAGAAATCTTGAAAATAAAGTGCATATTACTAAAAGTTTTCTTTCTTATTTTTTTATCGTAATTTTTTGTGAATAAATCTATTCCGTTTGAATTCTTGTTTTGATTTTTTAGATCTTCTTAATAGAATATATAATCATATCTATATCAATTAGAGTATTGTTTGCTTCTTCATACTAGTATAATGATAATTAATGCATCCTATTATATAATACTTTGTATGGTGCCATCTCTACATTAGACGAATAATTGTTATTATAAGAAAATTATTTAAAAATGGAATACTTTTCTAGTTGTCTTTAAAACATAATTTTCATAGTCCTAATATATTCTTAAGTGTTTTGAATATTCTCTTTCATTGATTTTTACTTTAAGCCTAGAATAATTTGTTAGAGATTAGTGAAGTATCACATGGAACAAGAAACCTTTCTCAAAAGTATGATATAAGTTTGGAATCCTTATGTAATATAATGTTTTGTCAAAAATGTTCCCTTCATAAGTAAAATATGAGTTTTTGTGGTTAAGAACATCATTTTCAAACATACAAATGTTTGGGTTTTAATCTTCCACACATCATCATGTTGGTTTAGGACAACAACTTCTTAAAATCAATGTGCCAAATTGTAAATAGTAAAGTTCCCTCTATTTGTTATGGGTATAACATATATCTCTCACTTATCTATCAAAATATTTAATTGAACTTCCTCTGAGTTATATATCATAAAGGTTTGCACTTCTTAAAGAGTTAGTATCTAATTTTACATTTCACTTGGTGATACATTATCCCTAAACATTAATGATTGAATATTTCAAGCTATTCAATTTATCTTAACGTTTAAATTGATTTATCATCAAACGAATTTTAGACAAGAGATTGTCTGTAATTTGTAATAACAAGAAGCCTATATATGAATTCTTCAGCATTTTTTGCAAATATGAATTTTATTTGTAATTCATCTCTTCCTTATCAAATTTAATAGGATCAAGGATTTTTTCAAATGTTGATTTTTCAATCTTTAAGGTTCATTTTATGTCCTTTTTTCTATATTAAGGGCCTTCTTCCCAAAGTAGTATAAAGAACAATTCTAATTATTGTCCATTGTCTATTCAAATGTAGGGTAGTTCAAAAACATGTTATCAAATTCAAATTTTTTGAGACATCAAGGATGAATTTTTATGAGATTTAAGGGAAGAGGTAGATGACTTGATCTAGTTCTAACAAGGTGATGAATTATAAAAGTTGAAAGTAGTTATCTATTTCTCATCAACGAATAACTTATCTAATATTTTCCAAACCAATATTTTATTGCCTTTTCTATCCTATTTAAAGGAATAACTAAAAAAATCAGTACTGCTTAAAATGGCATGGAATTGTGCAATCAACAAACACTTACGTTGGCTTTATTTTTTAGTAGATTATCCATTGTAATAATCTAAAGATGTGATTTCAATAAAATCCTTATCCATAATCCATTGATTTGTAGTATTGTTGACAATGTGAAATGGCTTGCCCATAACAAGCTCCATCTACAAGTCATGCTTTTATCATATGTGAAGGTGTACCTTGCTTCAAAAACCTAGTCTTGATGCTTGATATTTATGTGGATAAACTACTCCTCATTAATGTCAACATTATAGTTGAAGTCATTCCAAAGAATCTATATCTTGTCTGATATATTGTAATAATAATGCTAAAAATTGAGTTTAACATCAAATTTTTACGTCTTATCCATAAAAGATAGGTCGCAGCAAGGCAACTTACTAAAAAATATATATTTTAATAAATTGAATAATCACATGGTTAAACAATTTTTAGTAGTAATTTAAATATTTCAAAATGAGAAATTATTCATTAAGACAAGTATTATATACAATTTGGATAATTGAAAGAATTCTCTAATTCCTTTTGTGTTAATTTGTTTTTCCTAAGTCTTCTAAAATTGTTTTCTTATCCTTCAACATTTCAATGGATTAAACTCCCCAATAGTTTGAATTTTAAACATAGAGGTTGATGATTTCCATAATGTTCTTCACGAAAATTTTTAATTCCTAGATTGTCATTTTAGTGCTAAATTTTAACCTATGAATTCTTTCAATTAAAAGCTTAATCATTGTTCTTACCAATTTTGACAATTTTTTAAGGAACTATAATGATACAATAATTAGCTTGCCAAACAATTACATCCCTTGCATATATCATTTACCTTTCATTACCATTAAGGATGTGCTCAATGGTTTTATTTTTGCTAAGACCTATGTTTGAGCATCCATAGTGAATCTCATGGTCAAAGAGTTAACAACTTAAGTAGGAATTTTGGTTGGTTTAGTATTTTCCTATTGTTGATTTTTTTCATTGACATCATTATTGATATTTTGTCCATTAATTACATGACCCTATTCCTCGATATAAACAATAAGATAATCCTAAGAGTTATTTAATTATTTTTAATGTTTGCCTTGAGCTAGTTGATGCCAACATTTGTGGCATCCTTTGTAAAATTTAGGTAAGTTATCGAAGTAGATTTTCTAACAAAAGTTATTGCTTTAAATCACTTTAGTAGAAATTCTAATTTGGTTTGACAACTCTTTTTGTAACATAACATCAATACATACTCAAGTAATTTTAGGATGTGTGAGATTCAAGTAGCAACATTTACCTTCAAAAGGCATAGTCACTGATGTTATTAAGTGAAGTTCTAAAACAATGAATTGGTAGGTGCTTTGTTGTCTTCCAACTTACGTGATTAACTAAAATTCAATTGAAAGATATGGTTGAAGCCATACATAAATGAGATGGACTATTAAGAGTCCTACAACGTTCACTCAAATTCACATCTGAATAGCTTGTGTGCATGAAGAAACATTTTAATGGATATTTACAAATTTTTCCTTCAATTTAATAAGTACCATTTGCAAATAACTAAGTGAATAAATTTTTCTATGACATCTAAATTTTCTTTTCTTAATTGAATATTCTATCTATTCAAAACATCAATGCAAGAATTACTTACAAATAATTTTTATCACAATAAACCTGCTTGTTTCGTAAATCATTTACTAATCAATTAATCATTTAGATAACTTATAATCACATTCAACAAGTGAGATATCATCAAGATATCAATCAAACTTTGCACCTTTCATTAACAAACTTAGTGAGAGAATACATGATTTTGCTTCTCTTTTTTGTTCCTTTTTCTTCTTCTCTTTCAATTATTAAATACTCATGCAAGACAATTTATCTTCAAATGACTTACCTAAATCTTGCATTTATTCATAACAAGAAGAAAAACTGTAGACTTTTATCCCAATGTTATGAGATAGAGAAAAGTGTAAACATTTTTCTCCTCTTCCATAGTGAATAATGTTTCCAAAGAAATAAAGGTGAATAATTAACAATGTTAATAGATATTAGAAACAATTCATCATAAAAAAATGTAAGACAATGACCTCGTATTAAGAATTTCTTAATTTTACAAAACCAATATGACAACAATTGAGAGGACTATAGTTCTTATAAGAGTAGGGGTATCTTGCCTTTTTTGTTTGTTAACAAAAATGATTTTTATTATCTAACAATTAATACGATCATTTGAAATCGTTCCTTATACTTGCAAGATAATATTATAAATAGATAATAATTAAAACAAATAAAATAAATAAATAAATAAAAGACATAATGATTCAAATAGTTGTTCCATAAACACAAAGCACTCATTAAACCACAATCAAGTTAGCTAGGCATGTACTAAACTAGCAACGTTTGCCATATAATAGGCAAACTAGAAATCCTTGCAACAACCTCATTAATTACTAATTCACCACAACACCTTGAGCTTGCAATGATTACCAACCTTGATCATAACACAACAACAATTATAGTGGTTGAAAGAAAATAACCTATAACGCAGAAAAAGTTTTATAGCTCTTACCTTAATCTCTTTTTTCTAAAATTTGACAAAATATTTAAACATATGATGAAGATATTATTATGCTTAGAATCAAACAAATAATGATAATAGAATGAAATTTGTTCATCCAACTATTCTAAGATAAAAAAATAGTCTTACTTCTATTATTGATGAATCACTCATTTTCAATTGTAAGACAAATAGTTTTATTTACTTTCCTAAAGTGATTAAAGTAGTGAGTATGAATTTAGTAATTGTCCATAAACTTATATTCAACAGACCATTATAGGACAATAGATGGATGGAGTTGACTGCTCAAAAAGATCAGCTACCTCACTTTTACGTGTTTGAAGCATAAGTTTACCATACAAGTATGTTTTAAATGAAATAATACAAAAACTTGTCTATACATGTGAAACAATTAGTCATCATATTAGGTTATTGTAAACTAGAGAAAACTTTAAGATTATTTTAAACCTTTTTTTTTTAATTTATACCACATATTTTGGATCTATGAACTTTTCTATTTAATAGTTTATGTGTTCTTGAATGAAAAATGTCAAATGGAACTCAAGAAGAATGATTTAATCAGAATGGGTGCTTCATTTTTTTAAAGTACAACTTATCTATAAAGGAAAGGTTCAATAGTTTCCTCAACTCAAATATAGTGAACTTAGGATCTTTAAATGATTTAGCAACAACAGTTGAAGCAAACCCACTTGACCTAACATAAGGAAGTTACTCAAGCCATTAAGCTGAGCCATCAATCTTCAAACCATCTTAAGATGTCGATTTGCCTTTCTCCATCGCAATTTTTCACTCTCACTAGTTGTTACTACATATTCACATTAGCTTAACCAAGGATTGCCACATATTATCTTTATAAAGTTATCCCAAAAACATTTTTTAACTTAGTTTACAAAATAGGCTTTAAAAATTGAAATTCAAATGCTTCCATATAATTTTGTATTTTTTTTGTTCAATTTTTCTATTCATTTATTTTTTGTACAATTCTTAAGATTTTAATATTTTTTTATTTTAAGTATTTTTAATATAAAATATCATTAATTATTTATTGAGATAATATTTTGTATCCACCGTAACAAAAATAATTTTTTAGATTTTAAATTTCCTTTAGATATCTATTTTTTCTTATTTTCATGAGATTTAGTTATTGTTTAAACTTATGTTGGTTATTAGAATTAGAAAATTTTGTAGATAACATAAGAATTTAGTTTTTAACATTTTTTTTATTGCGTTGCTATATTGACATTTTATATGTTAAAATTGGCAATAATTTCTATTTAATAAATCAAGTTTATTTGGCTTACTTTTATGAAAAAAGCACATGCTTGTGTGTTTTCACGATATTCAAATATTTTGTTAAATTTGTTACACTCTTGTCTTTGATGAGTCAAGCATAAATGTGTATATTTTATTTGGGCCTATTTTTAAGTAAAATTGTTACTAATTAATTAAATCAAGCTATGTATTTTAGATGTCTAAAAGAATGGTCTCTAAGGGCCATGAGGTCATGACATACTTCAAGAAAATTTGAGACATGCACAAGATTTTTTATAATTAAATTTCTTTTTATTTCTCTTAAATTTGATATGTCCAAACTTTGAGATTATGAGATACACTAGTAATATTAATATTTAAAAATATTATAAAGTTATTTAATATTGAATTTTGATTTTTGGGCCAAGCATATTTGACAAAATGTATAGATATTGGTATTTGATTTTTTAATATTGCTTTGGAATTGTTTTTCATGAATTTCTTTTCATAGCTATTTAAATAACTTATAATACTATAAGAATATAAAATTATCTTTATACACTTATATTCAAATTTTTGACACAAAAATTCGTCAAAAATACCCTAAAATAGCTGAAGTCTCGGGAAAATGCACTGTAGCAATGGGCGGGTCGACCCGGCACGAAAATAGCCCGTCCAGGTCTTTTAGAAATTAAAAATTTCATTTAAAAATAAAAATTTGGTTGACCTGAGAAGGCCGAGCCAAGCACGCCGAGAGGAGCTCGGCTAGAGCTGGTCAACGGTCAAATCAACAGTGCCTGGCTAAGCCAAGCCCGCCCAAAGCCCGCCGAGAGGAGCTCGGCTTGGTCAAACTGCAGCACGGTCAACAGTCAATGAACAATGCTTGGCTAAGTCAACCCGAACCAGGTGATCAAGTCCTGGTCAAGGAAGGGGGGAGCCAACCCCAAAGAGGCTCGCAATGTAAACAGGGTAGATTTCTTATATAGCGCTCCAACACTTCCGCATATGCAATGTGGGACTAAAAATCCCAGTTTCAGCCTTCGAGGGATCCAATGGCTCAGATCAAGCCCGCCTGGATCCAACGCACAAGATTCATCCCGCAAGGTAAAATCTGTGTCATTCATCTTTGTGCTCGGATCATACGCACGGGATTAAATCGCGTAAACGGTAATCGCGAGATTTAATCCGTAAAGTTCGATTACGCGTCCTTATCCAACGCTTTGGATTAAGCCCGAACGGTAAAATGAGTAAATCAATCTGCGACGTCCGTTTTTGGGCCTGGATCGGATGGTGGCTGCTTTCCGTCCGTTGCCCAAACGGCTAATTAATTTTTGGAGTCGTTGGGGGTATTTTTAGAGCTCAAATTTGAGCTCTATAAATATGGAAAATCGATGTATTTTTCAGATTAACCTTTGCTAAATTTTCCAAAGATTTCAGATCTCAAAATTCGAGCACTCAAGCAAAAACGGTGCATCCAAGCTCAAAAAGCAAAGCGGCAAGAAGGCTATTGGAATTAGAGGTTTTTCAATTATTTCTTAATTTCTATCTCTCTAATTTGTCGATTGTGTGTGCCTCCTCTTTTCTCCTATTTCTCTTAAGTTTTTTGCCAATCGTTGTACTTTTCGTTTTGGGGCAAGGGCATCCCGACAGTAGTGCTAAAGCCTTGGGTCTAAGTTGAGCCCAGTAAAATCTCAAGTAGGTTTGGGATTAGCCGTAGTAAAAATCCCAAGTAGGTTTGAGGTGAATCGTACGAAAAACCTCACTTGTAATCGATGCATTTTGTGGATTTTTCCCAACACCGGTTGGGGGTGGACGTAGACTCGGTTTTGAGTAGAACTACTTAAAAATTTGTGTGTTCAACTCTCTTTACTTTGCTTAAAGGTTTTTAAGTTTAATTTCGAAATTCATAAAATTTTAAATACACAATTCACCCCCCCCCTCTTGTGGTTTGTAAGTTTTGTGATTTTTTTTATTTTAAGTATTATATGTAGTTTTATTTTGTTTTATTTTCATGGGGCTTTTTATTTTAGTTTGAAAGTTTTCTTTGCTTTTTCATAATGTAATTTAACTTTTAAAATAGGATTTGCCCATAGCTTTTCTCAACATGTTTATTTTTTCATTTCTTTGATAAATAGTATTTATTTCCAATATATTAATTATATTTTTTTGATCTTTTAAATTTTTTTAATTGCTATATAATAGATAAGAAAATGAATTTTAATAAAATTCTAAAAAGAATATAAAATATAAGTAATCTTTAGCATTAAATTTCTTTTATTTTTAAAAAATTTTTGGTATTATTTGTACGACATTGGTATTTGACATAAACAAACTATTTGTAATGTTTTATAATGTCATGTAGCGGTAACACTTACATTGTAAATTTCGTGTACATTAACAATTTCATATTATGTCTTTTATTCCTTCTTATTTACAAATTTAAAAGTATTTATCATTCTTAAATTAAGAAAAAATTCATTTTTACCACATATGATTTTTTTATTAAATAATTTAAAATAGTTATTAATTCATTAATTTTTTTAATTTTTTTTCTTCAATAATTTATTTTTTGTGATTATTATTTCTCATCAATTTCTTTTCTAGAATTATTTTATTAGTTCAAAAATTAGTACATTATTAGTTATATTTAATTTGTCATAAGTGTTTATTTTTTTAAGGAACATTAAACTTGGCATGCTAATAGTTTTTAAGAAAAATTTTCTTGAATGTGACGTGTGCTTGAATATTTTAATTTATAATATTTTTGTGATTTTTATTAATTATTATAATTTAGATATCAGTTTATTTAGTTATTAAACATTTAATGTAACGAACTTGTTTATTCAAATGCTAAACAAATTTTTTATCCATTAAATAGTTAATAGTTATAGCAATTTTCTATCCTTACATGTTCAAAATGTTTTATTTTTTCTCTAAAACATGTTTTGTCTTTATACTCATGATAAATGTTTGGCATAATGATTTTGTTATTTTTATAGTTTTATTTGTAATCATTTTTTTCATGATTAAATTACCGCCAAAGTGTTGTTTTTAAATTGTATATTATTATTGTGATCATTTTCATTATTTTATGTACACGAATTTTTTGATATATTTAAAATTCATTTTTATAATTACTTTTTTTATATATTTGGATATGATGATCACAAATTCAAGTTAAATATTGATAAATATTATGTTGAGTTTAACATTATAACTTCTAAATCTCCAGATATATTGTAATCATTCAAGTTTTGTGTCAATTGGTTCTTAAAGTTATTGTAAGCTTTTTTAAATATGGTAAAAAATTTTGTTTTCTCACATCTTTCAAAAGTTATTGTTTTTTAAATTATTTTCATACAAAAATATTATTTGGCATTGTTATATGAAGCAAAACATCGTTTTATTTTATTTTAGAATGTAAAATAAATTTATACCCTAAAATTCGCCCTTGTTAACTATTTCCCAAAGTTTTACCTAACTCTTTCTTTATTTATTTTTCAACACTATTGCTTTAATCAAGGTTGTGTTATTTAAAAAAAAAGTTCATCTATTTGAAAGGTAGAGTCAAGAAGTAAAATTCATCTATGTTATATATATATATATATATATATATATATATATATATATATATATATATATATATATATTAAAGGTTTTAGCTACTTTTTATTTTTCATTAAAAGTTTCTTTTTCAATTGATTGTTTTTGTAAAATCTTTTAAAATTTAAAACAATTTGTAGATTTGATCATTATTGCAAAGAAATTTATGTTTTATTGTTTTTAAGAATATTAATATTCTTAGCTATAATTATTAATAAATTATTGATAATCATGATGATTTCAAATTTTTCTAAATTGGGTTATAATTTACTTCATATTATATAACTCAAACCATCAATAATAAAACTCTTGTAGAACATTATTTGTTTGTTATTATCATAGATATTCTTTACGATTGCAAATTTTCTTTTTTCCTGAAAATAAAACCTTCATTAAAGCGAAGGGGCAAATACATGCAGCGTCCTCTACGGAGGGTCAAACAGGAAATCAAAAAACAGCAATTTGCGTAACGGCTTGGGGAGAGGCACATCCCGTCCCTAGCTGAAGCTGGACCGGCACGCAGCACGCGCCACCCAGTCTGCAGGCGCGTTACGTTCCTTATTGATACAAGAAATGACAAGGGCATCAAGATCCCGAGCATGGAGGATTGCTTTGGCATATATACCCCCCGTGGGCGCCTGGGCAAGGATAGCACGCACGTCCAACATGGCCAGCATCGAGTCAGTTTGGACCTCGATGGCCCGAGTGTCTGGGAGCTCAGTTTTAGCCACTTCCAGGGCCTCCAGCATAGCATAGGCTTCCATGGCTGCACTCGCTTGAGAGATCACTTTCTTTCCCATCACCAGCAGGGGCTTCCCCACATGATCCCTAGCCACCAGGCCAAGACCCACCAAGTGGTCCCCAACAGCTGCGTCACAATTGAATTTAACCCATCCAGTGGGAGGAGTAACCCAGTTTTGGGCTACGTTCAGTTCAGGTGAACTGAGCAAGTTCCCGTAGGACGTGGAATGGCGCATTCGGTGATGCAGAGCAACCTCAAACTGCAACTTCCTCAAAATGAGACTGTAGTTTGGCCTTTCGTCATAGTGCTTCTTCGCATTGCGGAGTTCCCAGATGTAGTACATTGCCGTGGCTAGGGTTACAACGTGCTTCATACTGTTAGCTTCATGTCGCACAGGCGCTGCCACTAGCTCACAGAACCGCTGCAAGAAATCATACCCAGTGCCCTCACCATGGCAAAGACCGAGGGCAGATACGGCCTCATGAAGTTGGCGGCTACTCCAGATGACTTGTGCACACGAGCACTCCCAGATAAAGTGTTCCGGCGTCTCGTCAGCATTACAACCCAAAACGTAGCTACTGCACTCGGCAAGTCTTCTGCGGGCCAGCCATGCTGTAGTAGGGATGTCATCACCAATCAGACGCCAAAGGAAAAATTTCACCCTAGGCAGTGCCTTAACTTTCCAGATCATCTTGAGGCACTCCGTATTAGCAAAATAATTTCCCATGTCCTCACCTGCATTAGCACTGCGGAGTTGCAAGTAAAGTATTGAATTGTTGACCTGGGGCGACTCCGTCTGCAGCTGCACAAGCATGTCATGATTTCGAGCCCAAGGTAGGTGCAAGACGCGGTCAAAAAGGAGGTCGTTGGCCCAAGCCATAATGCTTGCTACGTTCCAAACACCCACATCAGCAACGCATGCACTAACATGTGTTGGCCAGTCCACCGCCATGTTGATGAACGTAGGCCACAGGCAAATTGGGAGCACCCCAAGCCAGTTGTCTTCAGCAAATAAAACATCCTTGCCATCACCAATTCTCCACACAAAGTTTGCAAGAGCGACCGGTATACCAGCAGCAAGAAGCCTGCATGCATGGGATGGCCCCCTCGGAGTCTTAACAAGGGAGTGAGCAGCGCCGTATTTAGCAGCCATGGTGCACACCCAGGGGTTCCCCTCGCGCCCAATCAATCTTCTGCAATGTTTCATAATCAGAACCCGCTGCCAAGTGCGCAGGTCAAGAAGGCCAAGGCCCCCCGCAGCCTTGGGCAAAGTAACCTTCTCCCAGCTAGCATAATGCATCCTCCTGTCACCAGTCGCACCACACCAAAGAAAATTCCTAATCTTCCGCTCCGCCATGTCAATGGCATGCTTTGGAAGGACACAATGACTTAGCAGATGAGTGGGGATAGAGTTGAGTACGCATTTGATCATGGCAACCCTCCCAGCAAGTGACAGATGCCTGATGCGCCATTTCATCACTTGGTCATCGATCTTTTGGAGCAAGAACTTAACATCCTTCAACTTAATTAATTTTGCCGAAATTCGAACTCCCAGATAGCAAAGGTTCTCCCCATGCGCCATATTCAATTTCCTCGCAATCACCTTCTTTCTTTTAGTGCTAGTGAGTTTACTGAAGAAAACCTTAGACTTCGCACTGTTAACACTCATTCTCGTGGCTCTGCAAAACTCCTGCATGGCCATATTAACTGCGTGCGCCACAGCACGTGTGGCCAATGCATACACCAGGATGTCGTCAGCAAACAAAAGATGGGAAACAAGCAGAGAATTCTTCCCAGGTCGAAACCCAAGCAGTGACCTGGACTCATAGTTATGCATAATTGTGGAGAGATACTCCGTCACAAAAGTGAATAAATACGGCGAAAGGGGACAGCCTTGACGCAGACCGCGTTTCGCATGGATCCAGGGAAGCCGAACGCCATTGAGCAGGACCCCATACCTAGGGTTTACAATGCATGCCTCAACCCAGTCGCACCAGATGGACGGAAACCCCATAGCTTTTAATATGTTCATCACACACTCCCATTGCACCGTATCATAGGCTTGCTCCATGTCCACTTTAACTGTCATGAGTCGAGCCCTCGCAGAGGATGAGTGCATTCGCGAAGCCATTTCCTGGGCCATGAATATATTGTCTGCAATACATCTTGTAGGCACAAACGCCCCCTGTTCCCTTGATATGAGGACAGGAAGAATTGGCTTAATCCTTTCCACAAGAACTCGTGCAACAACTTTGTAGATGAAGTTACATAAGCTTATTGGCCTAAACTGATCCGGCCTGCATGCACCATGAGATTTCGATGCAAGGACAATAAGAGTATCCTTCCAGCATTCAGGCATTTGCTTTTCAGCGAAGAAGGAGAGCATCGCACGTATAGTGTCACCTTGAGTGATATGCCAATATCCGTGGACAAACTCCGCAGTAACCCCATCCAGGCCAGGGGCCTTGTTCCTCCTCGCAGCTTTGATGGCCAAGATAACCTCCTGTTCAGTCACAGGGCAGGCCAGCATAGTTGCCTGAGCGTCATTCACACTGGCGTGCGGCACATGCTTCAGAATAGGTAGGGGAGTCACCCCACCACCCCACTTCATCTGAAAGAAGGGTTCCAAGATTGCACCCATAGAGTCCAGCGAAGTGACCATGCTGCCTGAATCATCCTTCAGCTAGGCAATGAGATTATTACGGGTGCGTGCAGTCACGACAGCATGGAAGAAATGAGTATTACGATCTCCCAGATGGGTCCAGTGGAGTTTCGCCCATTGCCACCACCACCGCTCCTCCAGCGCGCAGCCGCGGTGGAAGTCCAAGATTAACCGCCCAAGACGGCATTGTTCCTCTACATTTAATCCCTCCCAAGACTCTTTGATTTGCAAGGAATTGATACTGCGTTCAACGTTAGCATTGACACTCATAATATCACCAACCTCCAACTTGCTCCATGTACGCAGAGCCAGAAGCGACCTGTGAAACTTGGTTGATAGGCACTCCATATAATTCCCCTTAGTACGTCGACTCCACGCCTGATGCACAACCCTCATTGCCTTCGGAAATTGCAACCAGATGCTCTCAAATTGAATGCGGCGCTTGCAAACAGGCCTTCGCCCCCCTTCAATGTCGATGAGGAGAGGATAGTGATCAGAACCAATCCGCATGAGGTGAACAACAGAGCAGCCCGGGAATACACGCATGCCTGCAATCTTCATCAACGCTCTGTCCAGCCTTTCAAGAATCCTTGCACCCCCCTGCTTTCCATTACACCACGTAAACCTATTCCCAGTAAACATGAGATCCACCAGCTGGATATCTTGGATCATATCTGCAAACTCTTGCTGCAAGCTGCTGAATTTAAACTTCTTTCCCCCCTTCTTTTCACCCTGCGACATGACAATATTGAAGTCGCCGGCAACCAGCAATGGGCTAGCATTGTCAGCCTCCTTCCTCAAGAAATCCCACAGTTCCTTACGTTTCAGAGTCTCCCTCGGGCCATAGACAACACAGCACTTGAGGGACGTGCCCCATTTCATACCCACCTCAAACTAAACCGCATGCATCAGCGAATGAATGGAACTCACCATCAGACAGCTCCTCCATAGAACAACTATGCCAGTAGACTTCCCTGCCGAAGGTTGCACCACATAGTTCCATTCCTTACCCAGCAGACGATCAACGTCCCTCCGCTCAAAGCTTTGGGCTCTGGTCTCAACTAGGGCAACCACCCCGATCTTTTTTCATTAAATAGTTTCTATTGATGTACTTGTATTGAAGGTATTTATTTAAATTTAATATAAATCATTTTTGATATCATAAATGTTCAATAATCTTTTTATATTTCAATAATATCTCAATCTTTTATACATGTACTTGTACTAAGATATTTTGTGGATCAATGCCTTTTACTTTTTATAGTTGAACAATGATTTTTTGTAAGTGTGGTATGTAATATTATACTATGGAGTTTTTATTTCATCACATAATATGATCAATTTTTTTTTATTAATTTTATGTTAATAACTTTTGTTGATTTTATTTTGCCTTTGTTCATTTCTATGTTCTTACATTTATTAGTTAAAAATTTCCAAAAAAAATCTTTTGTTTATGTTTATACAAATAGAGTTAAGCATCTCATGTAACTCAATATCTTGATTATTTTTATATAAAATTTTGTAAAATTTTTCATTTATGTTAAACATTTGCATCTATGTAAGACATGTTTTGAAAACTTTAAAAGTTTTCATCTTTTAATCAAAATTTTTTATATTATATATGATTATGTTTTTTTGCTATATCATGTTTGACATGTTTGTCCATAATTTAAAATTATATTTTTAGAATACATTTTTTAATTTATTTAGTATTTTATTTATAAAAGACTATCGACATAATTGTGTAAAATTAGTTGAAAAAGAAGGGAAAAATCTTAAAGATGGTCTAATAAACTATAAAGAATCTATTGACAACAATATCACTTTAATTAGAAAAAACATTTTGATTAGTTATTGCAAAGAAAATAGTAAAAAAAATTAATAACAAATGCTAGGTAAAAAAATATTGAGTTGATATAAAGGTGAGTTGCCCAAGAAGTTCTTTAAATTATTTTTGAATAAACCTTTAGGACATTTAGGTGCAACAAACAATAAGTGTAGATCTAATTATCTAATCAAGTGATTAGAAAGTTTTGCTTTTAAGGAAATAGTTGAAGTCTTTATTCGATGAAGCTAAGATAAGAGATTGAAAGGTGTAATATGACTCTTAGAAGCTCCATTATATTTTTGAAATTTTTTGGGTGATTATTAGATTCCCATCAAATATTCAATAATCATTCAATCAATATTTAAAAGTTTCAAACAGGATACATATGGTTTAATGAGGCCTTTAATTTGCTCATATGTTGAACACTAAAAAAAAGATTTTATTCTAACAAAAATAAATATGGCACAATAAAGATAACATGCGTTATATTGCATGACAAAGTTATTGACTTTTATTTTATAGTAATGCATATATTTTGTTGAGTATGGTAATGACTTATTATGTAATCTAATCTAAAAAATAAATTATCTTTCTTATACAAATCTTAACGCTTGTCTTATTAAATAGTTATGATAGCTCACTCTATTTTAGAGTAACATTTATTCATCATATTTGAAAATAAAGAAACTCAATTGAAATAGTTAGATTTGTTAAATGCATAAGATGGTTATTAATTTATAATAATTTTAGTTTGAATAATGTATTCAAATTTAAATCATTTCAAAAATATAATAGTGAGTTATTATTGTGGCAATAAAGCTCAATATAACATTTATGTTGCTATAAATTTTTTATTTGAAAATTTTATTATATAATTTATTTTTTAAATTTGTTAATAGGATATTTTTCTTATGACATAGTGTTACACCCATGTGTTTAATGAGTCAAGAAGAAATGTTTATATTTCATATAGGCTTGTTCTAAACAAAATTATTAATATTCAATTAAGACAAGTCATGAACTTTAAATGCCTAAGATAGTGGTCTTCAAGACTCTTGGAGTCATGGCAAGCTTCAAGGAAATTGAAGACATGTACCAAAGCATTCATACTTGATTTTTTTTTTATTTTTCTTAAATTTGATATGTCCAAATTTTGAGATGATGTGACACACTAGTAGTATTAATATTTAAAAATGTTATAAAATTAATAATTATTGAATTTTGATTTTTGGGCCAAGCTTTATTGACAAAAAGTATAGACATTAATATTTGATTTCTTAAAATTATATAGGAATTAGTTTTCATGAATTTCTTTTCGTAGACATTTAGAAAACTTATAATACTATAGTAATATAAATTTTTTTTGATACACTTATATTAAATATTTGGCACAAAAATTTCCACAAAACACCCTAAAACAACGTTACTCTCGAGAATTTTCACTGTAGCATTAGGCGGGTCGACCTGACCTGACCACTGGCCCATCCAGGCATTTAGAAATTAAAAAAATAATAATAATAAATTTTAAAATTTGGTGTGCTGACCCTGTAGGGGCGCCCATAGTTCAAAGGAATTAAGCCTACAGGCAACGCCGAACGCAGCATGACAATTTCAGGTCGCAGGCATTGACGGAACAATGCAATATCAAGTCAACCTAAACCAGGTGATGAAATCTTGGTCAAGGAAGGGGGGAGCCAACCCCAAAGAGGCTCGAGATTGACGAGAAGCGAATTATTTTTAAAGCTCAATGGCCAAGAATTTTCCGCGATGTAGGACTAAATTCCAACCTTACTACCAAAGAAATCAGAAGAACAAGCGTGATCGGACAGCTCAGATTATTCAGCCTAAAATGACATGCAATAGAATTGAACCCAGGCTGCACGGATATGCATCAGGATGCGAAACCACTGTGGGAAACTATTTTAATTTAAATTATGTCAGAACACATTTTATTAATACATACAAGACAGCGTGCGCGGAATCCAACTGCTCAGATCAAGCCCGCTCAGATCGAACAGACAGGATTAATCTCAAACGGTAAATTCGAGATTAAATCCATGCCGTTCGTGTTTGGGCCCGAATCGCACGGTAGCTGTTTTCCGTTTGTTACTCAAACAGCTAGTTGATTTTAAGAGCTGTTGAGAGTGATTTTAGAGCTCAAATTTAAGCTCTATAAATAGGGAAAATTGAAGAACTTCTAGAGGTTACATTTTGCTAAGATCTTTAAGCTTTCAGACAACGACTTCGAGCAAAATCAAGTGAATACGGTGCTTCTAATTTCATAAAGAGAAAGTGACAAAAAGGATTCCGAAATTAGAGGTTATTGCTTCAACGATCTCTCAATCTTTATTCCTCTAATTTTTGGTCGTGTGTGCCTCTTATTTTACCTCAAGTTATTTTAAGTTTTGCCAATTTTTTGTATTCTGTTTTTTTGGGTAAGGGCATCCCGGCATTGTACAAAAGCCCGGAGTTTGAGTTGAGCCTGAAAAAACTCAAGTAAGTTCGAGATTAGCCGTAGGAAAAATCCCAAGTAGGTTTGAGGTGAACCGTACGAAAAACCTCTATTGTAATTTGGTATTTTTAGTGTTATTTTTGCCAACACTTATTAGGGGTGGATGTAGGCTCAATTTTGAGTCGAATCACCTTAAAAATCTTGTGTGTTATATTTCTTCTTATTCTCGCTTAACAGATTTAATTTTTAATTGAAACCTAAAATTAAAAATTTTATTTACCACAATTCACTCCCCTCTTGTGGGATTTCCTTAAGCACAAAGAACTTCAATTGGTATCAGAGCGAGGAATCCCAATTTACGTGAGTAACATCACATGGGAGATCCGCTTGTGCTAAGAGAAGGTTTATTCATAATTTTTTTTTATTTTGAGATTTTTGGTTTTATGGCTTCTTCTTTGATTGAGATGAGTGCAACTTTGTGTGAAGGTTTTTCTTCAAATCGGCCTCCCTTATTTAAAGGAGAATTTTACTTGTATTGGAAGAATTGTTCTAGGATTTTTATTCAATCTATTGATTTAGAATTATGTGAAGTTATGACTAAGCCTTATGAACTTCCTAGATATTCTTCTACTAATGAAGTCAAGCCTTTTAGTGAGCTTAATATTGAGCACAAAAGATTGGCTCAATTAAAAGCTAGGGCATTGAACTATCTTCATTGTGAAATTTCTCCTAGTGAGTTTACACAAATTATGAATTTGCATACTACATTTGAGGTGTGGAAAAAACTTGAAGTAACTTATGAGGGCACCTCACAAGTGAAAGGGACAAAAATTAACATCCTCACCCATGACTATGAACTTTTTAGAATGAATCCCGATGAGAGTATTAAAAGCATGTTTTTACGGTTTAATGATATTACAAATGGCTTGGCAAATCTTAGGAGAGTATTCTCAAATGGTGACCTTGTAAGAAAAATTTTGAGAATCCAAAGGAATTTGATCCCCTTGCAATGGCTATTAAAGCGGCCAAAGATATCAACAAACTTTCATTGGATGAACTCCTTGGGGAACTTCTCACAGCCGAAATAAAGATTACTAGGAGACTAACGGAAGAGGCTTCTACAAGCAAGTTAAAGCATGAAAGGAAGAAGGAAGAGCCCATGGCCTTTAAAGCCACCAAATATGATTCAGATTCCACTTTTACCTCTTCCACTAATTTGGAGGATGAGATAAGCTTTCATGTTAAAGATTTAGCAAAAAATTTGGTAAAAAATTTTCTTAATAGGAAAGAGAAGAAGAAGAGCAATAAGGAAAGGAAGAGGCGACCAACTTGCTTTGTGTGTGGTCAAACCAGTCATATTAAACTAGAATGTCTAAAACTTAAGGACAAGCATATGAAGGAGGAAAAGAAAAAGAAGAACTTGAAGAAAAAGAAAGCTTTTCAAGCTATATAGAGTGCCTCTGAAGATTCGGATGTTTCAAGCTCAAGTAGAGGAGAAGAAGGGATGATTTGTTTAATGGCAAGTGAGGCATCTTCAACATCCTCAAGTGAAGAAGAAGAAAATGAGGTAAGCTCTTGAACAAGAGATATTCTTGAAAGTAATTATATTGAAATTATGAATGCCGTAACTTCTTTAACGAGTGCCCATAAAAAATTAAAAAATATTTACAAACAAAAAGTTGAATTGCTTGATTTTTTAATGAAAGAAGATGAAAATAAAAAGATAGAAAATCAAAATTTATATGATCAGGCTTCTCTTATTATTGAAAATACTTTTTTAAAGCATGATATTTGTGTTTTGAAAAAAAAAATACAATTTTCTGGTATTTTTTCTGAGCATGCTAAAATAACAAAAACTTCACATACTTCTTATGCTTCACATATTTGTTATTCTTCACATGACTTCAATTTTGAAAGAAAAAATACAATTTTCTAAGCATGCTAAAATAACAAAAACTTCACGTACTTCTCATGCCTCACATGTTTATTATTCTTCACATAACTTTAATTTTGAAAAATCTAAATACTTAAGCATGCCTAGGCCATCAAATATTATTTGTTTTTATTGTTGTAAACATGGACATATTTTGAAAGATTGCTTTTTTAGGAGAAACATGTATACACATAAACAAAATTTTAGATAGATTATTAAGAATGAGAATGTGAAAGCTCTATTTAGTGCTCAACCCAAGTTTGCTTGGGTTCCAAAGAGTAGAACTTTGAAGACTAGAAGAAAAGATCTCAAAAATATTTGGAGATATTCTACGATAGGTTTAGAACATTTAAAAAAACTTAAATTAATGATTTAATGGTATGCTTCTAATTTAGATTTTACTCCTTATATAATCAAAATTAAGAAGAAAGTCAAAATCTACATCTTAGGTATTCATCTATTAGAAAAGCATAATGAGTCTTTAATCTAGAATAGGGTAGAGAAAATAATACATGTGTTTGATGAGTCTATCCAACTAGTTAGTGAGAAGCATTGAGAAAATGAAATAAAATTAGTAAACAACTTTGATTTGAATAAGAATGATGAAAGATTAGAAAATCTAGAAGTAAAAAAAAACAATTTATTTAGATGATGGAAATTTATTACCTCACATCTAAATGATTTGATCATTAGGAGATTATTCACTAATTATTCAAATTTATGTTTTGGTAGTAAAAAAGAAGAAATATGTAAAGAATTTGGAGATCTTATGTCTAAGAAAATTGAAATGAGCATGATGGTAGAGCTATTCTTTCTTAGGATTGCAAATAAGGCAAGAACTTCAAGACTATGGTCACACCTATTAAAATTGATAAAACTAATGCATAAGTACTAGCTAAAAATAAAGTTCATCATTCTAGGACTAAGCACATAGATGTTAGATATCACTTTATTAGACACCAAGTGGTCGAAGGATTATTCAACTTAGAGTATTCCTACTAAGCTTGAATTGGCTAATTTTTTTTTACCAAACCTATACCATTGTAGCAATTTCAAACATTAAGGGAACAATTAGAAATTTTAGACATTGCATAAGGTTCACTCCCTTTTGATGGTGTCAAAAGGGGAGAATAACTAGGAGTTAGGGGGAGCATGTTAATTCTTAATTTTTTCTTTGAGAATTTTCTCCTTAAAAATTTATTTTTATCACATTTTTATTTTTAAAACATTTATGTCTTGTCATCATCAAAAGGGAGCATTGTTATAACCTTGTGTTTGATGAGTCAAAATAAATGTTTATATTTCATATGGGCTTGTTCTAAACAAAATTGTTAATATTCAATTAAGACAAGTCATGAACTTTAAATGCCTAAAATAGTGGTCTTCAAGACTCTTGGAGTCATGGCAAGCTTCAAGGAAATTGAAGACATGTACCAAAGCATTCATACTTGATTTTCTTTTTATTTTTCTTAAATTTGATATGTCCAAATTTTGAGATGATGTGGCACACTAGTAGTATTAATATTTAAAAATGTTATAAAATTAATAATTATTGAATTTTGATTTTTGGGCCAAGCTTTATTGACAAAAAGTATAGATATTAGTATTTGATTTTTTAAAATTATATAGGAATTAGTTTTCATAAATTTCTTTTTATAGTCATTTAGAAAACTTATAATACTATGGTAATATAAAAAAATTTTGGTACACTTATATTAAATATTTTGGCACAAAAACTCCCACAAAACACCCTAAAACAACGTTACTCTCGGTAAATTTCACTGTAGCGTTGGGCGGGTCGACCCGACCCGACAACTAGCCCGTCCAGGCATTTACAAATTAAATAAATTATAATAATAAATTTAAAAAAGTGAAGTAAACCAATGCAAAATGATAGAAATTTCAAGCACTAAAAAATAATAAAAAATATTATATTGATAAGTAATGATAAGAAAAAATATTTTAGAAAATAATACAAATATAAATTTTTGTAAGTAAAAAAAAGAAAAAACTTTTATAATAAATAAAATTTTAAAACATCTTTGATAAATTGAAATAAGAAATATAAAATATAGAATAATAAATAAAATTATAATTATAAAAAATTATTTTACAAAGTATTAATAGAAAATACTTATCTTATTAAAACAAAACAAATATGTTTTTATAAATTAAAAAGAGATAATTTTATTATGCCAAGAACAAAGAAAAGTACAACAATAAAAAGAAACATTATCCAAAACAACATCAATGATGGATCAAATCTAGCCTATTACCAATAATGCAAATCATGTTCTAATCTATAAAATTCACGTTGTTGTCTAGGCATACTAACCAAAATGATCATTGAGATTTAGCATAGGAAACAAAAAAAATATGCTCACAAGTACGTAAGTTGTTCTTTATCAATCTTGAGTGTTCATAATCCTTTAAAAGATGTATTACAACCATATAATATATGCCCACACAATGTACTTGTTAAGCACTTAATTTTTAAAATTACAGATTTTTGTATTAAATTCATGGCTTGGTTTTGTGAATTGGTTGCGCATTGCGTCTTGAAAACATTTTCCAATAAATAGGTTATGCACATAGCTTTCAATATGTTGAACATTCTATTATGTTATTATTATTTTTTATTCTTATCAATATGAATATTTTTAACACCTAATGCAATGTTTTTCCGTCGTTATAAAATTCTTCTTGTGCTTTGTAAATTTTTGAAATATTTCAAATAGTTTATAATAACAATGATATGTCTTTTGTTTAGGTTTCACATCTTTTATTACATTTACCATTTTAATACTTTTGAATTTAATTATTAAAAAACTTTAACTATACGTTTTTGAAGAATTGAGTTTTTTTTACTTGCAATAACTTATTCATGATATTTTCAATTATATTAAAATAGTTTAATAACACATAGTTTTAAATAATTATTTTATATATAATATAAAAAATGTTTTCAATGCGAAATGCAAATAATTCTAATTGTTGAACATCTGATGGTGTCACACTTCTTTGTGCTAATTAAACCGTCATATTTTTCTTAATAAAAATTTTCAAGTGATTTTTAAATTATGCGTCGTAAATAAAACAGTAATTAGTCAATTAAAATTTTGAATAAAGTTTTCAATGGAATAATTCTCCTTTGAGTATTGTTCAATGAGCTGATAATTTTACTCAAACATAACTCAGTATATAGATCAAAGAATCATTTTTCTAACAATTGGTATAGTGGTTATCAGTAAAAAAACTTAATCATATATAGTTTATTTTAGTAAAATTGATCAAATATCATAATTTGTAAAAGTAATAAGCGTAATAAAAAAATCATTTTTCCAACACTTGGTACGGTTGTACTATATTAGTCACAAATGTTGAATTTAAGACATCATAAGACATCAATTTTATATATATTTATATACATATAAATATTTCTTAAAAATATTTATTTCATAGATTTCATATGTTAAATTCATCAAATATCATAATTTGTAAAAGTAATAAAAATTGCAAATTTTTCATGCTTTTTGCATTTGTATCTTTCAACTATCTCATCAGACAATCATGGCATTGAATAAAACAAAGTTGAATGCAATTATGAGAGATTTGCATAAATTATATTATTTGCACTAAAATGACAATTTAATCATATTTCAACACTAAAGGCCCATCAAAAAATTATTTTAAGATATGTAATATTACAAATTCATGCAAAATAATGTCATATGTTACACCATAATATGTAGTCAATGGAAGATTGAATAACGTAAATGATATTAAGAATGTGATGTAAAGTTTGCAATGTCATATAAGTACAATAAGATTTTTGCTAATATAAAATTAATAGTTATGTAATAAGAGTTGACTTAAATTATAAATGATCAAAATTATGTACAATGGTATGATCTTAAAATCATACTAATATTATCATATTAATTTAATTGAAATATATATTGCTGTTAGAGTATACTATATACTCTTATGGTATAACCAATGTTACAAATAATTTATAGATAGATTTTTGTCATATTATTATAATACTAATATCATGTTATTATTATATGGACTTATAAATGAGCTTGTTTTGAGAACTTAGGTATTTTTAGGGCTTATTATTGATTTTTTTCTTGATTTATATTTTACACAAAAACAATTAATCATGATTAGTATGACAAGCTTCTACTTCTACATAATATATGCTATATTCTTGCATTGCATATAATTTTCCAAAGGGTTAAAAAATTAGCGTGGTTAAATTCATCGAATCCATATAACAATGTACTGCTCGTTTATATATGATTCATTGAGAAATGCAAAAAGTAATATATTGGATAGGAAGTTAATGTAGGCAATTTGAATTCAATACTCATCGTTTGTACAATCTTATGTTTATAATTGCATGCTGATTATTCTAAGAGCATGACAACAACTTCACTTGTTTTTAGAATGGGATTTTAGCTATTGAAATTTTTTGATTTTTATATATTTCTTCAATTCAAATAAATAATAGTGATTTTTAGAAGAATAAGATAATCAATCTATTACTAAGTAATTTTACAAGTAACCAAGAATAAGGAAATTTTTTGTTTTTTTATGTGGTATCATGCATAATCAATCTATTTAGTTTTTAACTTGCTTCATCAACTTCGATATTATATGAACTTTCAAATAGTAACTTGGCAACATCCTCCTATGATATTAAGTTATTATGTCTTATTATTGTTTTTTGGGAGTTATATAAATTTTGTTGTAATTATTTTTTAAAATATTGTAGTAATTATATGAGGTGTCTTCTACTTGGCTAATATAACTAATATAAAAAAGCTAGCTGAGTAAAGGTGCCTCTTACGGGGACTTCGGTAAGAATAGAATATTTTGTGAAGGTAACTCTGACCTAGAAAGGGCAAAAAGGAGTATTTTGTATGATTTTGCTCTTGCCAACTACTTCAAATGGCCGTTGCTGTTAAAGAAAGCTTATTTGCGGTTATTTGGGATAGACGTAGATAATAGTTTTGTTAAGTCACCTAAAAATTATGCATACACTTTCTTCTTAGATTAATTTATTTTTAATTTTAGAACATCAATATTTTGACATATTTACTAATGCTAGAAAAAAATGTTCTGAATTTTTTTATAATAGCATTCAATACTCCCAAGAAATTTCTTTTGTGAAACTCTTGGTTTTTATTAGGTTGCATTTCACATAAACAATTCTTTTGTGATACAAAGAAAAGTCTTTCTAAAACAAGCTTTCTAAAGTGTTAGTAAGATTAACAGAAGATTTTTGTAGTGACATTTTATTATTTTGGTGTAAATTAAATTATTGAAGTTTTTTTTATTAAGATTAAAAGAATTTAACTAATATGTTTATTATGAATTAGCATGTCAAAACTAAATTAAATTTTACTAAGCATAAATTTGAATAATTAACACCCTCTTATGAACCTTTATAACATTAAACAATTTAAATGTTTTATGATTTAATAATTTTATATATCTTTTGTTTTTCAAATAATGTTTTTATATGTTTTGTACTTTCTTGTTATAAATATTTTAAATATTTAATATAACAAATATTTTTAATTTATAATATTTTATATTTTATTTGTGAATTAAATGATATCTATACTTAAAATTGTTAAATACTTAGAATTTTCCCTATTTAGTATTTTTAATGCAATGTACTAGTAATGTTTAACATTCAAAATTTATTTATATTATATTTATCAATATTAATGAATTTAATTCTTTTTAAATGCATTGTGCTATCATTTTTTATTATTCTAAAATTTTTTATTTCCATCATATTTGAAAGTTTCTTTTTCTAAATAAATATCTAATGTTGTTACACTATTATAATTATTTTTTCTTATAAATATGCATAAGTATCTTCTATTTTTGAACTCTCAAGACTAATGATGTCTTATAATTTTATTTTAGTCTTTTATATTCTCAAATTGCATAAACATATTTACCAATTTCTTGTTATTTAAAGATCTATTTTGACTAATTATCTATGTATTGGAAAATGATTGAATTGAGTCATTATCTCTAAGATTTTAAACTTTGTCAGTTTTATGCCTTATTTTTATCTATGTAAGAAATTTTTAATTGGCAAGCTTACATTTAAAAAACTGATTTGTTATATCATCTGCTTGAGCCTTTTCATTGTTAGTTTTTGAATTATTTATAAAATTGAGATGAACAAGTTTAAATTTTCAATATATATTTTATTAAGTGTTTATTTTACATATTGTTTTGAATATTTAATTTCACATCTTATATGTTTTTTCTACAATTTTAATAATTTTTTAATTCGTTAATTTATTTGTTAAGGATTGATTATTATGAGAATTTTTTAAAAGATCAAACACAAAAATTAAATTTTAAAATTTTAATTACCATAAAAACTAGAATTTTTTAAAATAACTATAAATTTTACTATTTGTGCTAAAATGTTTTTTAAAAAACTATAAAAATATTCAATTGATGTAAAAACTCTTTTTCTTAATGAGAATTTTCATATTTATCAAATATATTATTTATTTTTTTATGATTTTTTGGATAATGATCTATCTATTATTGATTGATCAAGATAGCTTTTTTATAATTTATACAAATTTTATTTCACATTCTTGTTATACATAACACTAGATCTATTATTTTATCTTTTTTTTTTGTGAAACTATTTGTTCTGGTTGTAGTTATTATTACAATGATATACTTTATGAAATCTCCAATATTTACCCATTTTTTAATAATTTTATATTTTTTATCTTTCACTAAATATTTACATTTTATGTTGAGAAAAATTTTTGTTACTTAAATTAAATTTTTTTATTAATATATTATTTTGTTAATTCATAATATAAGTATTTTTTAATTTTTTTGTATTTTTATGATTTGACTATCTTATTGAGCTTTTATAATTATTATTTAATATTTCATAATTCATTTTAAGTACATGAGTCTATTTAATTATAATGAAAAAAATAAATTTATTTAAAATAAAAAAAATCTTTCATGATGCATAATTTTGAATACTAATTTTTTTTCATAAAAAATACTTTTGAAATTTTATTCAATTAATTTTACATATTTAGGATCTGTACGAATATTCTATGTTCTTATTCAATGAATTTACTTCATATTTAATTACTTTTTGCTAGACTTTTTGATTACATAATGTCATTGCATTAAATTATTAAATTTCTTTTTTGTTAAGAAATTATATAATAAAAAACATTTTCTAATATAGTATAACTTATAAAATTCTTTTGAATAGGATAATTTTTAATTTTATTATATTTATGTAAATTTTCATTAAAAAAAAGCATTCAATACATTATTTTTGCGATATGTTTGCCATCAATATTTCCTGAAAATAAAACCTTCATTAAAGCGAAGGGGCAAATCAATATTTCACAAGATCTATTTTAAATATTTAAATACTTTATTATCAAACTAACATTCTCCTTATATGACTACATGCTTATATTTTCAAGCAAATGTTTGGCTAAGTGTTTTGCATAAAGTTTAGATTTATTTATTTTTACTTTAAGTGTGAAATTACTATAATAGTTATAATTGCATTAAATTGTTCTAACCTCGTTATATCTACATCAATATATTTCTTATGACTATAATTTAAAAAAGATCTGCTAAAAAGTTATTTTGAATGATTTGATAAATATTAAATTTTTTATTGCCATACAAATTTTCATATATTGAAACATTTTCCATAACAAAATATTACTTATGATTGAATTACCCCAAAACAATTTATAACTTGTTTTGTGCATAACCTTTATAGAATTTATTAGATTTTTCTTTAGAAGATTTTTCAATTTGTGTGCTTTTCATAATTTTTAGTTTTAAGTACATATTTATTTTGCACTTTTAATATAATGTTTTAACTATGATGATCTTAGTTTTCACTTTATTTTTTTTATTTTCTTATCAATAATGCCTCATTTATTATAAATTATAAGTACTATTTTTGACAACTTGTTTTGTGCAAATTTTTTATCATTTTTAATATTCCTTATCGCATTTTTTTATATGATATAGTGACAAATTTTTCTTTGCAAAAGATATATTTTTAATGGTGCAATAAAGAAATATATTTTTTTCATAATTTCTTATATTCTAAGTGTGAATTTCATATATAGAATATTTAATTTTTTGTAGTTGTGTGTAGTTACAATTTTGCTAAATATATAAGGGTCGAGTTAGAGATTATTAGAATTAGTGAATTACTTGAATAATTTATTTTATTTATTTCAACATCAATAATAACAAATTTGATACTTATTTTTTATCAACTATATTTTATTGAATGTAGGACTATATCAGATTGTCTTATTGGACTTGGTGCTTACTAGCTATTTTTTTTCAAGCTTTTGTTGTTATTTATGGTATTTCCTTAGATTAGATTAAAATCTATTGGTTTTATTGATTTTGTAGATATTTTAATTAAGATAATGCTTTATTTTATTTTGTTTATGCAAATTGTCATTTAAAAAACCATTCAATACATTACATTTGCTATATGTTTGCCATTGATATTTCCCCAAATCTATTTTAAATATTTAAATATTTTATTATCAAACTAACATTCTTCTCATATAACTACCTGCTTATATTTTCAAGAAAATGTTTGGTCATGTGTTTTGCATAACATTTCGATATATTTTTTTAATTTAAGTGTGTAGTTACTAAAATAAATGTAATTATATTAAATTGTTGTAAACTTGTTATATCTACATCGATATAGTTCTTATGATTGCAATTTAAAAAAGACATGCTAATAACATATTTTGAATGATCTTTTAAATATTAAAATTATAATTACTATATAAATTTTCTTATATTGGAACATTTTCTATGACGATCCTCAAAACAATTTATAACTTGTTTTGCATATAATCTTTGATAACTTCAATGCATTTTTCATTAGATGATTTTTCATTTTGTGTGCTTTTCAAAATATTTATTTTCAACAACATATTTACTTTGTACTTTTCAGTATAAAACTTTATCTATGATGATCTTAGTTTTCACTTTATTTATTTTCTAATCAATAATATCTCATTTATTATAAATTATAAGTTCTGTTTTTGACAACATCATTTGTACAACTTTTTTTTATCATATTTAATATTCTACGTCGCATTTTTTTATAGCACATAGTGACAAATGTTTCTTTGCCAATGATATATTTTCAATGCTACTATAAACAATTATATTTTTTCATAATATCTTATATTCTAATTCAGAATTTCATATGTAGGACACTTATTGTTTTCATTCTTCTATACAGCTAAAATTCTCCTAAATATATATAACACTAATAAATTTATTGTTTTCATTTATTCAAATATATTATACTATTATTAATAAAACATTAACTTAAAGTTCATTCTGTCGTCTTATTTATAAATATCAGTAAACTTGAATATTTAAATGATTGCATTACTAAATATAAGTAATATCTTTTTGTGCAATTAAAATACACTAAATATATAACACAAAAATATGTTTTAAAATATAGTTTAGAAACTTTAAATCGTTTAATATTAAAGGCATAAATTTTCTTGTGAAAAATATTTTTAGGCGTCACGCAACCATAATTAAAAATCAATATAAAAGTTCAAAAATAAAGTTTTATTATTAAAAAAATGAGAACTATATCAATTGTATTAGAAAATTATGAAACACTAAAAGGTAAAGAAGATTGAAAATTGTTAGTCTTTTCAAATGATCAACTTGTTTGAATTAAATATCAAGAATAAATTGAAGTGCCGTAAAATGAATACTAAACATCAAATTTGATTAAAAATAAAGTTTTAAAGAGAAGGCAAAAGTTAAAAAAATAGAAAAAATAATAAGCTTTACCAAATGTATATGAAATTTAAATTATTTGCTTAAATTTTAAAAAAAACAAGGAAAAATGTTTTCAGAAAACGAAAGCCATAAAATAGTCGAAACATTAAAAATAAGTATCTAAAATACTAAAAATAGCAAAAAATGTTATATTATTTTAAAAGTAAATATTTTAGACACAAAAATGTTTATAATTTGTTATTCTAAATAAGAAAATTAGATATACAAGCATGACTAAAGTAAGATATTGTTCTTGGATAATAAGAATCTAGCACAACTTATTACAATAGATCTAATTTGATTACTAGCATGAAAAACAATCACATCATTATTGTGACCAACTCAACTATAACATAATCATTAAATGTTTGAGATACTATGTTGAATATTTTTGTATTTTTCTTCAATATCACAAATGACAGTCAATGAAAATTTTGTTCATACTCGTTTGGATGATAATTACAAATATATAATTTTTTTTTCATTGGAGGAAAGCAAAACCTTCATGGAAAAAATAACATTGATATTACTTATTAATAAGTAAATTTGTTCAAAATACTTCACATAGAGAATTATAATAAAAACCAAAGCTAGAAAAAATTATTGTGTTCATGATTGTACTAATTGACATCCCTCTAATTCTGTAAATTTACCAAAAGAAGCAATTTGTTTTAAAACAAGAGTTTGTTCTAATTATCCTTTTGATAATATCTCCTTTTAAGCTTCTATTCTTAGTCAAAAATAGTTTATGCTCTAAGTTAGCCTAGCGAGAAAAAGCTTGAAGCATTTATTTTTTGTAAGGAAATAAAAGAATTTTTTGTCGCCTTCGCCATTGTGGTCAGCAACCACTATTATCGTCCAAGCTGACATGGACACCCATGTGAACGAATTGAATAGGAACATTGTTTCACCGAGAATTGAGCCAGGTTGACTACCCATCAACTACCCATGTCAACCCGTTAGTCCTATAAAATTTTTTTTTCGCTCGACCAATGCCCATCCAAACTCAGATTGATAGCTCTATCGTGATGCTTAACCTGTTGTTTTGTCGCATGTTATTTCAATGATCATCATTACTACCATTCGAAATACATAGTCAGTCTTGGAACAGCTTAATCCAATGAACTTTTTTAGTTTTTTTTTAATTTTTTAATTTTTTTTGAAAAATATTATTAATTAACTTTTGAGATCTCTATAAATAAAGACAATTACCAAATTATAGGTGATAAAAAATTATAGAATAAACTTATTTTTTTTTTGTGCTCCTACTTTTATGACTAAAATGTGTGTGCTCAACTTTTGTTGGAGAGATTCAAACTTCCATTATGAGAGATAAGAATTGAACATGAGAGATATTCCATCGAGAAAACCAACAACCATATCCCTTATTAGACTCAAGGATTAAATGTGAGAGACCTTCTACGAGGAGAGTCGATAACTAAACAAATTCTCCCTTTAGCCAACACCTTAAGCTTTCTACTTATCCAAATTACCACTAGGTAACCTTTTACCACATTAATAGACTAGACACCAAAAAAAGTTTACCTTAAACTTTCATTTTATTTATTTGAAATTAGATGTGTCAAAACAGGTTTTAAGAGATGTTATGCTTAATGCTTAAGGTTTTTCACATGTTAAACTTAATAATCTATACTAAAACTTTAGAATGTAAATCATTAAATAGTTTTAAAATACCAAACATGTCACCTAACTTTAATTAGTGTATAATAATTTTTCATATTTCTTAATAATCTATTAAGTATCTCTAGTTTTTAAGTTCTAATTTTGACTCTCACAAAAGTCAAAATCTATTGTAAATTAACTTTGGTATCACAAAATATGGTTTTCTAAAAAATTTCTATTTTTTAGTGCTTTCAATTAAGATATTATTTCCTATAGTATCTTGCTAATTTTTTGTGTTTATTATTTTTAACTTAGTGTTAGAGAATATGATTTTTTTACTCTATATTAACTTTAGTATTAGATAATATTATTTTCGACTTGAAAAGTATACTCTTTTCCTTTTTCTTAACTTTATCCACTAAAGAACTATTAGTTGGTTTTGGGTAAAAGTTAAGTTAAGAATTAGTACAAAAACAATGCTACAACTCTACCATATTTCCTGAGAACTATTTGGTTATATCAAATATGTAGTCTGACAAAAAGTGAGACCTTGATCACTTCTCATTTTCCTAGGAGAACACCTTATCTTAATTTTTCTACACTATAAATGTGATTACTTTGCTTTGATAACTTTTTATTAAAAAAATTCCCATATTGTTTTTGTTGATATCCTAGTGTTTGCCAAACTTTGTTAAAACAAAAAGATATGGTAGGTCTTAACAAATTACAAATCAATGTCAAAACTTAATTCAAAACAAAAGGCAAAATGTAAATTAAGACTTTATGCAAGACATATCCCGATCAATAGCACAACTCATCGACATGGTTATACCAATCCTCTCAAATAAACAATGTTAACCAAATCTTTGAAGAAAAAAGATAATAGGAGAAGAAGAGACACACCAATGATTTAAAAGGAAGAAATCTTAGAAGACATAGAAACCACAAAAGATATGATCCATTTGATAAATCTAACAAAGATATCAATAATAGAAATCATGATAGTAAAGGAAAAAGATGATCTTTTTGATAAGTTAGATAAAAAAATGATCCTAATATGTCTAGTGAAGACGAAAGACTTATGAGATAATGAGATTAGGGTATATCCCTAACGTGAAACTATAAGTATCAATTTTTTATAGTAATTATGATCCTAAGGATTACAGTAATTAATAGAGTAGTATGGAAAATTAGTTTGACAAGCACAAAATAATTGAGTAAAAAATATCAATTTATTAAGACTAGACTCAGTGTATTGGCTATAGGTTTCTTAGAAAACTAAAACAACAATATTCAAACAATGTTGAAGAGGTAACTTAAACAAGAAGAAACCTTATTGTTAGGTTGCATATTGGATTTATTCTAATAACCTATAATATCAACATATAAGATGAATAGCAAAAGGTTTCTTAATTTGATAGATCTATTGAAGGGTACATTAAGAAGTTTGAATATTATTAACTTAGGTGTGATATAAATTAGCTACAGTACGTATTTCTTTTTTATTTTATGGTAAATTTTAGGGAATACATATGGGTAAAGCTTAACTTAAGAAATATTACTACCTTAAAAAAAGCTTATGATATAACTAAAAATATTATAAAAATAACAATTTGAAGTGTTTCGTGCTAAGGAAATCCCACAAGAGGGGGGGTGAATTGTGTATTTAAAATTTTATGAATTTCAAAATTAAACTTAAAAACCTTTAAGCAAGAGTAAAGAGAGTTGAACACACAAATTTTTAAGTAGTTCTACTCAAAACCGAGTCTACGTCCACCCCCAACTGGTGTTGGAAAAAATCCACTAAATGCACCGATTACAAGTGAGGTTTTTTGTATGGTTCACCTCAAACCTACTTGGGATTTTTACTAAGGCTAATCCCAAACCTAATTGAGTTTTTACCGGGCTCAACTCAAACCCGGGGCTTTAGCACTACTGTCGGGATGCCCTTGCCCCAAAACGAAAAGTACAACGATTGGCAAAAAACTTAAGAGAAATAGGAGAAAAGAGGAGGCACACACAATCGGAAAATTAGAGGGATAGAAATTGAGAAATAATTGAAAAACCTCTAATTCCAATAGCCTTCTTGCTGCTTTGCTTTTTGAGCTTGGAAGCACCGTTTTTGCTTGAGTGCTCGAATTTTGAGATCTGAAATCTTTAGAAAATTTAGCAAAGGTTAAACTAAAAAATACATCAATTTTCCCTATTTATAGAGCTCAAATTTGAGCTCTAAAATCAGCCCCAACGGCTCCAAAAATTAATTAGCCGTTTGGGCAACGGACGGAAAGCAGCCACCGTCCGATCCAGGCCCAAAAACGAATAGCGCAGATTGATTTACGCATTTTACCGTTCGAGCTTAATCCAAAGCGTCTGATTAGAACGCGTAATCGAACTTTACGGATTAAATCTCGCGATTACCGTTTACGCGATTTAATCCCGTGCGTAGGATCCGAGCGCAAAGATGAATGACACAGATTTTACCTTGCGGGATGAATCCTGTGCGTTGGATCCGGGCGGGCTTGATCTGAGCCATTGGATCCCTCGAAGGCTGAAACTGGGATTTTTAGTCCCACATTGCATATGCGGAAGTGTTGGAGCGCTATATAAGAAATCTACCCTATTTACATTGCGAGCCTCTTTGGGGTTGGCTCCCCCCCTCCTTGACCAGGACTTGATCACCTGGTTCGGGTTGACTTAGCCAAGCATTGTTCATTGACTGTTGACCGTGCTGCAGTTTGACCAAGCCGAGCTCCTCTCGGCGGGCTTTGGGCGGGCTTGGCTTAGCCAGGCACTGTTGATTTGACCGTTGACCAGCGCTAACCGAGCTCCTCTCGACGGGCTTTGAGCGGGCTTGGCTCGGCCTTCTCGGGTCAACCAAATTTTTATTTTAAAATTAAATTTTTTAATTTCTAAAAGACCTTGAGGGGCTGCTTTCATGTCGGGTCGACCCGCCCATTGCTACAGTGCATTTTCCCGAGACTTCAGCTGTTTTAAGGTATTTTTGACGAATTTTTGTGCAAAAAATTTGAATATAAGTGTATAAAGATAATTTTATATTCTTATAGTATTATAAGTTATTTAAATAGCTATAAAAAGAAATTCATAAAAAACAATTCCAAAGCAATATTAAAAAATCAAATACCAATGTCTATGTATTTGGTCAAATATGCTTGGCCCAAAAATCAAAATTCAGTATTAAATAACTTTATAATATTTTTTAAATATTAATACTACTAGTGTACCTCATAATCTCAAAGTTTGGACATATCAAATTCAAGAGAAATAAAAAGAAATTCAATTATAAAAAATCTTGTGCATGTCTCAAATTTTCTTGAAGTATGCCATGACCTCAAGGCTCTTGGAGGCCATTATTTTAGACATCTAAAATACATGGCTTGATTTAATTAATTAGTAACAATTTTACTTAAAATCAAACCCAAATAAAATATACACATTTATGCTTGACTCATCAAACACAAGGGTGTAACAATCTCCCCCTTTTGATGATGACAAGATATAAATATTTTAAATAAAAATAAGTGTTTAAAATACAATTCATAGGGAGAAAAAATATGCTCCCCCTATCTTGATGCATATTTTGATGCTCCCCTCACTTCTAACTATTCTTCCCTTTGACACCATCAAAAGGGAGTGAACCCTAAGCAATGTCTAAAATTCCTAATTATTCTCTCAATATTTGAAATTGCTCCAATGGTAAGGGTTTGGTAAAAATGTCAGCCAATTCAAGCTTAGTAGGAACATACTCTAATTCTACTAATCTTTTGGCCACTTGGTCTCTAATAAAGTGATATCTAATATCTATGTGCTTAGTCCTAGAATAATGAACTTGATTCTTAGCTAATACTAATGCACTAGTATTGTCAATTTTAATAGGTATATATGTGACTTCTAAACCATAGTCTTGAAGTTGTTGTCTTAACCATAGTACTTGAGCAACACAACTTCTAGCTGCAACATATTAAGCTTCTATTGTTGACAAGGCTATACAATTTTGTTTTTTGCTTGACCATGAAACAAGACAATGTCCTAAAAATTGACATGTTCCTGATGTGCTCTTCCTATCCACTCTAGATCCTCCAAAATCTTAATCTGTATAGCCAATGAGCTCACAAGAGAGTTCATTTCTAGGATACCATAATTTTAAGGTCATGGTTCCCTTCAAATATTTGAAAATTGCTTTAACAGCTTGCAAATGACTTTCCTTTGTGTTTTCTTGGAACCTAGCACATAATCCAACACTAAATAGAATGTCAGGTCTACTAGCTGTAAGGTACAATAAAGATCCTATAAGTCCTCTATAAAATTTTTGATCTATTGTTTTCCCTTGTTCATCTAGATCTAAATGAATGGATTGATTTATGAGAATTTTCCTAATTTTCATATTCTCATAGCCATACTTTTTAAATATTTCTTTCAAGTATTTAGTTTGAGAAATGAAAATACCATCTTTTAGTTGTTTTATTTGTAGCCCTAAGAAGAAATTTAGCTCACCCATCATACTCATTTCAAATTCCTTAGTCATAAGATCTCGAAATTCTCTACACATTTCTTCTTTTGTGCTACCAAAAATAATATCATCAACATAAATTTGAACAATTAATAAATCATCTCCTAATGACTTTAGAAATAATGTAGTATCTGATTTACCTTTTCTAAAGCCACTATCTACTAGATAGTTACTCAACCTATGGTACCATGCACGTGAAGCTTGCTTAAGGTCGTAAAGAGCTTTCTTAAGCTTATAAACATAATTACTTTGTGCATGATCCTCAAAACCTGGGGGTTGTTCTACAAACACATCTTCTTCTATTATCTCATTCAAGAAAGCACTTTTTACATCCATTTGAAACAAGCTAAAGTTTTTATAACATGAATATGCTAGAAGTAATCTAATTGCTTCTAACCTAGCTACGGGTGCAAATGAATCCTCAAAATCAATACCTTCTATTTGACTATATCCCTTAGCAACAAGTCTAGCCTTATTCCTAATTATTACACCATTTTCATCTAATTTATTTTTATAGACCCATCTAGTACCAATTACTTGTTGATCACTAGGTCATGGTACTAATTCCCAAATTTGATTTCTTTCAAATTGGTCTAACTCTTCATTCATAGCTTGAACCCAATAATCATCCACAAGGGCTTCTTCTATAGAACTGGGTTCAAAAAATGACACAAAGGCACAATAATTTATATCTCTAATTGAAGTTATAGTTTTCACTCCTTGGTTCACATCTCCTATAATCAAATCCTTTGGATGTGAGATTGCAAATTTCCATCCTTTAGATAAATTATTTTCTTTTTCTCTTTCTATTTTTAGATTTTCTATTTTTTCTTTATCTAAATCTAGATTCTTTACTAATTCTATTTCATCTTCTAAATGTTTTTTACTAACTAGTTGAATTATCTCATCAAACACAACATGCATTGTTACCTCTATTTTATGTGATTCTTGATTAAAAACTCTATATGCTTTTCTAATTGATGAATACCCTAAAAAGATTCCTACACTTGCCTTCTCATCAAACTTTCCTAAGTTTGCTCTCTCATTTTTAAGAATAGCGCACTTACAACCAAAAACATGAAAATAACTAAGATTTGGTTTCTTCTTCCTTAGCAATTCATAAGGAGTTTTCTTCAACTTTGGTCTCAAATTAACCCTATTTATGATGTAACATGCCGTGCTAATAGCTTTGGCCCAAAAACATTTGGGTAAGTTATATTCGGTTAACATGGTTCTACCCATCTCAACTAATGTTCTATTCTTTCTTTCTACAATGCCATTCTGTTGTGGTGTATATGGGCATGTGAATTGATGTTTGATTCCTTTCCCTTTACAAAACTCACTAAAATATTCATTCTTAAATTCAGTCCCATCATCACTTTGTATACAAATTAATTTTAGACTATGTTGTCTTTCTAACTCTCTAATCAAATCTTCAAAGTTCTCAAAGGCTTCATTTTTATGTCTAAGAAAAATCACCCAAGTATATCTAGAAAAATCATCAACTATGACAAATCCGTATTGTTTTCCTCCTAAACTCAAAGGTTGTATTGGTCCAAAAAGATCTAAGTAGATTTTTTCTAAAGGTCTATTAGTTGTTAATTCATTTTGAGATTTAAAAGAGGATTTAACTTGTTTTCCCTTTTGGCAAGATTCACACAACTCCCAATTTGACTTGTTTGGTTTTGGAAGGCCTCTAACTACATCTAATTTTGTAATCTTCTTCAAGGTGGAGTATCCCACATGGCCTAATCTTCTATGCCATAATGAATTCTCATTAGATTGGGTCACTAGGCATTCCAAACTACTAGCTTCTAGTTGTTCAAAACTAATTACATATGTATCACATTTTCTTTTACCTATAAGTAGTTCAACATTATTTTTCATGATTTTACAAGCTTTTGTATTAAAAACAATATCAAATCCATTATCACAAAGTTGACTAATACTAATCAAATTAAATTCTAAGCCTTCTACTAAAAATACATTTTAAATGGTAAAGTTTGTCGTAACTACATCTCCAATTCTAATTATACTTTTCTTTGTGTTGTCTCGTAGGGTCACCTTCCTATTTGGACCCGATCTTAATGATTTGAATTTATTTTTGTCTCCAGTCATGTGTCTTGAGCATCCACTATCCAATACCCAAGATGTGGATTTCGATTTTCTCCTTAGTTTTGACTGTATAAGGTGTAAAATTTAAATTAGAAAGTATACCACTAAATGAAATCATCAATTTGAGTTTTCTAAATATCCTAGACCTATCCTAGAATGTCTCCAAATATTTTGGAGACATTTTCTTCCAGTCTTCTAAGTCATGCTCTTAGGAACCTAAGAAAACTTGGGTTGAACCCTAAATGGTACTTGCATGTTCTCCTTTTTAACAATTCATCTAACATTTTGTGTTTGTGTATACATATTTCTTCTAAAGAAGCAATCTTTCATAGTATGTCCAGGTTTACAACAATAAAAACAAATAATGTTTGATGGCTTAGGCATGCTCAAATATCTAGGTTTCTTGAAATTGAAAGCATGTGAATGATAATAAGCATTTGAAACATGTGTACTTTTATTTACTCTAGCATGCTCAAAAGATTGTATTTTTTCTTTTAAGACTAAAATATCATGCTTCAAAGAAGTATTTTCAATAATAGGAGATGCCTTTTCATCAAATATGTGTTGATTTTCTAATCTTTTCTTTTCATCTTCTTTCATGATAAAATCAAGCAATTCAACCTTTTCTTTGTAACTCTTTTTTAATTTTTTAAGTGCACTCATTAAGAAAGTTAATGCATTCATAATTTCAATGGAATTATTTTCAAGAGTATCTCTTGTCCAAGAGCTTACCTCATTTTCCTCTTCTTCTTCACTAGAAGATGTTGAGGATGCCTCATTTGCCATAAAACAAATTATTCCTTCTTCTCCTCTAGTTGAGCTTGAAATGTCTGAATCTTCGTAGGCACTCCATGTAGCTTGAAATGCTTTCTTTTTCTTCAAGCTCTTCTTCTTCTTCTTCTTTTCTTCCTCCTTCATATGCTTATCTTTGAGTTTTGGACATTCCGGTTTACTATGATCGGTATGACCACACTCAAAATAAGATGGTGGCCTCTTCTTCTTTTTATTGCTTTTCTTCTTCCATTTCCTATTAAGAAAGTTCTTTGTCAAATTTTTAGCTAAACCATTAACATGGAAGCTTACCTCATCCTCTAAATCCGTGGAAGAGATGGAAGTGGAATCTGAATTGCTTTTGCTGGCTTTGAAAGCCATTGGTTCTTCCTTTCTTCTTTCATACTTTAACTTGCTTGTAGACGCCTCTTCTGTAAGTCTCCTTGACATTTCTATTTCAGTAGTAAGAAGTTCCCAAGGAGTTCATCCAATGAAAGTTTGCTAAGATCTTTAGCGGCTTTAATAGCCGTTGCAAGTGGATCAAATTCCTTTGAAAGGATTCTCAAAATTTTCCTCACAACACAATTTGAGAATGCCCTCCCAAGGTTTGCGAATCCATTTGTAATATCATTAAATCTCAAAAACATACTCTTAATACTTTCATTAGGATTCATTCTAAAGAGTTCATAATCATGAGTGAGGATGGTAATTTTTGTCTCTTTCACTTGTGAGGTGCCCTCATAAGTTACTTCAAGTTTCTTCCACATCTCAAATGTCGTATGTAAATTCATAATTTGTGTAAACTCACTAGGTGAAATTCCACAATGAAGAAAATTCAATGCCCTAGCATTTAATTGAGCAAATCTTTTGTGCTCAACATTAAGCTCACTAAAGGCCTTAACTTCATTAGTAGAAGAATTTCTAGAAAGTTCGCAAGGCATAGTCATAACTTCACATAATTCTAAATCAATAGATTCAATGAAAATTCTAAAACAATTTTTCTAATATAAGTAAAATTCTCCTTTAAATAATGGAGGCTGATTTGAAGAAAAACTTTCACATAAAGTTGCATTCATTTCAATCAAAGAGAAAGTCATACAAAATCACAAACAAAAAACAAGAATTGTGAGAAAGCCTTCACTTAGCACAAGAGGATCTCCCACGTGATGTTACTCAGGTAATTTGGGATTCATTTCTCTGATACCAATTGAAGTGTTTCGTGCTAAGGAAATCCACAAGAGGGGGGGGGGGGGTGAATTGTGTATTTCAAATTTTATGAATTTCGAAATTAAACTTAAAAACCTTTAAGCAAGAGTAAAGAGAGTTGAACACACAAATTTTTAAGTGGTTCGACTCAAAACCGAGTCTACGTCCACCTCCAACCGGTGTAGGGAAAAATCCACTAAATGCACCGATTACAAGTGAGGTTTTTCGTATGGTTCACCTCAAACCTACTTGGGATTTTTACTTCGTCTAATACCAAACCTACTTGAGTTTTTACCGGGCTCAACTCAAACCCGAGGCTTTAGCATTACTGCCGGGATACCCTTGCCCCAAAACGAAAAGTACAATGATTAGCAAAAAACTTAAGAGAAATAGGAGAAAAGAGGAGGCACACACAATCGACAAATTAGAGGGATAAAAATTGAGAAATAATTGAAAAACCTCTAATTCCAATAGCCTTCTTGCCGCTTTACTTTTTGAGCTTGGATGCACCGTTTTTGCTTGAGTGCTCGAATTTTGAGATCTGAAATCTTTGAAAAATTTAGGAAAGGTTAAGCTAAAAAATACATCAATTTTTCCTATTTATAGAGCTCAAATTTGAGCTCTAAAAACATCCCTAACAGCTCCAAAAATTAATTAGCCGTTTGGGCAACGGACGGAAAGCAGCCACCGTCCGATCCAGGCCCAAAAACGAACGGCGTAGATTGATTTACACATTTTACAGTTTAGGCTTAATCCAGAGCGTTGGATCACGGCGCGTAATCGAATGACACGGATTAAATCTCGCGATTACCGTTTACGCGATTTAATCCCGTGCGTAGGATCTGGGAGCAAAGATGAACGACACAGATTTTACCTTACGGGATGAATCCTGTGCATTTGATCCGGGCGGGCTTGATTTGAGCCATTGGATCCCGTGAAGGCTGAAACTGGGATTTTTTGTCCCACATTGCGTATGCAAAAGTGTTGGAGTGCTATATAAGAAATCCACCCTGTTTACATTGCGAGCCTCTTTGGGGTTGGCTCCCCCCTTCCTTGACCAGGACTTGATCACCTGGTTCGGGTGAACTTAGCCAAGCATTGTTCCTTGACTGTTGACCGCGCTGCAGTTTGACCTAGCCGAGCTTCTCTCGGCGGGCTTTGGGCGGGCTTGGCTTAGCCAGGCACTATTGATTTGACCGTTGACCAGCGCTAGCCGAGCTCCTCTTGGTGGGCTTTGGGCGGGCTTGGCTCGGCCTTCTCAGGTCAACCAAATTTTTATTTTTAAATTAAATTTTTAATGTCTAAAAGACCTGGACGGGCTGTTTTCGCGCCGGGTCGACCCGCCCAGTGCTACAGTGCATTTTCCCGAGACTTCAGCTCTTTTAAGGTATTTTTGACAAATTTTTGTGCCAAAAATTTGAACATAAGTGTATAAAGATAATTTTATATTCTTATAGTATTATACATTATTTAAATAGCTATGAAAAGAAATTCATAAAAAATAATTCCAAAGCAATATTAAAAAATCAAGTACCAATGTCTATACATTTTGTCAAATATGCTTGGCCCAAAAATCAAAATTTAGTATTAAATAACTTTATAATATTTTTTAAATGTTAATACTACTAGTGTGCCTCATAATCTCAAAGTTTGGATATATCAAATTTAAGAAAAATAAAAAGAAATTCAATTATAAAAAATCTTGTGCATGTCTCAAATTTCCTTGAAGTATACCATGACCTCAAGGCCCTTAGAGACCATTATTTAAGGCATCTAAAATACATGACTTGATTTAATTAATTAGTAACAATTTTACTTAAAATCAAGCCCAAATAAAATATACACATTTATGCTTGACTCATCAAACACAAGGGTGTAACACAATTTTCTATTTTAAGAGAAATAATGAGCCAATTCCTCCAAAAGTCTAAGCCATAAATTCTCAACCCAGTCATACTTAAGCTTTTTCTACAACAACAACTATAGTTTTTAAACCTCCCAAAACTGCTTTACCAACCACTACTCAACACCCTTCTTTAAGTCCTATAAAAAAGAACATTTAGTACAAGCTATCCCAAGAGATCCATGACTATGAACGAGAAGGTGTTAATGAATATGAAGAGTCAGAATAAGAAGAAATCATAATGTCTGATGAGAAAGTTGAGCAAGAATTAGAAAACATAGAAAATATTATGGTTAAATGCACCTTTATCTTCAAAATAAATAGGAAATTAATGAAGAACCATTTTAGATGATCATAGGTAATGGTAGTTAAAATAAAACAATATTTCTTATGGCTATTAAACAAATAAAAGGTTCTTTCTTGGAACATTTAAACCCTTAATCTATGTTGTTGATAGATAAAACATCTATCACATTAAGCAATGATGTTATGTATTATTAAAATTTGGTTAGTATAATGATGAGATTTTATGTGATGTCATACCTATTAAAGTAAGCCATCTTATTTTTAGGTGATCATGATTTTCTAAAAAGAATGTGAGTTTGAATGACAAGACAAATATGTGTTCTTTTTTTATGAAGGAAAGGTTGTCACATTACACCATACTCTACTTCATGACAGACTTCAATCATTTAAGCTTAACAAATCTATAGATGCTTTTAACCCCATGGATAAAGAAAAGGAAAGACAAAAAATTTAAGCTTGAATACACTATCCTAAGTTAGCAAGACTCTAGATTAAGAAGACTTAGTTTGGTTTCTTATAATTAAGAAGTGAGCTACCACCGTACTAGACCCATCACTTATTGTATGGGTTTATTTTAATAAGCTAATATCTTTTATTGATCTTATTCTCTTATTAATGGAATTTCAAATTTCTATCTTTACTAAAATTTCTTTATTACTTGCAATAATATCTAAAAAAACTTAAATAAAGTAACGAAATATACAAGATACTCATAGATGCTCAAAGAAATGTTAGAAAATTTTATTAAAGAGACTATGTTATAATTAAAATTATTTTTGAATAGTTTTTTCTCATTGCTTATAAGAAACTATGAGTGCATGAAGTAAGACATTTTGAGAATATTAAAAAACAAAGAATTAATGCATATATGTTGGATTTCATAGAAGGGTTTGAGATTAAGACAACTTTTTATTTGAGCTTGATTCTTCTATGTTGAGTGAATTTGTCTTTGCCACTACATTAGCCTTGAGAGTAAGAATAATAAAAATAAAATTTTAGATGATCAAACAATTCTAACCAAAGATTATAAACTTAAGAAAGTTTTAGGTTGTTGGAAGGACAATCCTTTGATGAAGATCTCCTTGATTACTTATAATAGCCTAAAATATATTATGTCACACCTATTAGAACACTATTATACCCAACACTCTAATTACATTGAGCTAAGCCCTTTCCATCTATGGAGGATGACATAGAAGCATCTAAAACTATGTACCAAATAAACATTCCTTGGCATTGCATCAGTTCCACAAGTCCATAGGTGCAAATTTTGGTCCAAAATTGCTTAAAAATGCATAAAAATGTAGGTTTTTTGTGTTCATCACCTGACACATTTCACCATGTCCATTACCCTCACCGATACTATTTACAATCACTCTCACTTACCAAGCTGACTCGTGCACCTACATGATACCAATTGACTTGAGAACATTATTTGACCAACACATGACATGTTTTGATCGATTACCCTCTACATCTCATGAAGACTTGAGCCAACCAGTTAGTTCTATCAATTATGCTCTACATGACGCATGCCTACAAAAAAATAAGGTTGATCGCTCTTTCATGTCGCTCACCACATCGTTGTTCCAACCCCCATTTTTTTGCTCATCTTTTGCACGTCCCAAAATGCATAGCTAGTTTTGGAACTACTAAGTTCAACTAATTTTTAAAATTATTTTTTATTTTTTAAAAAAATTACTAAAGAATATTTAGAATCTCTATAAATAGGGATGCTCAAGAGTTTGAAGGGAATGAAAAATTATTAAAAAAACTTATTTTGGTTTTGTGCTTCTATTTTAGGGAGCAAAGTGCGTGTGCCCAACTCATCCAGAGAAATTCTAACTTTACTTGTGAGAGTTAATGATCGAAGGTGAGATTTTCTACCACGCGAGTATCCAACCAAATCATTTGTGAGAGAGTTGGATAGAAAGTGATAGACTTTCCACCAGAAGTGTCGATAACTAAACAAATTATTGCCTTATCAACACCCTAAACTTTCTTGCTAACCCAAATAAATGCTACGTTTCCATTTCATCAAATTGGTGCTCCAATTATTAAATTTTTATAGAACTACAAGACATGGTTGCCAAAAAGGTGTGTTCTTTTAAGTAATTTTTTTAATGCTTAAGGTGTTATTATTTACTCAACTTAATAATTTAGTTAATTTTGAAATGCTAATCTTCGAATAGTTTTAAAATAGCACACATGCTGCTTAACAAACATTAGTATATAATATGTTTTCGTAATTTTTAAAAATCAATTGAACATCTTCAATATTATAAGCTCTATTTTAGACTTTGTTAAGAGTCTAAATTTATCTTACATCAATAATATAAAATACTTATAATAAATCTATCATTTAATTATATGTTTATTTTTCTTTTTTAAATATTTTGTAAAAATTTATGTATAAAAATATCTTATGTTTTTTTCTGAAAAATTCAAAAGGAGTTTTTATTAGTTCTCATATTTCTTTATTAACAAATTTTAAATAGTTAATCATTCTAATTTTCCAACATATATAAGAGTTGTCACACAAGTGTGGTGGTCTATCGAAAGATACAACATTAGCTAGACTTGCTGAAACTTTAATTTAGTTATCGACCAGCAAGATAATTTTTTCTTAACAAAAAGAGATTTCTCTCTTGCACTAATTGAATTGTGGTTCACATGGTTCATAAGAAGTGGGAAAATTATTAAGAATAACATTTTTGGATGCTTAAAGAATATTTTAAAAAGATGCTTTGAAGCAATTTTGTTAATAAACTTAAGAACATATTTATAAGTGATTTTGAGTAATTGTTAATTTTATTTGAAACACATTAACCTACTTTTAATAAAAAATCTTTTATGAGAATTATGAAAATAAATAAAAAAATGTAATATATTCACTTGTAATTCTTAGGTTATTCGACTTAAAGTCAGGCCTATATATTCCCACGGCAAAAACAATGCAAAAACACAACTTATATAAATGGTTTTACCAAAAGACGAGTAGGCTTAATCTTTATAATTAAATAATAAAAATTGTTTACTACGACATTTCAAAAAAAATGATTTTGCAATATAATAAAATAATTTGGTGAGACAAAAATTAAATTTAATACAAATAAAAATCTTATGGTTGATGAAGTCTTAGTGTTACACAAATATTTTATTTAAATCAATTAGAAATAAAGAAAATTAAAAACTTATTTGAGAAGAAAGTAAAGATTATTTGTTAGATGAGTGAAGGATGCAACAGTAGGAAGCAACGATAAATAACAATTACAAAAGACAAGAATGTCGTGACTTTAATTTTTTTTTCAAATCTTGTAAACTGTTTATTAATCAATTTTTTAATGATAAAAAACACTTACGAAACTAACCAATTAAAAGCTCCATCATGAAATTTTAATTAATAAATTAAAAAAATTCCAAGCATAAAGCAATGTCTAAAAGTGCTTTTGCATGGAAATCAGTCGATTGAAAGGCTGCTAAACCATTGGAACTTGAAAACTTCTCGATTGTATGGATAAGATTAAATCAACATTATTTAGAAATTAGGTTTTAATTTTGATCGTTTGATCTGAATTGTGATTTGATTGTTAGATTTAGTTAGTACATGCAAATAAAATATCAACTTGGTGATCACGAAATTATGTGACTGAACGGGGGATTAAAATAAGTGTTTTAAAATGGTAGCTTACATTGGGATTATTCTACCACGTAATTGTGCAATTGGATGGTAGAAATGAGTTATGTTCAAATTCCTATGTTATAAATGAAACCAAAATTGTTCGAAAATTGTGGGAGTAATTTTCGTGAACTGCATCTAAATATATTCTGGCATTACGTTCTAATTTGAGACTTTTGGATCTTATTAGAAATATGTTTTTCTTTTTTCATTATTTTAATTTTTTATTTTATTTTTTACTAATTAAATATTAAATTAAAATTAACTTTATCGCAATAAGTTATTGAAAGAAGATTTCCAAACATATGATTAAGAATAAAATAATTGTTAAGAAAATTAAAATTTTAGAATCCTAATAATCTTCTAAATTAAGTAATTTTAATAAAACTAATTTTTGTATATTATAAGAATAATTATTCAAACTTAACATTTTAATAAAAATATCAAAAAATATCTAAAATTAAATTCAAAATGTATTTCTTTTTGTATGTTGTAACTAAATGCTTATATTTTAAAGAAAATATTTGGTTAAATTTTTTGCATTAAGTTTTGATATTTTTTTTTTACTTTAAATGTGTAATTGCTGAAATAGTTGTAATTTTATTAAGTTGTTCTAAACTTATTTTATCTACATCGATATATTTCTTATGATTATAATTTAAAAAAGACATGCTAATAACATATTTTGAATGTTTTTTTAAATATTAAGTTTTTAATTGCCGTACAAATTTTTTTATATTAAAACATTTTTTCTAATAAAATTTACTTATGACTGAATTACCCCAAAATAATTTATAACTAGTTTTGCTTTTAATCTTTAATAATTTTAGAGCATTTTTCTTTAGATGATTTTTCATTTTTTGTGCTTTTCATAAAAATTTTTTCAAGAACATAATTATTTTGTAATTTTCAATCTAAAATTTTGTCTATGATGATTTTAGTTTCCACTTTATTTTTTTTCTTATCAATAATATATCATTTATTATAAATTATAAATATTGTTTTTGACAACACATTTTGTGCAAATTTCTTATCATATTTAATATTCTACATTGCATTTTCTTATAACACATAGTAAAAATGTTTCTTTGTCAATGATATATTTTGAATGCCACTATAAACAATTATATGTTTTTCATAATAACTTATATTCTAATTGAGAATTTAATATATAATATATTTATTGTTTTCATGTTTGTGTATAGTTATAATTTGTCTAAACATATATAACATGAATAAATATGTTGTTTCCATTTATTAAATTATATTATACTATTATTAATAAAACACTATCTTAAACTTCATTCAGTCACTTTTTTTTACAACTATTAGTAAATTACAATATTTAAAATGTTTGCATTACTAAATTTAAGTAATATGGTTTTGTGAAAAATATAAAAAATATATAAGCAAAAATATGTTTTAAAATATTTTTTAGAAACTTTAAACTATTTAATTTTAAAGGCATAAATTTTCTTGTGAAAAATATCCTTATGTTTGATAGAACCATAATAAAGAGTCAAAATAAAAAAGTCAATAAGAAAGTTTGTTTTATTAAAAAAGAAAAATGAGAATTATATCAATGGTATTAGAAAATTATGAAACACTAAAATGTAAAAAAGATCTAGAATTGTTAGTCTTTTCAAATGATCATCTTATTGGAATTAATTATCAAAAATAAATTGAAATGTCGTAAAGTGAATAGTTAACATCAAATTTAATTAAAAATAAAGTTTTAAAGAGAAACAAAAAGAAAAAAAAATAGAAAAAAATAATAAGCTTTACCAAATGTATATAAAATTTGAATTATTTTCATAATTTTTCAAAAACCAAGGAAAAATGTTTTAGAAATAAAAGCGAAAAATAGTGAAAACATTAAAAAGGGTATGAAAAAAAATACTATAAATAGTACAAACATGCTCAATTTTTTAAAAGTACATATTTTAGACAGAAAAATATATGAAATATGTTATTATAAACAAGAAAATTACAAATATGAGCATAAAAGACTGTAGCAAGATATTGTACTTAGATATTTGGAATTTAGCACAACTAATTGTAATTGAACTAGACTGATTACTAGCATTAAAAAATATCGCATCCTTAACATGAACAACTCAACTATAATATAAACATTAAATGTTTAAGAAATTATGTAGAATATTTTTTCTTTTGTTCTTCGATATCAAAAATGATAATCAATGGAAATTTTATTCATGCTCATTTAGATTATAATTAAAAATATATAAATTTGTTTCAATAAAGTAAAGCAAAAGCTTCATAAAAAAATCACCTTGATGTTATTTATTAATAAGAAAATTTGATCAAAATATATCATAATAGAGAATTGCAATCAAACCAAAGCTAGATAAAATTATTATCTTCATGATTTTACTAATTGACATCCATCTATTTATGTCAACTTATCAAATGAAGCAATTTGTTTTAAAACAAGAGTTTGTTCTAATTATCATTTTGACAAAATCTCCTTTTTACCTACTATTCTTAGTCAAAAATAGTTTATGCTCTAGGTTAGCCTATTAGAAAAAGCTTGAAGCAATTACTTTTTGTAAGAAAATAAAAGATTTTTGTCATAGGACATTTCAATTTATTTTACTATCCATAAAAAATAGAAAATTTAAAATAAATATTTTCTTTAACCAAACCTACATGTATAGCATCATTAGGTTACGTGAAATAACACATGTAAACATATTATTATAACTCTGTGAGATGTCCATATACCTTTGCATAGGAGATCTTCTCCTATTTGTAACAAAACATACCTACTAAGTGCTTTTACATTTAAAAATGAGTAAGTGGGGCTCAAAGACTTAAAATTACTAAATTCCTTAACTAGTGATGTATGTTCATTAACTTTTATATTAAATAATTTTTGGCATTTTTATATTCCATAAACCAATATCGACCTTATTTTTAGTTTGATAAAAATGACCTCCATATTCATAATGTTTATCTTTTAACTTTTTTATTATTTTTTAAAGAAGATTTAATTTTTTGCAAACATAATATAATTGTTGAGCTAATTTACTTTTAGTAAATTACCTTCTAGTCATTTAAGATGTGCCTTCTATTTATTTCTTCTGTTTTTGCTATCCTAGAAAAAAATACTTCATCATTTTCTTCCTTCACATATGCTAACACTCTTTGACTCATTCAAAACTATTTACATCATTTTTTTGTGTTTTTCTTTTTTACTTTTCTTCTTAAATGATTATTCATATGTTATCCTTAAGACAAAATTTCATAAGCTATTTCTAAAGTCAAGATTTTATTGACTCCAAAAGTATTTAGTATTTGACATTGGAGCATCTAACATTAGCTCAAAAACACACATTCACTAGTGCCACACTTGTTTCATAAGTCCATCAGTACAAGTGTTTTTTGGTAATTGCTTAAAATTAAATTATCTTATTGATTTTACTGACTACTACTATCTACCATCGTCTATCGCCTTCACTATGTGGTTAGCAGCCACTATAATCACCCAAGTTGACACGAACACCCATGTGATGCGAATTGAGTGCAAACATTATTTCACCCACACATGAGCCACGTAGATTGCCCATCAACTACCCTTGTCGACCTGCTAGTCCTGTAAATAATTTTTTGCTCAAACAATGCCCACCAAAAACTAAGATTGATATCTCTAACGTGTTGCTTAACCTATCGTTTTGTTGTCTGTTATTTCAATACTCATCATTACTGCCACCCCAAATATACAGTTAGTTTTGGAACTTCTTAATCCAATTAAAATTTTAAGTTTTTCTTTCAAATTTTTTAATTTTTTAGAAGACACTATTAAGGACGCTCACCATATTATAAGAGATGAAAAATTATAGGATAAACTTATTTTGTTTTTGTTTCCAACTTTATGACTAAAATGTGCGTGCTCAGCTCTAATTTGAGAGATTCCAAATTCCATTATGAGAGAAAAGGATTAAATATGGGTGATGTTCCACCAAGACAACTGACAACCATATCCCTCATTAGACATAAGGATTGAATGTGAGAAACCTTTCACCAGGAGAGTTAATAACTAAACAAATTCTATCTTTTGGTGTCAGAATTTATACATCGTCTTACCACTTAGTAGAGTCCTGTGTTTTTAAGAAAGAGTCGCTACGCCCTAATATGTGCTGCTTTCCTAATCAACAAATAGAGGAGCACCCCTTCTCCCAAAGTGACGGGGTCATTTTACCGAGTTCCTTCGACATGGTTCTCTAATAATCCAAATTACCACCTTGTAAACTTTTTACCACATTAGTGCTCTAAATACCAAATAAAGTTTCCTTTAATGTTTTATGTTATTTGTTTGAAATTTGATATGACAAAACTTGTTTTGTAAGATGTTATGCTTAATGCTTAAGGTTTTTAACTTAGCTTAATAATCTACGCTAAAACTTTAGAATGCAAATCTTCAAATAGTTTTAAAATACCATAATACATGTCACCTAACCTTAATTAATGCATAGTAACTTTTCATATTTCTTAATAATCTGTCGAGTATCTCAAGTTTTATGAGCTCCAATTTTGACTCTAATAAAAGTGAAAATCTTTTCTACATTAACTTTGGATCATAAAATTTGTTTTTCTTCCAAAAAAAAAATTTTTGTTTAGTGGTTTCAATAATGATATTATTGTGTGTAGTTTCTCACTAATTTTTTTCTTTTCTGTTTACTATTTTCAACTTTGTATTAGAGAATATGATTTTTATTCTATATCAACTTTAGTATTAGATTATATTATTTTCTACTAAAAAATAGTTTTTTCCTTTTTCTTAACTTTGACCACTAAAGAACTATCAGTTGGTTTTGGGTAAACTTTGACATAAGAAGTAACACAAAAGCAATGTGACAACTCTCTGCCATATTTCTTGGCAATTATTTGGTTCAATCAAATAGATTGTCTACCAAAAGTTAGACCATGATCATTTCTCAGTTTCTTATAAGAACACCTTATCTCAATTTTACCACTCTATAAATGTGATTACTTCGCTTTTATAATTTTTTTTAAAAAATTCCTATATTATTTTCCTTGATGTCATATTGTATGTTAAATCTTGTTAAAACTTTAACGTATGGTAGGTCTTATCAAATTACAAATCAAAGTCAAAAATTAATTCAAACTAAGGACAAAGTATAAATTAAGACCTTATGATAGGCATATCTTAATCAATAGCACAACTCATCAATATGGTTAGACAAATCCTCTTAAATAAACAACATGAACCAAATCCTTGAAGAAAAAAGATAATAGGAGAAGAAGAAACACACCATTGATTTAAAAGGAAGTAATTCTAAAAGACATAGAAACCACATAAGATATTATCAATTTAATAAATCTAATAGAGATATCTCTAAGAGAAACCATGATAGTTAAAGAAAAATTGTACTTTTTGATAAATTAGATAAAAAAAATGGTCTAGATATGTCTAGTAAAAGAGAGAGACATATGACATAATGAGATTAGAGTATATCCTTAATGTGAAACAGTAAGTATCAATTTTTTATAGTAATTGTGATCTTAAGGATTATATGAATTAACAGATAAGTATGGATGATTTGTTTGACTAGCATCAAATGAATAAGTAAAAAAAATATCAATTTATTAAGAGAACACTCATTGTATTGCCAGTAGGTTTCTTAAAAACTTAAAGTAACAATATACTATCAATGTTGAATAGGTACCTAAACATAAAGAAACCTTACGATTAGGTTTTACATTAGATTTATTCCGATAACCTATAATGTCAACATATAACATAAATAGCAAAAATTTTCTTAATTCTTTAGATCTATTGAAAGGTACATTAAGAAGTTTGAAGATTATAAACTTAAGTATGATATAAATGAGCCTGAGTATGTATTTCTTTTTTTATGGTAAATTTAAAGGAATACATATGGGTAGAGCTTAGCTTGAGAGATATTACTACCTTAAAGAAAGCCTGTCGCATAACTAAAAATGTTATAAAAATTAAAATTTTCTATTTTAAGAGAATAATGAGCCAATTTTTCTAAAGTCTATATCATCAATTCTCAATCTAATCATACTCGAACTTCATCTCCCCCAAACCACTATAGTTATTAAACCTCCCAAAACTGCATTATCATACACTTCTCTACACCCTTCAATAAGTGCTATGAAAAAGAAAATATAGTAGATGTCTGATGAGAAAGTTGAGCAAGAATTATAAAACATAGAAAATACTATGCTTAAATGTGCCCTTATCTTTATCATTAACAAGAAATTAATAAACAACCCCTTTGGATGATCATAGATAATGGTAGTTACAACAATATAAGTTCTCTTATGGCTATTAAACAAATAAGGGCTTCTTTCTTTGGAACATCCAAACCCCTAATCTATGTTATGGATAGTAAATCCTCTATCCTTTTAAGCAATGATGTTTTATATTATTAAAATTAGGTTAGTATAATGATGAGATTTTATATGATGTCATATCCTTGAAAGTAAGCCATCTTATTTTTAGAAGATCATGATTTTTTTATTAGAATGTGACTTCGAAGGGTAAGACAAATATGTGTGTTCTTTTATTTGTGAAGAAAAGATCATCAAATTACACCATGCTCTTCTTTATAAGAGACTCCAATCACTTAAGCTTAACCAATTTATAGAAACGTTTAACCTCTTGGATAAAGAAAAAGAAAATATAGAATTTAAGCTTGAATACACTATCCAAAGTCAATAAGACTCTTTACTAAGAAGACTTAGTTTGGTTTCTTATAATTAAGAAGTTAGCTACCACCTTACTAGACCTACAACTTATTATATATGTTCATGGTAATAAGCAAATGTCTTTTATTGATCTTATTCTCTTATTAATAGACTTTCAAAATTCTATCACTACAAAAAAAATTTTATTATTTGCAATAATATCCAAAAAAAATTAAATAATGTAACAAAATATACGAGATACTGACAGATGCTGAAAGAAAGGTTAGGAAATTTTATGAAATGGGCTATATTATAACTATAGTCAATTCTGAATAGTTTTTTCTCGTAGCTTATAAGAAATAATGTGTGCATTAAGTTCGACATTTTTAGAATATCCAAAAACATCGAATTAATGCATATATGAGATTAAGAGAACTTTTTATTTGAGCCTAATTCTTTTATGTTGAGTGAATTTGTCTTTACCACTACATTAGTCTTGAGAGTAAGAATAACATAAAAAAACTTTTAGATCATCAGACAAGTCTAACCAAAGATTATAAACTTAAGAATGTTATAGGTTGTTGGAAGGACAAACCTTCGATCAAGAACTCCTAGATTACTTATGATAACCTACAGCATATATGTCACACCTATCAGAAGGTGTGATTTTCTACTATTATTGAAGGTGACATTTTTTGTCAGATGAGCATCTAACCAAATCATTTATGAGAGACATGGCTAGAAAGTGATAGACCTTCCTCCACGAGAGTCGATAACTAAACAAATTATATCTTTCACCAACACCCCAAACTTTCGTATTAACCCAAATCAATGCTACATTACTCTTTTACCACATTGGTGCTCCATATATCAATGCCTAAAGAACTGAGACATTATTGCCAAAAAAGTTTGTCCTTTAAGTAACTATTATTTTCTAGGTAATAATCATAGTTAGGATTATTTTTTATTATCAAAGTGTTTCATATACAGTTTATATTAAATTCTCTTTTTTGTATGCATAAAATTGAATATGCCAAAACTTATTTTGTAGGATTTTATGTCTAATGCTTAAGGTGTTATTATTTTCTCAACTTAAAAATTCACACAATTTTGGAATGCTATGCATCAAATAGTTTTAATATAACACACATGCTACTTAACCCAAATTAGTACATAATATATTTTTGTATTTTTTTAATAATCAATTGAATATCTTTAATATTATGGGCTCTAATTTACACCCTATTAGGAGCCTAAATTTCTCTTATATCAATAATATATAAAAATTATAATAACACTATCATTTAATTATATGTTGTATTTTTCTTTTTGAATTATTCTGTATAAAATGTATGTATAAAAATATCTTGTTTTTTTATGGAAAAAATCAAAAGGAGTTTTTATTAGTTCTCATATTTATTTATTAACAAATTTAAAATTAATAGCCATTCTAATCTTCCAACATATATAAGAGTTGTCACAAAAGTGTTGTGGTCTATCTGGAAATACAATTTTACCTAGACTTGCTAAAACTTTATGTTAGTGTGGATCAACTAGACAATTTTTTCTTACTAAAAGGGATTTTTCTTTTTTACTAGTTGAAGTGTGCTTCATATGGTTCATAAGAAGTGGGCAAATTATTAAGAATAATATTTTGGATCCTTGAATAATATTTTTAAAAAAAATCCTTTGAAGTAATTTTTTGTTAATAAACTTATAAACACATTTAAAAGTGATTTTGAGTAAATGTTAATTTTATTTGAAACACATTAACCCACTTTTAATAAAAAGGTTTTATGAAAATTATGAAAATAAATAAAAAAGTATTCACAAGCAATTCTTAGGTAAGTTGACCTAAAGTCAAGCCCACATCTTTCGATTACAAAAACAAAGCAAAAACACAACTAATATAAATGATTTTGAAAATGACGAGTAGGCTAAATCTTTATAATTAAATAACAAAAAAAATTATACAACATTTCAAAAATAATATTTAGCAATAAAATAAAGTAGCTTGGTGGCACAAAAATTAAAGTTAATACAGATAAAAGTAACCAATTAAAGTTATTAGTTTGATGAGTGAATGATGCAATAGTAGGATGCATCAATGAACACTGACTATAGATGACATGAATGTTGTGAGTTCAATTTTTTTTTCAAATCTTATAAAACATTTATTAATAAATTTTAATGAAAAAAGCACTTGCTAAACTAGCCAATTAAAACCTCTATCATAAAATTTTAATTAATAAATTATAAAAATCCTAACGGCATGAAGCAATGCCTAAAAGAGCCATTGCATGGAAGTTAGTCGATCGAAAGGCTCGTAGACCATTGGATCTTGAAACATGACTAGATGGACAACATTAAATCAACATTATTTAGAAATTAGGTTTTTAATTTTACCATTTGATTGCTAGATTTAGTTTCTACAAACAATGAAAATATCAAATTGGTGATCACGAAATTATGTGACTGAATGGTGGATTAAAATAAGTGTTTTAAAATGGTAGATGATATTGGGATTATTCTATCACGAAATTGTACAATGGTAAATATTTGGCTTTTGGTATTACATACAACATCATGTTGGTTTGAGGCATTAATGTTTTACAGTTGATATGTAACAACAACTAATATAGTAAAATTCCTTTTATTTGTTATGAATATAGCATTTATCTTCCAATTATCTTTTGAAATATTTAATTGGGCTTCCTCTATGTTATCTAACTAAGATTTTGCTATCCTCCTTAAGGCATTATTAGCCAGTTTTACTTTTCTTTTGGTGAAATAGAAGCTACAAACCATAATGGCTTAATAATTTGAGCCATTTTATTTATCTCAATGTTTAAATAGATTTATTATAAAACTAATTATGAATAAGATATCGTGTGTACTTTGCAATAACAAGAATCCCAAAAATGATGACTTTGGTTTTTTTGGTTGGAAGTATTACATAAGTGTGTTGGATAGATATTGGAGATTAGAAGCCAATGTAATGGAGGCTATCTCTTTATGGTATTCTTCAAGAAAGTAGACATATAAGCTATTTAAGAAGAAAATCTTAATTGTAATAGAATCTACTCAAGTGATGTTTGATGAGATTATGCATCAAAAAAATTTGCTAGATTTAAAATATATCAAAAATCTTAGAAAACTAAAATACAAAAAAAACAAAGATTCTAGAATGGTAAACATAATAGAATTCTACTAAAAAATTATATTAGGATCAGAATGTAGATAAGACTTTTTATCAAGAACTACACTTATGAACTTCTTTTAGGCCAAGATATTGTTGATGATAACTTATTTGCATCAACCAACATTGAACTTTGTGAGCAATTTGGTAAGCTTATTTGTTTAGGATTTGAGATGAGTTTAATGGGTGAGGTTACTTATTTTCACGAAGTGAATGTTAAGAAGAATAATAAAGGTATCACTTTATCTTAAATAAAGTATATAAATGCCTTGTCCAAAATGATAGATCTTGACAACCTCAATCCGATTTCTACTTTCAAGTCTCCCAACCATAGTTTAACTAATTACGAGAAAGAAAAACAAAAAGTCTTCAAAGTATACCAAGGAATGATATGTTCTATATTTGACTATAGGGTGACCTATCATGGTCTTTAGCATAGGACTTTTTCATCATTTTTAATCAAGCTTCAAGGACTTCCATCCAGAAGAAATAAGAGGAACCTTTCAATACTTTTTTGACACAAAGGTATTAGTGTTTTGGTATCCAAAATTTTAGTTGTCATAATTTAATGGGATAGATCTACAAATATTATCTAGGTTCTATAGTGTATTAGAAAGGCATTGGAGGAATTTAATCATTTTTTGGACAACTGTTAAGACTAATGATCTAGTAGAAAAATAAGGAATTATTGCATTTGCATGAAATGAAGCATAGTATATAGCATTGTGTACAAATGTTTGGTTTGAAAACTAGATTAGACATTTGTAAAAACTCCCAATAAAATGTGACAATATGAGTGTCGTTTGCCCAACTGAAATTCCTATCTAGTATTATGAGCCCAAAAAAATCCATGTTAGGCATCATTTTATGAGAGACCATATCGAATGAAATTTGGTATAGACATTTAATTTGTTGTGAACAACAAGCACCTAATTGACATCTTAACAAAGTTGCTTAGCTAAGATTTATTCTATAGAATTAGAAGATATTTTTATGATGATAAAGAGCGAGAAATTAAGCTTGGTTGTAAGAGCAGTTCCTTAAGTGAAGGATAGCTCATCCATGTGCTTTTATTATCTACAAATCTTACTTCACTTGACAATATCAAGAAAATGTTTTCTTAGATGGCATTCAGTTGCTTTATGTAAACTTAGATGGTAAGTTATCTTAAAAAAAGAATAGATTATTAGTCTCATGAGGAATACTCTAACTTATTTTGATGATAATGACAAATTAAGTAGAGTAATAATTTATCATCGAGATTTTCTTGTTGATGTGATATGTGAAGAATGCTGGAAGATGATTAATGCAAGAGGAACAAGGCACTTGATTAAATATGAGGATGTAACCACGTATGGAATAAGAATGGAAAATAATTTTTTATGCTCAAGTAACTAAGTGTTTCTTTCAATTAAGTAATTTTCCCCACCTTGTAAATTAATGAAACTTGTTGCTGAATTGAACTAAATTAGATTTATGCAAGATTTTTTAAATTTTAAAAGAATAATTTTGAATGAGTGAACATACTGCATGGTAATGTTTTGTATAATATGATTGCCTATGCAAGAAAATAGACAATTTGAGGGCCAAATTGTTTGATCTAGGTGAATAAGGAGATCTAGTGAAATTGGATGGTACAAATACTAATGAAGACTTAATTAACAATATCAAACTATTCAATTTGAGAGAAGTAAACCTATAAAATAGGTATAAAAAAAATTGAAAGAAATCTTATGATATAGATAATTTATATATTATGTAATATGAAAGGTTATAATGAACATTATAAATTGTATATTGGTGATGTTCTTAACATAATTAGGTTAAATATAAAGTATAATAGAATATATAAAAATTAGTTTAGATTATAGAATCATCAAATTTTTAAAAACTTTTATAAAACAAAGAAATTTGTATGTTATGATAATTTTTTGTTATACTCCGCGATAAAGTCACTTATACTTCCCATAAGAAAATCATTGAATTTGTATGGTATGCTAACATTCTTTATACTAATTGCATTGACTATAAAAGAATGTCATATCATATTATCATTACATTGAATTGTATAATCATTTTTCATTCATATGGTATGTTATGATGAATGTGTATAATTTTCTTAATATTTCTTAGCTTGTACTTTGGGGTGAATATAAGCTTGGTTAAATTGAACTATTAAAAAATTGTAAATTTTTGAAACTCTCTTATTGCATTATTCTTAGTTGAGAAGTTTATTAATAAATAAAGAATTCATACATAATATTTGAAATTAAGAAAAATTGAAATTCAATTTTCCAAGAAGTTTGAAAAAGAAATCTATAAATTTTGTGTTGTTAAATATTTTGCCCAATTCAACAATCTTTGTATCTCAAAGTCAAAAGTTTGCATCAACAATATAGGGTTATAATATTTCATTTTTGATAAATCACAATACTTTTTTATTTATTATGTATCATTTTTATTCCTATTTTATACACAATATTTTTTAGATTCTAGACATGACATTATATGAACTAATTTATATTGCTTTAATAGATTTTATTTTTAATTAGTTAATTATGTAAATGGTTTAGAAAATTATAAATTTATAGATATTCCAATAAATTTTTGCAAAATCTTTGCTCTAATTTTAATTAAAAATTTTTTTTATTGAAATGATAAATAATTCACTTATTGCAAGTTAGAAAAAATAATTTTAGCTTTCTTTACATTGATAAATAATTCAATTATTTGATTATTTTAAAGTTTTTATTATCATTTTTTTGTCGTAATTATGTGCACTTTGGGTGTGAAAACTTCCTATTCTTTTGCATTTTTAGATAGTTAATTGATGATTTTTTAATAGTTTTTTACCTTTTTTTATTTTTTGTTGTTTAAATAATTTCATAATTTGTAAATATTCTATTCCTTTTTAATTTTACGACCATTTTATTATTGAACTATTCTATTTTTAAAATTTTTACATTTCTTTTACTCTAGTGATGGGCATTATTGTATTTGTATGATGAAAGTTTGCTATATAACAATCATCCTTTTTATAGTTCAATTTTCTTATATTAATGTCCTTTGGTTAAGTTATTTTATTATTTCTCTTAATCCTATTAAAGCGAATGCTTTCATCAACCTTATGTTCTTAAAACTATTTTTCATAACTTCAAGTGGAAGTATAATTAAAATTTCTAATAAGTCATTAACATGAATTTTTATTATTTTTTTACGTTTTAATTAAAGGTAGAGTTTTGTCTATAATATGTCCTAATTATATCTTTCAATAGTTTAAATATTTCATCACCTACTTAATACTTTTTTTTGATAAAAATATTTATTTCTATTAGAAGTATTAATTTTGACAATTTTATATTGTCGAAAATATTTTTTAAAGATTAACTTGTTCGAAACTTTGACTTCGAAAATTTTTTACCATGTTGGTATTTTTATAATTTATACATTTGCGGACCATACTATGCATTTTAGTTCATTTATTTAGTTTATGTTATTACTGTAGCTTTTAGTTAAAATATTTGCAATATCAACTATGGTTTCAATTATAATAAATTTTCAAAAAAGTATTACATTACCACAAAAATATTTTTATCATTGTGTTACTAAAAGAGTTTTATTAATATATAATGGAGGTTCTGTTGGTCTTTTAAAACTATTTTATTAATATAACAAATTAATTTTTTTAATATTTCTAAAGAAATTACATTTTTTTCATTATTAAATTGTTAAAAAAAATTTCATTTAGCGTACAAGCATTTAGTTTTTAGGAAATTATATTTAAATGTATTTTAATTTTTTAATTGATTTAAATTTTATAATTGTAAAAGATATTAAAATTATATTCTATTTTCTATTCTTTTTAATTTCATAAAAAATTTCATATCCTCCACGATTGATTAGAGTTATTTTACAGTAAATCTTAAAGATACTAAATACTCTTTATCACTAGTTATTTTCATAAAAGTCTTTTTCTTTCTACTAAATATTATAAATACTTAATTTTTTAAGATATTTTCTTATTTTGTTTCATATAATTAGAAGTTTTAATTGTCCTGACATCATTTTTTGTTTTTTGATGTATTTTTTTTACATGAGTTATCTTTCTACTCTTACATATTATCTATATAATTTTTACTTACCATTTTATATAAGGTATAATGTATAACATTTTCTTTTTTTTTGTTTTTCTCAAACATATTTAAAATTAAATGATAGCTATAATGTCCTTAAAATAATAAATATTGTCAAGTAATTTGAAAGAAAAATTTATAGCAAAAGGTGAAACAAGAAATAAATGAAATTAAGAAAATATTCAATTAAATTTGTAGAAAATTAAAAAAATCATAAATATTAATTTTATTCATAAGATTTATAAAAAAAAATTAATGATTCAAGTGTGTGACATACATCATTGTATCAAAAAATAAAATATTATAAGTTCAAATAAATTAATTAAAAACTTTTTATTTAACAAAAAAATTTATGCAAAATTAGTAACCAAAAAAATAACCATCAAAATAAAATAATTAAAAATTATTTATAAATTAAAAAAATAAATATTTAATATTTTGAAATACCTATATAATTAAAATAATTTGCATAATATCTCATCAGTCAAGAAACATATGCAACAAAAAGTAAATTATATTGTGTGGTCTAATAGCAATGAATAATTAAAAATTTAAAAAAATTTAATTTTAATAAAGTCATAAATTAAGAAACATATTATCATAAAATCAAACAAAAATTAATTAGAAAAAAATATATAAAAGTCAACATGATAACTCAAAATTATGAAAAAATATTGACCCAGTCTCAATAACAATTTTAAATCTAAATCAAGTAATAGGGGTGGAATATATACTCCATAATATTTCTACACATCCTCTACCCAAACCCTTAGTGACAAAAAATTAATGAGCAAAGGCATCTTAGGGTCTTAGGCCTTCTCTGTATTGAACATAATCTTCATTAAAAGTAAGGTGTTTATACCTTTTTGTTGCTGTGGATGTACTATTTTTTTTATCTGTAATACGCTTTTTTTTAATAATTTTACTATAGTTTAATTAAAAATTTTCTCTCAAATTTTAAAATATATTTCTCTTTTCATAAGCATGATTATTTTGTTAACGAAATTGTAGATAGTTTTTCTTATATTAAGTATTCAACTATCAAAATTATTTTTATACGTTTTCAATATTATAAATTTTTTCATTAGAGCAACAAGATTTTTTTGCTTACATTGTTGTGAAACTTTATTATGTATCATGTAACGTATCGAATTTTTAAAATATACTTTTATAATCGTCATGTATCTATTTTGTTATAACAATTTTTTTTAAATTTATCTCATTTTATTTAGCTGACATTTTTATATGTTTATAATTTTACAGGTTATTCAATATCATCGATTTCAATATTAAAATCTTTAAAGTGTAATTGACACTCCATAAAGTAGTCCAAATTTGAGAATTGCCTATTTTGAAATCAAATAATCCAAATAAATTGTTGCTAAATTATACATCATAGTTTAGTGACCATATCCAAAAATTCATTGAGTTAGACCACATTGCATTCTTTGCAATCAGATGTTTTATGTGCTAAACAGCCGGTCATGTAACCTGAGAATCGATATTTCATTAACAAGTATTTTGACTAGAAAAATTGTTTCTTAGTATTTCTAATTATGTTTTATGGAAAATTTTCCTTAATTTTCTTGATTTTCTTAATACCAAGATTATTTCATCAAATGAGAATCTAATTTTATTTGAAGAAGTCTAGTGATGTCTAAGATTTTGACATTGTACGGCAAAAAAAAAATCAAGTCATTCCATTTTTAACTATTATAAAACAGCAATGGACAATTTATTGGTCATTATAATATATGTTTTTATTTGTATTACACGTTATTCTTTCAATTAATTATTATGATACTTTGCATTGATAAGTTATAAATTGAAAAAGACAAGTTTGTGATGGTTATGAAAATCATTTCACGAAGAAAAGTTCTTCTTTTTAAACAAATATATATTTACTTATGAATTTTTTTTATTAATATTTTACAAAGAATGTTTGAAATTTTCTTACCATTTTAGTGTAATAGCGATTTTAAATTTACCAAAAAATTTGTAATATGATTTTAAATGTTTGCCGTATAATTAAATTTAAAAAATTTTCAAAAGTAATTATTTTGCTATTTTTTAATTGTCAATACATTTTTATTATTTTGATCAAGTTAATTTTTATTCTCACGTCACCAACAAAGCTCTCAATTGGAAGTATTTATAAAGATTTAAATTTTTTCATTTCCATATTTTATTTCTTTTCCCTTTTAAAGATATTTCCACTAAATATAATATTTATTAAATTTTTTTACAGAAATAATTTTATAATTAGAAATTGCATGTATATTTGTAATTTTATTAATTTTTTATTGTCTCTATGATTGCTGGAATTATAAACGTTTTTTTAAACGTAAGTTATTTTTCATAATTACATATTTAGAAGAAATATAAAGAATTTTGCAAACATTGATTTAAATATTTGAAATAACTATCAATCTAAATAAATATATTTTTTATTATATTTAAATCATTTTTTATTTTGATTATATTTTATATTGTAAAATGAATTAATATTCTATGTATTTTCATTTTTCTTTTTTAAAAACTGATATTTATTATTACGATAATTCAAAGATATATTTTTTATGTGACACACATTATTTTTATCTCATAAATTTATTATATGTTACACTAAGATTGATTGCAAGCTGATGTTATATAAAAAATTCTTTTAATGAGATAATATAGACATAGAGTTAAATATTTTCAAGTGAGAATGATGTCTATGGTTTCTTATTTTTCATAACCTTCTATATTTTTTCTTTATGTTCTATGGATGTCTTTTTTGTTTTACACGTCTTTGCAACTATTTGGATATGAAAAATAAATTAAGTATACAAATTTTTTAAATTTTATTAATAATTTGTAAAAAATAATTTGCTTAATAATTAAATAGTTATAAATATGGTATGTAAACAAAAATATCATATGAAAATAAATAATAAAAGCTTTTCATGATCTAAGTATCTTACATCAAAAATATCTGACATAATCATCAAAACTAATGAAATATAGATATGTTAAAAATAAAATATTTTTAAAAATAAACAATATTAATAAATTATATGAAAAAAAAATTTATTTAAAAACTATATGAAAAACAAATTGATGTTAGATTTCAAAAGAAATAATATTTTAGAAAATAATTCAACTAAAAGTGATTAAGAAATAAACAAAAAAATAATAAATAATAAAAAATGCATTATTTAAAATTTGAGAATAATTTTATGTTATGCTAGTTGACAATATATACATATATATATATGTATACATATGTATATATATGTATATATATATATGTATACATATATATATATATATATGTATACATATATATATGTATACATATATATATATATATGTATACATATATATATGTATACATATATATTTATATATGTATATCTATATATACATATATACATATATATACATATGTATATATATATATATATGTATATATATATATATATATATATATATATCTATACATATATATACATATGTATATATATATATTAGAGCTTGAAATAAAAAAAGAAAAAGTATATAAGAGCTTCAAATAATATACAAAGGTAGCTCGTTAACTTTGTAATACAAACGAAAGATCAAATATATTTTGTTACCATTATTCCTTATTAATTACTTTATATACAAAATGTACTTAACAAATAAGTAATCTATGTTAGCTCACTACCCAAACAAGCAATAGAGATGGTCAAAACCATTCTTTTAATTCATTGCCAATTTTATTAAAGATAAGGTAAAAATACCAATGTTTAATACTTTACCTATTTACAAATTATGCCATAAAAGTTTAACCATTTAAATTTTAAATAAATTAGTTATAAAATTTTTATTTTTTGTAAAACCACTTTTAAATTTAGTTTTTGTATGCATTAGAGCTTAATATGTTTTTATTTGTGACATGACGATTTATTTGCATAACTTTTTAGGAAGCTTTTTTCATATAGAAATGTTTCAATTGACATTTAAATGGTTTTAATTTATGTTTAGTATGTTTTTCATTTATTATTTATATTTTCTAAATTTTATGACATTACTACTTTTACTAACTTGTTTTGTTTATGGTATTATTTTGTAAAAGTTTGTTATTGTAGGTATTATAGCTTGATTTAATTATAATGACTTATTTATATAATACAAAAGAATTTAAATAATTTAAAAATTCTTCGTCCTGTATACTTTTATTTCACATGAAAGATAATTTCTTTAAAATATTTTGATATTTCCTTATTAGAATTATCTCGATACAGCTTAAATTATTTTTAATATATTTTATAATAATAAATTTTCTAAGTAATTTTTTTAGGTTTTTAAAACATTTTGGTGTTTTAATAAATTTATAAGTTTGTTCAAATTTGAATGTTGTGAGCTATGTTTTAAATTTGAGGTTTTTAATATTCAGTATTGTACAACAAACTTCAATTTTTTTTGGTTATCATTGTTTTTCTCGAGATTTTTATATTTATATATTATTTTATCTTTGGTAACTTGCTTATGGTTTTAATATTATTATTATATCTTTTACTATAAATATCAACATATTAAACTACATCTTAAATATTTAATTTGCATAACAATTTTTTTCCCAATTTTTTGAAAGGTTTTATAAGCTAACAATTTTTTTGTAATTATAGTATTAAAACATTTTTGAATATGTAATGTATAGTGTATCGGTTATTCGGAGCATTTTTTTTAATTAACATTTAAATTTATGATAAGTTTTACGTTTTTGACATCTTTTCAAGTCATATTTTTCACTAACAATAGAAGATGTTCAATCAATACACTATCAAAGAACTATTTCATAAATAATATGACATAATTTTTAAACTTTTAAACAATGTTTTGTTTTTAATGATTTTCTTAGCCATATAATTTTAATTAAACTAAAGGATTTTCGAATTTCTTTTAAAAAATATATAATTTTCGAAATCCTTGTTCATTTTTTATATATTTATATAAGATATTTAATTTACAAGTTAAATATAATAAATATGCATTGCAATGAAAATTATAAAATAAAAAATGCTTGTCGAAGTATTTCCAATATTAAACTATGGGTATTACTTACTATATATATAATTGAAATTATTGAATGAAGTTTAATTTATGTTATCCTTATAAATCTAAATGATTAGAGTTTATTAAATTTTTCTAATAAATGTTAGGTTTTATGCACATAAAATTTAAAATTTATATGACTTTTCATGTAAATATTTCCATAGTTTAATTTAGAGTTTCAAATCCTCGTAATGTTTTAGTTAAAAAATATGTATAAATATGTTTCAACAAGTGTGAATAAGAAGTACTGTAACATCTTTCACCTATAGTATCTCTCAAATTATGGTATAGTAATGTTTCAAAGAGGAACTTAATAGATTCATCTTAAACATCTTCAAAGTTTGAGGTCCAAGCTAAAATTCTTTATTAAATCAATTATTCAACTATACATATCATATATTAAACCTTATGTAATACTACAATTTCTACATTTGATGTGATGAGATCGACATCGTATGATTTTCTATCTCACCCAAGACTTAATAAATATCTTATTGTTTTTTTATCAATTTATGCCAATATATTTCTAAACTTTTTTAGCTAAAAGTTTGATGTTTTATTATCTTTAAGCAAATGTAGAAATAACTTATCAAAATATTGGTGAAGATTAATGACATTAACAAACTTTTATTCATGAATGCACAATTTTGAAAGAAAATTGGTGTAGGAATATAATTTAGAGGTATATTTATAACTATGAAAATCCAAAAACCTCAATTATAAGTAAAATAACAATGAATATAAATGTGATTCTCAACTAATATTGTTAGACTTAGTTGGTAATGGGGAAATGTATTTATTATCCTTATTTTGATGAAAACAATGAGAATGATATGTAGATATAGAAATTATAGCTCTTAATTGATTTTATTTGATAAAGCATGTACTATACCTAATATTTTTTGCTATAAAATAATTATTTATTTAATTAAGATATATGATTCCTTCTAAATTAAAATTAATCTTTTACTAAATTTAAAGATTCAGCATCGACAAATAGAATGTTTAACTTTGAAAATTTAAATTCTAAAATTGGAAGCATTGTGTAATTGTAAGACTTGAACTATATCACATGAACTTTAATTAGCCTTCATGCTTTAAAATGAGCACATAAGTTTATTTATGTTATTAATTTTTTCTCTCATACTTATTTCTATCCTACCATTAATGCCTGATAAACTATGAATAAGATTCTTAAGTATAAGGAGTTGGTGGTTGAAAATTAGAGGATTAAACGAAAAACTTCTATATATGATCCATTTAAGAATATCGTAAGAAAAGATGAATATAAGAGAAAGAAGAATCTATTACCTTATCTTACATAGATTATTAAATTTAAGTTGCACTATATAGAAGACCAAAATGCATGAAATTAGAAAATGGTTAATTTAAAATAGTGAATTGTAGCTACTCTCCAACCCAAAACTAGTTTATTTTAAAGTTAATTCTTAGTTTAAGGCGGTGTGGCCAAGGCTACATAAGACATTAAGTTGTGCTTGTAATTTAAGAAAACTTCACCACAAAAGGGGGACTTGGAGGGGACAATATAGAGGAGACAAAGTAAGAAGTGAGACAACCTATGAGGAAGAAGGAGGATTAAAGCATTGAAGCAGGGAAAGATTGTACGAAAGAGAAGTCCTCTTAATGACTTTTCAACATAGAATAACATTCGAGTTCATATAATAAATATTTCTAAGATATTAGCCAAGTTAAAAAGGAATTTATTTGTAAAAAGCTCTATGAAACCTTCGAAATTGATAGTGACATTAATTTTCAAACAAGAGGAAATTCCTTCTACCCGAGATTAAGGAAAACTTATTTTAGCAAATGAATCATTCAAATTTCACTCTTTCTCTTGTAGTTTTTCTAGTTGAACTTTAAAATGCATATTACATTTTTCCTTGTAAATGTGAAGCACATTACATGTATATTGTATGTTTTGCTTTGGTTATAGATATATGTGAAAGAAAACTTTAGAATAGCAATTTTGTTTATGCAAAACACTTCTATGCATAGACATTATCATGTAAAATAAGTCAAAAGCATAATAAACGTAATGCCTTGTTGATTATCTATGTTGGTTGTTTATGAAATTATGCATTAAGCACATATTATCATGATAATTCTTAAAAAAAATTGGAAAATTATGAAGGAGAAAATTTTATTTAATATGACCCTCATAAGAATTAAATTATAGCCTTATTATCTTATTATAGAATTCAAGGAGTTAGGATCGTTAGTGCAATTCTTCTTCTTTCAAAGTAGAATTCATGTTTGATAATATAGATTGAATATAATATTTACTTCTTGATTAATGAATAGACAAAGAGTTTACTACCATGATGACAAAGATATGTATAAAATTGAGACTTTTTATATATTTTTAATATAAACTTATTGTTTAAAATGTATTTTCGATGTAAGGGGCTACGATTGTGTCTAAAATGACTCACAAGTTTTGTTGATAGCTTAACATGATATAAATTGGTACTTTATCGCAAAAACTATGGATAAAAATGTATAAAATGTAATGTGATATAGGCTATACCATAAATTAAGTGATAAACAATTTAAAGGAACTTGAAAATAAATAAAATACTCTCGATAATGTTCTAGTCAACCATTCCTTTGTCTAAGTTCTCTATGTGATGCATGGAACCTTTGGCATGGCTAAGTTATATGAAGGATTAGTTCAACCCTCTAAAGAACCTAAATAGATCCTAAGATATTTTTAGTTCTTGGGTACTAGTTAGATAGCCTTTGAGGGCTTAATTTAAGGCCTTGAAAGAAAACTAAGTTAGGCAGGTATGCACTAAGGAACCAAAGAGTTTTGTTATTATTAAAACTATTAAGATTAAGGTTAGAAAATATGGTAAACGTTTTATTGATAATTCATAAACCTTAGCATAGTCAAATTGTAACTTTAAAGTGTTTGGACATGAATATGGAAGGTAAGCATAGCCTTGGAATCATGCTATAAGACATAAAAAAATCAATAGAAAAGGAAGCTATAAAAAACTTTGTTGTGATAGGCTCATAAAATACCATTGTTGAAAATTTATGCACAATGTAAATTAAGCTTTCGTTAGCTAGGCTATTGGCTAAAACCTTGTAAGAAGGTGGAAGAGCTTGGAATAAGACATAGGGTTGTGTTAGGTTTGGCCATGTAAGTAATATGATAAAAATGTTGGCTTGACCTTGGGTTGAATAGGTTAACCACATGTAACTCTATTTAGGCTCTTAAGTAACATGATGACACAAGTAATTCTATTTTTGATGAATATGAAATGTCTTGGAATCATAAAAATTACTAGTGATGCTAAAGTGAATTGAGACTTAGTTGTACTAGAGTTAAATTAAACATAGAACCTAAGGGTATTCAAAAATTCAAGATAGTTGAATTAGGATTTAGTAAGAATCCTAGGGTATTCAAATATAGAAGACATTAAATTATCAATACTAAGGCAATAGACATACTAGCTACCATACTCCTTTAGCTTGGTGTTACTTAAATGTGAATAAATATTCCTGTAGTTGGAGTATCAAATTTCATGGTAAGAACCTCTAGAATTTCTAGGAAGTCGTTATAGGAATCGTGCTAGAGGAAACAGATGCATATTTAGACTTAAGGAAAATCTTATGGTATGCTTTTTTATATTGGGAACTAATTGTGGTTCTTCAAGATTCTTAGAATCCAACACGGATGCCCATGTGACTATCATTACCATGTCAAATGCTAGATTACATTATTTGAAAAAGTGGTAGGGCCTATCATGATTCCTATGTATAGGAAGTTGCATTATATTATGTAGTGGATGCTAAGTATATGGCTAGTCAATATAAGAAAATATATATTGAATTAATTAGTAAATGATGATATCATTTTAATAGTTAGAAACTGATGTCATTCATTCATAAGATATATTCCATTATTACATTCAAATTTCGTATAAGTTTGCAATATTTTTATAATGTGCTTCATAGATTCCATATCCAACCACCTAGCCCTTCACTTTATAGCAAGATCAAGTTGTTAAATTTCGAGTAGGACCAGAGTTAGAGATTATTAGAGTTATTGAATTGATTGAATAATTTATTTTATTTATTTCATTATTAACAATAATAGATTTCCTACTTTTTTCTCAACTATATTTTATTGGATATAGGACTATACCAGATTGTCTTATTAGAGTTGGTGCTTACTAGCTATTTTTTATCAACCGTTTTTTGTTATTCATGGTATTTCCTTAGATTGGATTAGAATCTAATGGTTTTATTGATTTTGTGGATATTTTATTCATGTTTTTTTGGATGAGAAACATTATTTGATTCCATGCATGATAATATTTTGCTTGGAACCCACAAGTACAATATGATATTGTGATTCTTTAGAATTTAGTAAAACACATGATTTTTTTGAAAAAAAATAGGTAGGATGATTTGAGAGTTAGGCTAAGGAAAAACGATATATATATATATATATATATATATATATATATATATATATATATATATATATATATATATATATATATATATATATATATGTGTGTGTGTGTGTGTGTGTGTGTATTTTTGTATGTGTGTATATTTATGTGTGTTTGTGTCTGTACAATTAAATCTTTTTTATTAGGAAAAAGTTGCTATACAATCCATTCAATATATACAATGGAAGTTTATTTTTCTTATAAAGGTTTACTTTTCCTTTATTACAAAATGATGAATGTTGTTATTCCAAAGACCCCGTGGACGATCAAAGATATTTTTATTATAATAACCCAATTATGTGAGGTTTTAACACAATGATAAAGCTTGGATATATTTTGTCTAGAAAAGTGAGGAAAAGGACCTTCAAAGAGGCATTAAGAACATTTGTAAGTATGATTTTGTAACGTTGACCTCTAGCCATGATGCTCTATTTGATGACAACAAACTAAAATATTGTTAAAGAATTTTGTTAAGAAAAATTTTAAATGTTAGGTAACTAATGTGCTTGTTCAAGGAAGTTGTTAAAGAAGAAGAACAGTACGTATCAAATCTAATGAAAATCATCTTAGTTGAAGTGACAGGCTACGAAAAGATACATTACAAATTAAATTTTAGGTACTTTCAAATTTTTTGTTTTGAATGTTAGCATTATTTAACTAATCTATGCAAGCTTTAAAAATGAATTTAAAATTTAAATTAATCAACTTTAAAAATAATTTTAGTTTTAATATCTTTTAATATTCATACCAAGATCATCTTAAGAATCATTTTTATTAAATTTATTTTTTATATTTTCATAATAATTAATTAAATTTAAAAAAATAAAAAACTAAAATTCTACCCTAACTAGTTAACCTAACTATGTAATGCCTTTTAGGCATGGAGTATTAATATCGAACCCATTCGCTACAATAACAGAATCGATACATCCCTTCTGAACATACATGGAAAGTATCTGGAACCAAGGCATTACCCTTTGCATTCATAAATCAATTAATCATGTTATTAGAATTATAGTGGCTAAGCGTTGAATAAACTGTGTGGCACTAACCATATATATATAAATCAAACTACTTCTATAGCAAACAAAATGTCTTATAAGGAGAAAAAATAGAAGAAAATACACCATGTGGGACTAAAAGTTAAAGCTTTTTCCTCATACCTAAATTCAAAATTGTGTTAGTGATGTGAGTTGCCAAATCATTTAATTTTACAATCAAATGATCATTGCCACAATTACCCCTTTTAAGCGATAATTCTACTAACTATCTGATCAATCCATTAAACAATCGCATGGTCTTCATGAAAGAAAATCAACAATTTTGAGAAAATTTTTTTATTTAATAATTTTGTAAATTAACAATTTATAGATATTGATTCCATTATTTTAGGCACTATTGATCTTCAAATTTATTACAAAAACATGTATTTAGATGTGGCATTTCAAAATAGGATCAGACATAAACATCTAAGTGATGGTAAGGCGATAACATTTTTCATGTTTGGTGCAAGCAAGATGAAATTTGCAACATGATTCTGGGGACATTCAATTATTTTAGGCATTATAAGTGCATTTTCCTCAAGGCTTTTGTTTTATGGTGAATCTAGATAAGTTCTCCATCCTTGCCAAACATGATAATGCCAATGTCTTTGAAAAAGAGGTCATGTTTGATGTGGTACACTTGTACTATTAAGATTTTCAATAGAATTGAACAACATTTGATATTAGATTTACAATATTAAAACAATCATAGTCTTTCAAATGAGAAACTAAAAATATTTCCCAATGTTTTGGCTTAATATTGAACCTTTGAAAGCTCTAGTGTGGATCTCGTTGGAGAACATTCTAATCTGCCAAGTCAACAAGTAGAACCTATTGTCAATCATGTCTATAGTCAACAACCCATTCAAAGTAGATTCTACACAAATCAACTTAATAAGGCCAAGTAGGACTCTAGCCTACGTATTGGTCGATCTGTTTAAAGATCTTCCTTTAGATATTAAAATCTTTAGAAAGATTGGGAGCGATAATGGATTTTGGAAAAAAAATTAAGTATATAAAATTTTTTAAAAAAGTATCTATGCAATTTCAAGCAAGGATGCTCAATAGTCCAATGTAAGCAAGAAAACATTTCTAGACCCTTATTTGTGAGAAATGGTGAAGATAAGAAAGTTCCAATTAGTTAAGCAATATGTAATGTGAAACATCCAACTTTGTTAGTCATCAATGTAGACACTTAAAAGTTGGATAATCAATGAAAATTAATGAAGCAATGTAAGGGTACAGAATTTGAAAAATTGTATGACAAGATCTTAACATGCTTGAAATATTATTGCCCCCATAATTGAAAGAAATATCTCCCCCACTACTTCACAGTACATTAACACTTAATAAAAGTACGTAATTATGTAAGGAATCATCGATTTGTTCTTTTTTATGATCAAATTCAATGAGAAATTGTAAAGTATGAGTAAAATATTTAAATCTAACTTGAAACAAAGGAAGGATGTGCAGTTTAAACAAAGGTGGAGATTTAATCTCTCAAGATCCTTAATAAGGATCTTTAGGAAAAAGCCAAGGCCCTTAAGCATTTTGTGATAGACTATAATGGCTTTATAGTACTTGCCAGCCACAAGTCAATAAAAAAAGCAACTAAATGGAATGTAAAAATGGATTTGCTAGAAAAAAACCAAAAGAGGCCTTTAGGAATCTGGTAATGCAAATATCACATATTGTAATTAATAACTTCTTGATTTTGAACATGAAGGGTGTTGTTACTTCTATAGTGTCTTGATGCCTTAATAACATAATGAAAATGTACAAAATTAAATTAATTGCAATCTGGGAATCATTTGCAAGTGATAGATAAATGGACATTATTTGAAGGATGCAAACTTTTCACTATTGTGAGGGGAACATTTCTAACAAAATTTGGGTGTTGTAGTTGTAGTACTTACAATGCCAAATAATGAAAATGAAGAAAAATGCCTTCACATTGTTATATTGCATGATATGTAAATGACGTGTTTCCTATGGAATCATGATGGGTTCATAGAATTTTCTACTATAAGGTTTCAACGTATGAACGATATCCTATCAGACCACTCCCCATATCGATAATTTCTCCATCAATAATTGAATCTAATACTGGACAACTTAGATTCCAAAGAACTTGGGTTGAAAGCATAGAATTCTATTTAGTGGCTGCTTAGAATTGGAGTCTTCTAATTGCTAGGTCAGGAATGAGGGCTCTCACTTAGAAGCCAAAGAGAGTTAAAGATCCCCTGAAAGAATGAACTAAATAGAAATTGGTGATATATTTTATGGCATTGAATTATCATAATAACATATTACAAAGAGGGAAAAAAATTCAAAGAGTTATAGATGAGTTACCAAGGTTGGAACTAATAGAGCTTTGGATTAGCTAATCATGGTTGCTAAAATAATGGAGATATATTAGAGCAAGAATTCGTTTACTGTATGACTTAAGGATGATGATAAAAACACTAATGTCTTCAACACAATAGTCAATAATAAAAAAGGGATCTTAATACATAAAGAAATTAAAGATCCAAGAGGAAGTTGTGTCTAAAAAGAGGATTTAATTGCCAAATATGTGGATTGCTTCACCTCTAACAAGTCCATAATAAAACAAATAGGAGGTTCTTCGCTTTATTATGCTTAGACTCACTAAATAGTATTATGATGTTGATTCAGCATGCTAGTAAGGAGGAAATATAACAAATTATTTTTTGTATGGAACCTTTACATTCTTATGGATTGGATGGGATTAATGGTTTCAATAACAAACATTATTTAACTATAATTCAAGATGATATTTATGATGCTATTATTATTTTTCTAGTTGGTATCCCATCACCTAAAGAATTCAATAGTACTAATATAATCTTCCTTCGAAAGACTTATTAAAGTAAATCTTTTGAAGATTTTAGAACAATTTTCTTTTATAGTTTCTATAGTTGTAGTGGCAAATCATCTAGCCACAATTCCCCCAACATCATTATTTTGTGTCTAGATTATTAAAATCAATATTCTTTTAGGTTAAGATCTCCTATGCAAAAGATCAATTTAAGTCTTTGGCTTTTGGAAAAGTTCGTACTTGTCTAGTGATCGTATGATTCTCAATTCTTAATTAAATAAATCTTTTAGTAAGCTCTTATTCAAATATATTGTTTTAATGTAAATAATTTTCAATTATTTATGATCTAACAATAGTCTTAGCATATCATTCTACACTAGTTTGTAGTTTGAGCCTTGTTAAAATCTCATAAAGATAGTAGTGCCCAATCCCAAATGTACCTCGAGAAAAGAGGTTATGCCTTAATTCCAAAGAAATGGTATGTGATGTAACGACTTCCTCACAAACTATGACAATGAAGTGAAAACGTTATCTAAACAAAGCCTAATTGACTTGGTGTTTGATGTTGGCTCATTTTTTAAGAGCCAAAAAGCAAAAACATTTTATGCACCATTCAATTTACATATTATTTCCTATATACTTATTAATATAGCATTTGTAAATTTTTCATCACAATTAAAAAAATTTTGGAATCTAATGTATGATTTTTTAAAAAATTTTTGCACACTAATTTCACTCACCCCCTTTTGAGTGCCTTTTGTACTCATAGTGTTATATGCATATTTTAAGTAAGCTTATGCTATTAAGGACCATTTTATTTTCTTATACTTTCTCGTATTTGTATATGATATCTTAAAAATGTAGGCAATTTTTGCACCATGTTCTTAAGAGGTCAAATAAGATTTTGACCATACCAAACTATTTAAGTAGCTTATTTTTGTGATGTTATGGCATACCTAGTACATGATACTCTATTTAGAAAACTATAAGTTTATAAGAGATGATTTTTATCTTATGGTGTTAAATGTTTTTTGAGTAGAGCTTACAAAAGTCATATGAATGGTATCAAATAAGCTAAACAGTGTTGAAGATTACTGAGAACCCAATAGGTATCATAAGTTTTTGTTCAAGGAATTGTTTGCTTTCTTTGAGTACTTATGTAATGGATAAATTACTTTTTATTGGGTATTAACAATGAACTACACATAAAACTAATTTCAAGAATCACTCGCTATTCATTTTACGAATTGATAGAATAGAGTATAAGACTATTTTCTATATTGAGAAGAAAGATTTAAATTCCAACAATAATGAAAAGACCATGAGGTAAGGTGCTAAGAGAGAACTTGAATTTTTATACATGAAAATATTTAATTTTAAGCTAAAAAATATATGGATACTCATAAATATATTACATCTAGAAAAAATCTTGATTTTCTGCTAAAATATCTTTAATAAAAATTAGTACAAAACGAACTGTTGCAAAAGAATTTCTATTTGATGGTTCTTTGATCATATAATTAGTTATCTAAACTAGTGTATTATGGGTAATGAACCACTCAGTTAGGCTACAAATAAAAAACAACGGTGAAATTTTAAAATGGAGATTTCTTAAAGGTCAATTAAACAACTTGATCAATAATCTAACGTTCGCTCTAATGAACTATAGATCATTGAAGGTTCAAATCCAATAGAATGAACAAAGTTGATCATCAACTTTGCTTTCTATAAGATAACCATCAAACCATTTAATAGGACTTCTAAGTTTGATCTAAAGTTATTTTTAAACATGGAACAAATCATCTAATGTATGAGAATAAAACTTGAGCTAAAACTTTGTTTTAATCAAAAGCTATTTTGAAATTAAAATGGATAGTTATTGAATTTAAGAAATAAAAGTTGAAGGGAATGGATGACATAGGAGCCTCGTATGTTAGCTCATAAGCACATATTAATTGGAATCACACAAATCCCATTAAAACTTGAATCCATTATCGAGCCCAATCTCATTTTAATTAATTATCTTCATCAATCATAAGGGTTGACTACAACGATAAATTTTTCCGTCTCGTTACATCTGCTCTTTTTGCACTATTCATCAAAAAAATTCCAAAATAAAATATGTCATCATTGATGTTAGTTCTGATGCATCACTCATTATCGATAGCTGTCTTCCATAACCTGATCATCTATTACTCCCAATTAATACTACATAGTTACCAAACAGCACTTGGTTGCCTACCATCACTAGGCGACTTGCCACTTCCCAACCACCTACCAACCCATGGCTGCTCATTAGCTACCACCCTTTTATCTTAATTAAAGGTCGTCATCCATCTTCTCCGCTGATGGCATTATAGTCACATCATCATTGATGTCCGATCATCATATTGTATGATTGCATTATTCTTCCTATGTCATAACTTTTTTCATAAATTTTTATATTTTGTATTAAGTATGATTGATCTACAGGGATTTAATGCCATGGAATTCTAAAGATTTTTATAGATTCCTAAGCAATTTAATTCAAAAATTATCTTTTCCTACATATTTTTCATTTAATTTGTTTGATTTTTTTAGAATTAATGTCATAAAATTTTAAAGATTTCTTTTATATTTCTCAAGAGATTTAACTCCAAAATAATCGATCTATTTTTCAATGCTTATAATTTTTTCCAAAGGTGCATTTTTCATTTTTTTTCATATGTTAAACTCTCCTTCAACTATAAGTAAAAGAGGATCTCTTATTATAATGTAGTTGTTGGTGAAAGAATTTTTTCTTATTTGTGTGCTTCCATCTTTGTGAGCAAAGATTGTATGCTCAACTCTTATTAGAGAGAATCTAATTTTCCTTTTCTTATAAGAGATAAGGATCAAAGATGAGAGAACTAGTTGAAGAGCTTAAAACAGAACAAATTCATCATTCTGTTAATGCCCGTACGACTTCACACTCTTTTTACTCTTTTGACCCAATCACTAAACTATCACCCTACTCAGCAATGCTCGAGATCCTAACCCACCATTTTGTTACACCATTATCATCCCCACTAATCCAAACCTCCAACTCATCACTCTTTTCCATCTTTGATACTCTACTAATTAATTTCAAAGGAATTATAAGCCATCATTGCCCAAAATGTACACTATTTTTTGTAAAATTTATTTTCCATATGATAATCTAATGTAAAGGTTTCTTTTTCATCTTTTTTAGTACTCAAAAATAAAGTTTTTCTTGAATTCTTTATTTTATTTGAGTGAAGTTTGATGTGATAAAATAGCTTACTTAAACTTTATACTTAAATATGAATGTGTTGTCCAATACTCTACTTAAAAATCTACAATATAAATTTAAAGATTAATATTTGAATAATTATAAAATACCACACACACTACCTAATCCTAATTAGTATATGGTAACTTTTAATATTTTTTATTAATCTCTTACAAATTTCTACATTATATGCTCCAAATTAGACCATAGTAGAAGCCTAATTTATTCTATATCAACTTTGGTTTAGTGCAATGGTTTTTTATTTAATATAAAAAAATTATGCTTTAAAAAATTTCCACTAATAATTTTTTTTCTACTTCAAAAAAGTTTTCCTTTTCTTAGTGTGTCAACTAGAGAACTCTTAATTAGTTTTGGACAAACTTTATCATAGGAGATAACACAAAAACACTTATATAACTCTCTATCATCTTTCTTGAGTACCAATTACTTCTATGTATGGGGTAGTTTGGTAAAACCAAGTCCATGATCACTAGTCATTTTTTTGTAATATATCCCATCTCAACTTTGGTGGTGTATAGTTGTGGTTACTTTGCCTTTACAAATTATTTGAAATAAAAGAAATGCATAAAAAAAGAAGATATCACTCATTATTCTCCTTTCTTGATATCCTCATGTGTCAAACTGTTATATAGTCATAAGGCCTAGTATGTCTTATCAAATACCAAACTAAAGTTATGAATCAAGTGAAAACTAAAGATAAAACTTAATCCAAGGTCGCGAACTAGAACTATCCTAATCGATAGCCTAACTCAGCAAGATGGTTAGACAAATTCTCTTAATAACTTAGAAGATAATGTGATAATAAGTGAACAAGTACCATACCTAATAATTAGTAAAAAATCATAAGAGATAAAAACCATAGAAGATATGATGATCCTTTTAATGAGTCTCACCAAGATATTCATAAGACAAATCATAGTCATACAAAACGAAATGAACCTTCTGATGACTCAAAGCTACATGATGACCTAGATATTCTTAATAAAGAAGAAAGACTTAGGAGGCATCAAAAGAGAGAGGGTGGATAACCAAAATATGAAATAGAAACTGCTAACTTTTAATGTTAATTATAATCCTATAAATTACATTGATTAATAGTCTAGTATGGATGATTACATTAACTAGTACCAGAAAATTTAATAAAAAAAGTATCAATTTATTATGACTAAACTCAATGATACTATACATAAATTTTGTAGAAACTTAGAGTGATAATATGTTAATAATTATGAGGAGGTATCATAAACATAGAGAAATCCCAAGATTAGTTTATACAATAAGTTTGTTCTATTAACTTAATATTGAATTGTTAGATAATTAGCAAACATTTTGTTTACATGGTAAAGTTGCTAAGGGGTATATTAGTAAGTTTGAGGATCATAAACTTCAAAGTGATATAGTTGAATCCAAACATGAAGTACTCTCTTATTTTAGGGTAAGTTTAAAAAAATACATATAGGTTAAGCATAACCTGAAAAATATCACTACCTTAGAGAATATTTATCATATAATTAGAAATATGTAAAAAATAGAACAACCTATTTTAAGAGAAATGGCTTTCCAACACTTCTAAAGGCTCACATGGCCATTAATTTACTACTCATACTTGTACTTCATCTATCCCCTCCACTATAGTTTCTAAATCTTCTAAGCCTATATTATCATCCACTTCTTTATACCCTTCTTCAAGCAAACTCATTAAGTTCCAAATCACCCAATCTAGAATATCCTATTTTAAGAGCCATGGAAGCAACATGGAGACACCAACTACACAAAGAGAGCCATGAATTTATATAGTAATAATGAATAAGAAAAGTCAAATGAAGAAGAAAATATAATGTCTACTATTGATGTTATGTAAGAATCACAAAATATGAAAAATTTAATGGTTTTAGTGGTTATGTGCACCCTTATAACCCCATAACTATAGGATGGCTACAGGTGCACCAACAGGATCAACACCAGTACAAAAAGTTAAGAACAACAATGTAGGATGATCATTAATATTAGTAGTTGCATCAATGTAATAAGCTACTAATCAATTAGTGTTTCTCTATTAAAGCACCCAAACCGCTGTTCTATAATAAATAGATAAACCTAAATACTTATTAAGTAATGATGTTATGCACCCTTGAAATTGGGAAGATTTAACATTGATATTTTATTCACTATAATACTTATGCAAGTCATCTTATCTTAGGAGGACCAAGGCATTTTTATTACGATGCGACTTTGATGAGTAAGACTAACAAGTGTTGTTTTATTCATGAAGGAAAGGCCATCACATTATACCTTTCTCCACCTCATTAAAAAACCCCAATCACTTAAGCATAACAAATCTACAAAAACTTTTGAGCCTATAAAAAAAAAAGAGAAAAGACAAAGAATTTGAGCTTGATTGCACAACCTCAAGTAAAGAAGACCTTTGATCATGGAGACATAGTTTAGTTTTTAATAATTAAGAAATTAGCTACCACTATACTAGACCCACCACTTATTATATATGGCTTTCTAAATGATTTCTTTGATATTTTTCTAAATAACTTACATCACAGTCTACCACATATGCAATACATTAAACTAATAATTGATCAATTGACAAAGTGAATCTACCCAAGCTTCCTTATTATAGATTAAGCCAAGAGAGTCATATTATGTTAGCTGATCAGGTAGAAAACCTACTTAAAAAGATATTTAAAAAAGTATTAGTCCTTACATTATCCCTATACTTTTACCAAGCAAAAAGGTTGGAACATTGAGGATATGTGTTGATAATCAAGTGATTAATCAAATCATAATAAAATATAGGTTTCTTATTTCCTATTTAGATGACCTCTTAAATGAGATGTTAAATGTCATCATATTTTATAAATTAAATTTAAAAAGTGGTTATCTTTAATAAATGAATACAATAGGAGATCAATAAAAGACAGTATTTAAGACCAAAGTTGGTTTGTATGAATGATAAGTCATGCCATTTGGGTTATAACACACACTAAGTAAATTCATGAGATTGATGACCTTGATTTTGAAATAATACTTAAGGTAATTTATCAAACTTTATTTTGATGACATTTTGGCCTATAACTAGTCTATTTGCACAAATTATGTTGCATTTTATAAAAGAAAAACTTATTTATCAATCTAAATAAATGTGATTTATTCATGACCACGGTTGTCTTCTTATGATACATAGTTTCTTCAGAAGGATTATTTAATGACCTTAAAAAATCAAGATATTTATGAGTGACCTGCTAATAAAATATTTTATGACATTAAAAGATTTCACACTATGGCGACCTTCTATCAATGATTTTCAAGACTTTAATACAATCATCCCATAAAAAACTAATTTTTTAAGTCTTGTAAACTTATGTTGACCAAATTATAAACCTAACTTTTAAAAAGTTGAAAGAGACTATGACTAAGGCACCCATTCTAAAACTACTTGATTTTTTACTACTTTTGAGGTTGTATACGATGGACAAAAATTAGGGATAGCTGGTGTCCTTCGTCAAGAGAAATGTCTTATTTCCTTCTTTAATGAGAAACTTAATGTTTTGTAAAAGAAGTGTTTTATATATGAAGTGAAACTACATGTCATTGTTTGATCTTTATGTCATTAGAAATATTACTTGTTTTACAAATAATTTCTCTTTTAATCTAATTATAATGTTCAAAGGTTTCAAAATACCCAACGAGACTTTAGTTAAACATTTGTTATCAAACACAAGCCTAGCTTAAGAAATAAAGCAGTTGATGCATTTAATCAATGTGTTCACCTATTAATAACTTTTTTATATAGGCTTAATATTTTACCAAATCAAAAACAAATATCTTGATTATTCTAACTTTGAACCAATTTATTAAGAAATCAAATCAACTCCAAACCTTGTATCTAGATATTTTAGCTTAAAAGATGGTTAGTCATATCAAGATAAAAGGTTACGTACCCAAAATTCAACACATAAAGAATTTTTTTTGGAAATACATGTTAGGGGATTATTTGATCATTTTTAAGAGAGAACACTCATAGAGATATTTCAATGAGATTTTATTGGCCTAAAATTATACATTATATTACATCTATTGTAAAACAATGTCATATATGCATAACTACAAAATCATCAAATGTAGGCCAAAGACATTACATTCCACTACCTATACCTAACAAGCTATGGGAGTACATAAATAGGTATTTTATATTTGGATTAACTAATACGTCATTAGGGCATGACTGTATCCCTGTAGTCATTGAGCTTTTGTCTAAAATGCCTTAATTTATCCTTATAGTCATTGAGCTTGCTAGCTGAATTCAAAAATATTGCATAAGGTCAATAATTGGATGTAAAACTCAATAAATAGTATATTGTTTAGAATGGAATAAATTTTATTTAAAATTTTTTTTTTGTAGTACTATAAATTATGTTATTGCCAATAAAGATAGCATGGGATCACAATATATAAAGTTTTAATAATAATATAAATATTTTCATATTAAAAACTTTTGATAATATAAAAAATTACTTTCATATAAATATTAAAAAGTTATGCAATATCAAATAATTTTGTGTTTCGCATCAATTTACAAAACAAATGACTTTCTATGAATAAAAACTATACCTAAAAAATTGTAACTCTAATGAATTATTAATTTTAAAATATAAATATGACAAGTAAAATATATTCAAAAAGATCATCAATATAATTTATTATTAATACATTAAAAGCACAAATAATTTACACAATACATGAATAATAAACCTTTTCACAACACAAGTTTAAAAAACACCCACAATGCAAATAAAAGATATTAAAACTTAAAACTTATACAAAAAATTATTAAAATGATAAACTTTCAAAAAGCTAAATGTTATGATTATAAAAGGTGTTTGAAAAATTTAGTGATGAAAATAAATCTATAAATTTAATTAAAAAATTGAAATAAATTAAAGAAAATACTTGAAAAAAAAGAAGGTAATGGTCATTATCTTATATAACCTTTAAATGACATTGTGATGATATAAAAGGGGAAAACTCATGATTATGTCACTTTGTATTTCCTATTGTTGTTGAATATATTTATTATTATTAGTGTCAACTCTAAAATAATATTAAAAATACAAATTAAACACTTTTAAATATGAATTTAGATAGCAATGTCCATTTTTTCATATCTTTTAATCATTAAAGAAATTAATGTATTTATCCTATTTTTATTCGAAATATCATATTCATAATTTTTTTGGTTGGTATTTATTTTTTTGTTTGTATAACAAAAACTTGTTTCGATATTTTAAATAATACAAGTTATTAGTCGTTGTAATGTTTTTTTAATCAACTTAAAATATTTTATATTTTCGATGTATAAATATTTTTTATGATAATGATCACTCATTAAATCATTTTAATATTTTGCATTGCTAATTGTTTTCTATTTTTAAATCCAAAAATGTCTTTTATGATATTTGCTAGAACATAAAACATAGTCACCTCAAATTTTTTTGATGGAATTTGATAAATAGCTTTTAATTTTTTTAAGATATTTTTCATTACAATTAATTTTTATATGTTTTAAAGTTTATATATATATATTATCATATTTTCATTGTTTTTAAAGATATTTCATTTTTTCTTAAACAATTATTGTTTGTTTTAACCGTTTTAAATATTTACTAATAATGAAGTCTAATTTTTATTTGTTTATTTTTTAATATTCCATATAATGGAAATAATATATAGATTTTTAATGTTAAAAATTTTATCTCAGGAGTTTTCTCAATTTTTTGTGTTTTTATTTTTGTTTGATTGTTAGACAAACTTGTTAAAATAACTTCATAAAATGCAAGAAACATTGATAATTATATTTTTTTATGGAAAAGAAACTTCAAATTACTTTAATTTTAAGTAAATTATGCAATTAAGAAAATTGTTAATGTTAGAGATTGTTTAATGTTTCAAAAATTATTTTCTACTGTGTAAAAAAGTTCTCATAATAATACAATAATTGAAAATAAAGTGCTATAAGTTCAAAAAATGTGGCATAAAAAATTAAATCAATGCACTTTATTTCATACATTTAATTTTTTTTAATGTTATAATCTAATCAAATATGATAGTACATCAAACATTTCAAATAATTGTTAAAAATTATTATTATAGAACTTAAGAATTTAGTGTTTTTAAATAACATGTTAATATTTTTAATAAATGATGTAGAAAGAATTTAAACATCATAAACAAGGCAATGAAGATAAATAATGCACACGTATTAGAAACACAAAAAAAATACAATGATAATATTCAATAAATTTTTAAATTTGTTGTATAATGCTTGATGCTAAAAAATTTAATATAAATAATAATAATGATAATAATGCATAAAATTAAAGATATTAATTGTATAAACTATATAGATAATATAGCCATAAAAAGTCTTATGTCTAATATCATTTTGATAATGCTCCAATGCATTAAGGAACTATAATAATAGGATTTAAAAACAATAAATCAATTTGGCAAACTTTAAATTCGTGAAGGCTTTTTCTAATTTAAAAAATGGAAAACATTTACAACTGTTTAAAAATAGTGAAACATCAATTAGTTTAATATAGGATAGACAAAAATTAAGAAAAACATTGTAGGATGAAATCTTTTTTATTTTAAAGATGGTATAATTAAATGTTCACTAAAACATAAAAAGTTTATTTTTAAATATAATTTTTAACAAATAATTAACTCAAAAAAGAACTATAAGTTTCATAAAAATTGTACAAAAAAATAAAAATTTATGTACAATATATAATATAATAATTGAATGAAAAACTCCGAGAGAATTACCATGCAAGGAAAAATGAATTACAAAATTGACAATTCAAAAAGGAATTAAAAACAATGATTAATAAAAGAGTTTTTCAATTAATAGTCTTGTCTAAAAAACGTTAAAAATAAATTAAAGGTCCTTAGGTTGTTAACAAAATATATTGAAATAAATAATTAATAAAAAAATACTAATATAAAATTTATAATAAAATAACTTAAATACAATATTTAAAAAATTGAATTATTGACACAACATAATATCAAAAATACTTTCAAGATATTTCATGTTAAACAAAGTTAATGTTATGGATGAAATAATTTTAAAATTATTAACGTATACAAAACTATCGAGATAAACATTAAACTTTATATCTTATTTACAAAAAATTATTCGTCACATGGAAGGCTATTACTTTTTCTAGAAAAATAATTTAGTTGGACATAAATAATGCTTATTAGTCTTGTTGGGACTAATTAATACGCAAGGTGAGGCATGCCAAGTATGAGCACATTACTCACGATAGTGAAAAAAATACTTAGATATCTAGATTGGGGTAAAGGATGATTTAGACAATAGATGTGCTCATAAATAATATGTAATGAATAAGCTTATAATAATTAATCCTAGTATGGCAATACATGAAAGCCAGAGGAAAACAAAGATGACTACTTATGGATAGAGTTTTATCATAAATCACTTCTTTTATTTATGTGTTATTTATTCAAGTAATTATTCAACAACAAATTTTAATTATTGACAACTTTTATTATTTCTTATATTAGTTATGTTGAACCATTATTTCTAAAATTATATTTTGATGATAAAAAATCATTACATTTTTTATGAATTTCTTTTGTTGAGTATTTCAAATGATGTACCTCAACATCGAGTAGATTAATCTATTATAGAGTTCAATTAATTGATTCATTGGTAAATGCACAATTGAAGACAAGTAAATGAGTGTTGGAGACATTGCTTAAGAATGGCTTAACTTCAAATTTTGGAGCTAATTGATAGTCCTTAGTGTAGTAGTTTCCCATCTAAAACACATCTTCTACATCGTACTTTGGGTCAAAAGTATTAAACCAATCACTTAATACTCATATAGTGCATAGCTTTATAAATTCATTTTGCATATATCACTTAAAACATTTGGAGGCAAATTGCAATATTAGATTTTGTCGTTATATCAAATGATCTAAAATTCATTTACTTCTGAAAACATGTAGATCCAAAAACAATTGTTTGATCTCATAGTCATCATGATCAAATGTTAAAATATTCATCATGTTTTCAAAAATTTGGACTTTAATTCAAACAATGCAATTTTCAAGATCGAACAGTTGAAGATTCATCTTCCTTTCTTAAATGTGTAGAATTTAACCTTGTAATCTAATTATTTGTTTTTTTATAACATAATGGTCCAATTTAAAATCGATGATGTATTTATTATTTATCTTGATTGAATCACATAAATTTGAGACTTAATCATCTACATTAAAAATGGCTAAGCAGTTTTCATTTACTCTTATCTAATTTGATAATTTTTAATATAACTTTCTATAATAAAATCCATTGTGTTGCTCTCATTTTTCTTAATTTATCCTAAGCTCAAACAATCCTAATCATGCTTTATGAATTATAATGGTAATTTTATGAGCACAATTAAGCTACCCAACCCACTATTTACTGTAAACAACTATTTTTAAGTAGTTATCAAATTAAAGCCGTTCTACTCATAGCGACTAATTATGATGTTTTGTACCATATTTTAGTCAATGAAATATGTCTATAAATAATTCATTTTTAAAATATAAAAATTTCCAAAACAATAAAAAAATTAAAACTACATAATTTAAGCCTTAGCAACTTATGCGAACTACTATTTCCGTTTATTGTGTCCATCATTCCTGTAGCTATAACACTCCTTTCTTTTTCATTTAAGTAAAAGAAGAAATCATTTGTGCTTTATTATATAATGCATCGAGCATAGGACTACTATATGCACCAAAATCAAATGTCTTGTTATAATTTTTCTTTTCCTACAAGTTTCATTTCAGTGAAGAATTGCTATAGCCTATCCATTTTATTTAATTTTTGTGAGCATCATCATTTTTTGAGAGTGTTGTAGTAATTACTTTATTTTTTCATAGCCTTTATTTGGGGAGGTTGTAGTTTTGAATTTGCATTGAATCACCGAAGATTATTGTACTTTTTTACTATTTCAAATTTTTTTATTTTCAATTTTTTCAAAAATTAAAAAATCATTAATATTTTTTTTTTAAAAAAAATTTACACAAAATTTTTTAACACTTTATATGAGGTTGAAACACAACAAAAAATTTTTATTAAAAAATATATTTTAAAAAAATACATTTTGATAAGTCAAAATATTTTTCTTGTAAATTCTTCCCTCTTTATAAACCAAGTTTCAATTAGTATTAGAGTAAGGTGTCTTTCTAAGGTGATGAAATTGTCCATAGAGAACAATTGCTTAAATTATTACTTGAACAAGTTTTGATGAACGTGTTTCTAAATAAAATATAGTGTGTCAATCTCATAAGATGTGGGCAAGGGGGGGTGGTGAATTGTAGACTTAAAAATAATTTTTACTTTTTGAATGTATTATTTCTCAAAAATAATTTTATTCTTATAAAAAACTTTTATTATAAATATATATATATATATATTATTTTTTAATTTGGCAAAAAAAATAAAATATAAAAAATATAATAAGACACAACAATTTTGAAATAAGTTTGTTTAAATTAAACCTGGATCAACCCCCAATCGAGGTCAAGAAAAGCCACTAAATAGAAGGCTATAACTTAAAGTTGTTTTTGGTTTATGTTGAACCCACTAGCTTTTACAGGTTCAACTATAACTCATGTCTTTGTGATCTTAATCCAAACTTGATTTTTTTACAAGATTAAATTGAATTCATGCTTTTGCAAATGTTGGCTCGTCTAACCTAAGAGAACAAAAATACAACAAGATGAAATTATTGTGATAAAATTGTATAACTTAATATACTTGTTGATTAACAAAACAAAATGCATTGAGCTTAAATTTTATATGAGAAATGAGAATTTATAAGTTAAAATGAGCAAGGGTTAGCAAGAAAAATTTGATTATTTGAGAAGAAGAACCCGTAATTACTTTCAGTAGAATTTTCATCAATAAAATATTGAGTAGCATTTTTTTAAGATCTCAAAAATTGATTCATATTCATTAGTTATTCCATTTACACTTATTAAGTGTTTATAAAAAAATTGATTATAGCCATTATAAAGTGTAGAAAAGTTATGAAAAAGTCTATAGCCAAACACCTTTTGCAAATAGGTTAAAATAGGTTTTTCAAAATGGCTAGTAGAAGAGCTAAATAACTAGTCATTATGCAGCATGGACTAAATCCATTGGATTTAATTGAATGTGATATAGACAATCAAATCTAATGCTAAATAAGTGGATGAGTTATAGATGATTCGATCAAGATAGATTTGATCTAGGCCACCCGATCATGTCAGATAAGATTTGGATCATTTGATTACACAAAAAAAAAGTTATAGTAGATCTCATTCATGAGATTCAAATAGGATAATTAAGAACCACATGATTCAAGGATAGGACAAAAAGAGTTGTTGTTATCCAATAAGTTAAGATGTAGTTGTGGCCATCAGATGTGGGGATAAATCATATAAAATTGATAGTATTAGTAATCACCAATTAACAATGTGGAAGCGAGCCCCAACGTGTTATCATGATTTTTGATACAGACTTGCACAAAGGATTTTTTCCCATATTATTAAGATGGGAAAGAAATTAGAATGTATAAGCATTCACACAAGATTAACATTCAAAGCAAATTAGGGTTGGCTCCACCATGTCCACTTGTATAGTTGGTTTAAGTGTTATGCAGCTCCATCCAATGCCTAGCCCCATGTAGTTCAGGAATTGACCCTCAGTAATAATGACCTCGAACTGATTTTCTTATGACTGTTTCTTGAATCGAGCCTTGCGAGTATCCCCTTGGGCTAGCCCAACCTAAGAGCTTTGCACTTGGGCACAAGGTGAGATCTGGCAATGTTTTCATAAATTAAATTATGAAAAATTTAATATATTAAATCTTTTTAATTTAATTAAAGTATAACAAACTAATAAGCATGAAATTTGATAATGATAATATTTAATCAAGAAATATATTATAAGATTAAAAAATAAAAATAAAATTCTTCTTTGCTTATTAAATCAAGGAGATGATTCAAGAATTTGATACTTAAATATAATTTGAAATTAAAATGAAATGAGACTATCACAAAATTAATAAGCCAATATTCTGTAATAAAAAAATTCTTTTAAATTTGATGAACATATATTTAATTTTCAAAGTTCGCTAAACAGCCCAAGGTACATTTAATATCACTAATCCATCATCATCAATATGACAAAGCTTATTATTTACATGTGAATATATTTTACATTAAACAAGTCTAATAAAATAAAATATGAAACATTTAAGGCTTGACTCGTGAAAGTCAAGGGTGACCTAATAGCTTCCTTTAGTAAGCTACCCCATTTTTTTGGACATTATAATCTTTATTAAAATATTAAGACTACCATTGACTTGAAGTTAGTAAGAAAATATGCACTTTAAAAATTCATAGGGTGCATTGAAATAAAAAAATTGTAAGAAAATGGATACAAAAAAATAGAATTTAATTAAATAATAAATCTATACATATTTTAATTTGTGCCCTAAATCTTGTTAAAGCTAATAGAGTTATGAGTTTAGAAATTACTTTTGAAATTTGCCACAAGTTAATGGCAACATAAAAAGGTACATCTTTTTATTTAAGAAATTAAAATGGATATGATGACATATGATTACGAGTTGTTGAAAATACTTTCTAATAAATCAATTGAAAGAATAATTATTTGATTTATTAGCATTATTAATGGACTTGTTAGTTTGAAAAATATTATATCTATGAATGAACATCTAAAAAAGATCCTTAGAATTTATCCAAAGGAGTATTAATCATTCACCATAACCTACAAGATTACTACAAGCATTTCTATTGTAACATTGGATGACTTTACAGGTGAGCTCATGGCTAATGAACTAGAGATGGCGAGGAGAAAAGAAAAGAAATGATTTATTTAGAAAAACAAATTAATGAAAAAAGAGTAAACAATAGCACTAAAAAAGAAAGATACATTAGAAGAGGAGACTACAGATGAAGATAGCACAACTCTAATTTTGGAAGGTTTTTGTAAAATTTGTTGTGTTACAAGTAGATATATGAAATAAAGGTCCAAAAAGAGCGTGAGAAGAAAAGAGGAGATCTTTTGACATGAGTAATACAAGCTAAAACATATCGAACCAGAATGTCCTAAAGAGTTAGATTGAATTGAAAAAGAGAAGAATGCAATGAAGAAGAGCAAGATCGAGAAGAAGAAAGCATTGAATAAATCTTGAAGTGACTTTAAGGAGACTAATGCAAGTGAAGAGGAATAGAACAACGAAGAGCTATTTTTGATTGTGGCTTAAGAGGATAAAGAAGAAATGGGAATATCATTAAGTGATGTAGAGTAAAGTTATTATAATGAATTATTACCTTAACAATTAATTTGTGTGTAATAGGATGGAAATTTATGTAAGGAATATAAGAAACTAAAAGAAAAGCATAGTGAATATTTAAGTCTTTGTGAACATATCAGAAATAAGGCTAACACATATTTAATAAACTTGCAAAAGGCAAATGATGAATTAGAATAAAACATTATGGGCATGCATCGTTAGTTAAAGAATTAATGATCTTAAATTCTTAAAATATACTTGTTCATTATTAAATGGAAAATTTATTAGTGGAAATATTTTTGTTTCAAATGCTAGAATATTTTTAAAGTTCATTGGGATAAAGGAAATTGAAATATTTTACAATGTTACAATAACAATTTTACATGTCATTATAACACGCAAATGAACTATACAGCACAAGTAGGTGTTATTATAGCTCATGCTTTTTCAAATTTCTGAAAGTTTCTTGGTAGTTAGGGAAAACTATTGTTCACCCACCCAAAAATATGCTTGACCTAAGAAGGTTGGGCTTCAAAAGTCTAACAATTAATTTAAAATTATAAGAACACTTTCTTTTGAAAGATGAGGATGACGTGATTCTTGGATAGTTAATGTTTGAGATACATGACCAAAGCAATCAATTTATTAACCTAATAAGAAGACTATGTCGAAGGAAAAGTAGTACTTAGTGAGAACTCAAAGAAATATATCAAATGTATAAGTACTATTTGAAATTCCACATTTTTTATTACTAAAATTTATTAGTTTAAAGTTTAAATTATAATTTCTAGAATATGAGTGAATTATGTGACAGTAATTTTAGTTTTTTATTTTATTCCATTGCATATAAAATTAGTAAAGATTGAAATCTATTAGTTATTTCAACTAAAAGAAATAACACTAATTTACATAATTTGAAAAAATTAAATAGTTCTCAAAATAGAATATGTCATATGTTAACGAGTTTAATTTATGGCATAGAAGACTTTGTCATGCTAGCACACATACCTTAAGAAAAATAATTAAATATAACTTAATAAAATGTTTAACTAAATTGTATTTTGTAGATGATCATGTATATCGATTGAACATTCTCAAATAAATGATTTGGACATACAATGCATGAGTATAGGACATAATAAATATGGAGTAGATATCCATAGACAATTTTCTTACAAAAAAGGAGTAAATCTTGTAGAAAATTTAATATCTTGATAACTAAATTAGAAAAGGAGTTTGATCACAATTTAATTGTCATTAGAAATAGTGATGAAGGTGAATTTAGAGGTAAGAGAATTATTGATTATTTCGATAATAATAGAATTTCACTAAACTTTTCTATATTTTTGGATGAATTTTTGATACGTAACTCATATATTTTTAAATTTTAACAACTTTGGTAGAGTATGATCCCATATAGATGGAAATAAATGTGAGTAAGTTGATCTAATTCTACAAAAATATTGCATTACCATTACTGAGAATAGATCAATCTAATCATGATTATCAAATAGTCAATGTAGCCTTTTCTAGAAATACTTGCCTTTTTGTTTCATATCCATGTAAATAAATGCCCAATGAATTAGAATTCTCATATGCACCATTGATTGATGTCATCAATGAATTCATTCATTACTTCCCACCTATGATTGGATGGACCCTTGTATCCATCAAGTGTAGCTATTATGTTAAAGTATACCGTTTCTATCCATGAAGCTTTAATTTCGTCTACAATTTGAGCCACTAAGTACCAAAGTGTTCTCCATTTACCACTTGAATTCAGCATATGCATAAGTATTATAAGCACCATTTTGTCTTTATGGATTATCAATAAACAAGTGAACTAACTACTCATCCTTATTTAAGGTTTGACAATGGATGCTTTTAATTCATAATACCTAAATTCTATTGGATTTATTCACAATGTAGTGCTAAAATTCTAATATCTTAAATAGATTATGTAATAAGCTATTATTAGCCATAGTTTCCATGAAAGCAATCTAAATTATTTTGGTTTTCAATAGAAGCTCAAACTAACTTCCATAGCACATATTTGTTGTACGTTGTATATTACAAGTTGGGATGTTATCCAATAAAAGTCATTTGTTATGAAATTTTAGAAAATCATACTCTTCTACGAATCCTACTCAAACTTAGATGCCTCTTTAACCATTTTTAATATTTCTCTTTGAGTGCCTATTCTAAATTTGGTTGAAATCTTTTTCATTAGATCACATTAAACTAGAATTTGTAGCTCATTTAAGCTAATTGTTGCTAAAATCTTAAAATGATTGTTCCATGTTAATTCATTTGGAAACTTGGTTTTCCTTGAACATGTGTTGATTCTACTACTACCTATCTTAGCTAAACCATTTGTGACTTTTTATACTCCTTCCTTATAGTGGAACAATTTCATAGTTCCTTAATAGTTTTTCATACAGCATCCCTATCTAAAATGAAACTATCATAATGTAGTGACTTTTCATTTACAATGTTGCCTAGTTCATAAATATTGCTTAGGGAATTATACTCATTCACATTTTTGGTGCTTATTTTTGCTTGCATATTTGGTGATATTTTATTTTTTTACATTGAAGAGGGGTGTGACATTCACCATAGAAGTTGATTTAATAACAAAATTATCAATTGAATTCATTGCCATAATCTATTTGACTTTGCAAATTTTTTGTTAAGTAGAATCAACTAAATAATTCCTTCACTAAATCAACTTGAATACACATCTTGATTATGCTTACTGTAGTTAGGTTTGTAGTAGATATATTCACTTGCATTGTATTTTTTACTACCAAAGCTAAGGTGTGCCGAACTACCTCATTGAAAAACTCAAATCAAATCTAAATTAGAGCTAATGTTGATTCAGAGGACATTCACATGAAATATTGTTTTCATAAAGTCACTGATGTCCCTTGGTTGGTGAAGTCAACATCTCATATAATCTATTGAATATAATTAGTACATGTTAGTTATTATGAAATGATACTTTCTAGTCATTAAAAATTTTGATTTTCTTAAATGCCACAATCCATATTTGAAAACATGTGTGAAAATTTCCTCAATAATTCAATCCTGAATGGTGTGTCAACTTTTTAAATTTGTTGTTCATTGAAAATAATTTTTGGTTCTCTTTGGTTGATGTAAACTAGTGGAAGGTCAGGTACTTAGCAAGCAACCTCAACAACTGAATGGTTGAGTGAGTTGAGGCTATTAAACTGACAACAAAGACTTGCTAACCTATTGGCTTAGTATAACTAAAATATTGTGGAGTGTAGGAACTCACCTCTAGGTGTCCCAATGACTCCACTCTAGCTAGTAATTAAGATTATTCATTGATGCTATCATTTCCTATCCATCACAATCATTGACCATTTAATTTTTTGTTATTTACTATTGATGCTCATGTATTCAATAAAATCATAAACAAAGATTATTTGGGATATGCAATATTAAGTAGTCATTCCTTAACAATGAAATAATTGTGTGCATCATAATTTAACATAATTTTCCATTATAAAATGGATAGTAATGAAGCCTTCTTGCATGACAACTTGTCATGAGAACATACACTAATTCTTACATGTTTTAAATTCCATAGTTAATCTATGTACAACAATTGATTGCGATTTAAAAATTTGAGATTGGATTAAATAAATGTGAATCAAGATTATTAGAAATTCAAAAACAATACACAACATATATATTTAAGGATTCTAGTTGACCTAGGTTCCTTATTCAACATATTTTGATTCACAATGGATTCATGTATATGAATTTTGTGTGGTTTAATTTCTCGCTAATCAAAATTAATTGATTAACTGAGTTATATTCACAAATGCTTATTCTTATCAATTATGACCTGAAAAATCTTATAGTGCTTTCCTAAGTTTAAATTTTTATTACTTGATGATAGAAGTTGGGTAGACGATCAGTTGTTGAAGCTAATCATTATGAATGTAGTTTTACTAAATTTTTTTAACATCTAACTGATAATGGTGATTAAATATTCAAATAATACTTATATACATAATAGATTTTACAATTAGCATATAATGTCAAAGACCATGATGAGATAATGTTATCTACTCAGATAAAATAATTCCCAAATCAAATAGTTCAATATACTAATCTTAATGAGAAATTGGTTGTCATTTTTAATTAAACAAAGTTAAAGGGAGACCTACATGCTTTCCTAAAACTTTGTATTTATGAATCTAAAAAATAGTGTTCAATAGAGGTAGTAATGTGTGTTGAGTGTGAGGTATTTAAATTTTACATCAAAAACAATGTTACATATGAATTCGAGCATATTTACATGGAATTGAACAAATGGTTTTCCTCGAAGAGTTGTGTAATAAAATTTAACTTTGTCTATAGCAATAATTTGCTATTAGCTTTGATGTTACATATGTAAAACATACAAATTGGTCCTTGATGATAAAGCATTTTCATGTATAAAATTTCTCAATATCAATGTTAACAAGAGTTTGTCATGATGCATGGATACGCATATATGATTTATAAAATAAGATATTTTGTTCAAATAATAGAATTCCTAAAAATCAAACAATAGAAAATTTTTTTATTACTTAAATCAAATTTTTATTTTTGAGCAACCTATTTTCAAATATCAAATAATTTAAAATTGAATCAAGTTCTAAGGGAACATTATCATAGTAATTCTTTTTTGCATGTAATTCTCTAGTGAAAGAAATATTTAAATAACATCAAGTGTTATTGATTCATATTTTCTTAAGTTAATCATATATCATTTCAAGGTCATAAAGATAAATAAAAAAAGCAAATCATGAAACGTAACATAAAAAGAACATAAAAATAAATAAATGTTGTGGTATTAAACTTGAAAATAAGATTTTGTTGTTTTTTTTTGTAATATTATTTCATATAATTTTTAATAAAATCTAACTTTTAAAAATAATTTCATAAAATTAATAGATGGTGGTATAATGATAAATTAGAAATTATGTAAAGTTCTTATAGCTAACCACTCTTTATTACTAAGTAAATATAAAATGATATGCTAAAACCTAATTTTTTTGTGATCAATAATTAAAAAAGTTCAACCATTCTTGGAACATATCCATATAAAGGCCTACCCAAAGGTGCTATTTGTTTACATTTTAAAATTTTAATACTCCTGTACAAGTAAAAACTCCTTCAAAAGCTTAAGACATGCATTGATCATTAACATAACAGATGTTAACGTAATGGAAAAGTGGTTTTAATAACAAACATTAAGAATACTCAAATTAGTGGTGAAAAAGAAAATCACATGTTCACTAAAAAAGAAAATCACATGTTCACTAAAACAAATGAGAAATTTGGATTAGTTGATTAATTTCCCAAAAGTTGAAATTAAATAATTAAGAGCTTTCTTAGAGATTTCATGCTCTTGTCATAATGGAAAATATTTCGAGAACGTCATTTTTTAAGCCTTTCACTCTCCTTCTAAGGTTACCTTTAAAATCGCATTGCTTTATTTAGTATACACAACATGCTTCTCTTAAAGTAGCCTAATGGTAGCACTTTGATATTTTATTCAAATTATATTACTTACAATATTGTGAGTATCACTATTTATAGATATTTTAATGCTATAATGACAATGTTTTAAGCTAGGATACAAAAGGATATTATTGGAAAAATTTGGAACATATTTTAGAATTCTAAAATACGCCTTTAGAATTCCAAAATTCATTACAAATTATAAAAGAACTAATTTGAATTTAGCAAAATATATTCTTTGAAATGAAGCAAAATTAATTTAGCATACGAAGCTCCTAAATTGGCGTGTGCATTCTGAGTGTCAATCTAGTGAGTGGCAAGGAGGTGGCCTACATGATCGATGCAGCACAGGTAGAGAGGCACGATTCCACCTCAAGTCTAATATATGGGACAACACTAGCTTTCAAGTCGACGTATGTTAACCGATCAAGAAATTTCTTGGATTACAGATCAACACTGGCCAATATGAGTGGAGCAGATCAATGAGTTTTAAGAGTCAAGGTAGGTCTAATAGGACACATATATTAACACTAGTACTGGTAAAGGTGAAAGACGTTAATGAGCAAAACAAAAAAGAAGCCAACACTCAATTTTAAGCCATTTTAAAGTCATTTTGAGAAATATTTTATGGTAATAGAATTATCATACTAATATAAGGATATACTATGTACCATTTAATTTTTGAAGTATCTAAAAAGCTACTAATCAATCTCCCAATGACTGAAAAAATATAAATGCGAATAACTTAAAAAATTGATAAAAGGAAAATTAAAAAGTGGCATAAACAATGGTCAATGGTAATTGGCCCTTATAATAGGAATGATATCAAGGACTAACTCGAAGTTGAGATGCCAAACTTGGAATTACTTTAAGTCAATGTAGGATCAGTATCCAATGGAACCTCTGTGTGATGTGTACAATGCTACTATGTTGGAACCTTATTAAAGTTTTTTAAATGTATGAACATAACTACTCAATGACTTCTTTAAAGCATGAACTACAAATTGTTGGATAATTTTTAAAAAAAAATTCTATAATTTTCTCTTCAAAGAAGAAACAATGTTTAATTTTATTACATATCATGTCTAGCAAGATATGAATGTCAATATCAAGAGCTTATATAATTTTCTTAAGCTATGTTGATGTTATAAACGATCCTAATAGTTTCTTTAATAATTCAATATATGGCTTTATTGGCATGGCAATGAGAAAATGAATAATTTAGGTTTTCAAAATTTTGAATAATGAGATGTTGATATGTAATTTCGCTAGTGGATGATTAAATTGATAATATGTTATATTGTTCTATTTATATTTGTTATAAGTAGTTGAGATCTCCTAAAAACATTTAATCAACTTTTCCACCATTAATACATATTGAAGTCACAAAAGTTATAATTTATTACTTAAAATGCATTATTATTTTTATCAAGACTTCTAAAGGCTGTGGTTCATATGTTAACAATTTACCATGCAATGATTTGGAGTGTCTTATGCAAGTATTATTATTTTCAATTAAATTTATTGGTTCGAATGAGTCCAATGCATAAAGGTAACCATAGTGAGCATGATTGGTTCCACGTAAGTTGTGTGTTGAAATTGTATAACACACATAATAGTGCAATGACAGGTCTTGGTCTAAGGAACTATCATATTGTACGATAAGAACCATATTAACAAATATTTTACGAAAAGATTAATGAAGTGATAAACATAGCAACTTAAGGAATTGAATCAAAACAATGAAGACAATGTGCCTCATTGACATGTTTGATTAATGTGTTAGTGTAATATTGTAACTAAACAGTTTGACACAAATCAAAGGGGTTTAAGAGAAATCCAAATGTTCTATGTCATTTGACAAATTTAGTTGATAACAATCTTACTATGAAGTAAGATATTGTGTACTACATTGATGGATTTTGTGCTTGTATGATGAAAGAAAAACAAATTGGAGTCAACATATATGTCTAATCCATTACAATGAGTGGTAGTGTTAGAATGAGCGTAACACAAAGTATGATTGATCAACCTAAAGAAATGTGCATAAAAGAGCATAATCTTGATGTGAAATATTATACTAGGCTGATTAAAGAATCATAATGCACATGCTAAGAAATTATTATCGATTGGAGTAACAGAAACTGAGTATTGATGCATTATTAAAATGTTTTGGACCAATCTAAAAGATCTACGCTGGGTATCCTACTTAGCTACTTTTGTACTGCTTACGAAGTAAGATATAATTCAATACTATCATGAACTCTATAATCATACATGTTGAAATAGTCGATAAGTGTCATCATATTTATTTTTTCATTAAAGAACACATTAGTATGATTGAAAGCCATGATAGAGGTGCAAAGAATAAAAAGAAAGTCCCTTATCATTCCAAATAAATAGAGAGTCTAATGTATGTCTAATTAAGTCCATCATGCTTAATTGGTTCCATTGAACAAGTTTTTACATAAGGTTGATTTGGAGGATGTGCTAGCTAATGAATCAAAGGGTACTAGATGATGAGGATGTAGAAACCTATTTTGTAATTAAAATTGATGAATAATTACATTAGCTATTAGATCAAATAAGAAATAAATTGTTGAGAAGGAGATGGTTTTTTTCTCATTCTTTTCATATCTTATTCCGTAAAAGAACAACAAATTTGATAGGTAGCTTCTTAATTACCAAATTTGTGATTGTAATAATACTGTGAAAACATTATTATAGTAGCAATATATTATGAAATCAATTTACTTTAGCAAAAGTACCAAAACTTTTATGAACCTTTCTTTTGTATCTTTGTTATAATCAAGTTCAAGTTTGATTGGAAAATATTTGAATGGGGTGCATTAGTATTGTTTTTATACAAAAAAATGTGATCTAGGAATAAGAAGACTAGTTATCATTTGTTAAAATTGAGAGATTATATAGACATTGATTTTCTTACTAAGAAATGGGTCACATCAAATAGGTTCATTATATTCTCCAAGAATATGATTAACTTGACATTAGTTATGTCAACAAAATGAGTTTATCAAAATTTATTTCTTAAGCTAAAATGAAAGATATATGATAAAATCTAGTGGTTTTCCAAGATTTTAATTCATTATTTTTAGCCCAAAATGCTTAGTAATTTCCATAACAACAAATCCATGTTAGCCATAATGATCATGTGAACACATTCCATACATTGGATTATGGCGGCATTAGTTGGATGACTTTCCCTCCGATCACTATATAATATATGAACAGCTCTCCTCATTAAGCTTAATTAAAGCTTTGCAAACTTTTGGAATTTGTTATGAATTTAGAACCCCAAATGACTACTGTTACTAGCATTTTATGGCTACTAATTTTTTACTACATTTCCTTCCCTGAATATGTGTTATAATTTAACTACTTTGCAAGGAAATTGATTCGTTTGATTTAGTTGGATTAAAATACAATAAGGGATTCCAATCCTTTTTAAATCATTATAAGGAATGATTAGTTTTTTGATTCTATAATGATGTTTCTATAATCCCAAATTATCAAATAAATTGGAAACAAATAGTACTTCAATGGCCTCAACTTTTATATTTTTTTAGATTCTATGTAAATTGAGAGTGCTTTAATAGCTCTACTATGTAGTCTACACCCACACAAACAAAACTGAGAGGGCCTTGGTTATTTCTAGCCAGTCCACTGGAATGTAATTTTTGTAAATCCACTACTAGGGAAGTCCATTGAACCAATTTGTTATTATTCAATTAATCTCAAAAAATGAAGGAAGCAATGTATATTTTACCATTTATGGATCTATTAAACTTCTTTACATCACTAAGAAGAATTTTAAAATTCATAAGCATTATGTTTAACTTTATCGAGAAAATCACAGGGAATCTTTGCTCATTGAATTGTTTTGAATTTTTATTTTGTAGATATCACAACATATGAAAGATGGTAGAACAATAAATTCTTAATAGCTATTGAGTTTGTGCGACTGCACTTCCATCGTTGTAGAAGCATTTTGTGAATCATGATGTTGGGTTTATTTAGTGCCAAGATTCACTACCAAGGTGTTCCATAAGATTCATTTGAGAATCCTTATAAGCACAAAAGTGCATTTGTCTATAAATTGAAATTCAACAATCCCCAAGTTGTTATCCAAAGCAAATTAGTCATGTATGATCCTCCACATTAATAGAGATATTTTGAAAGGTTGATAATTAATTCACAATTTTTTGTGACTTATGAATAAGGAAATTAATTAACTCTAAGCTTATTCCATCCAAAATTGATAGTGAATTTACCATCCTTAGTGAGGGTCCAATAATTGTTTCCATCCCTATCTATTTTGTTCCAAGTATCACAAAATAAAAAAAGGTGAGACTATCCTTTATATTTTTTTCCAAGTCATTGGGCATGTGACACAACATTTTCTATAAAGGAATTTACATCTCAAGTATGTAAAATAGATAATGTTTGACGTGACCTTTTAAAAAAGCTTTACATTTTATGCATCCATAATATCCTTTAATTTCTTAATTAGTAATCCATAGTTCTCATAAAGGAAGCTAATCTTGTTCTAACTAGCCAAATGGTGCTTGCTCACGAAATCATTATTACCCGAAGAAAACCAATTATGACACTTTCTAAAAAATTAATAATATTATTAAGATAAGGTATTATTTGATTTATAAATTGCTACTTACTAGAGGACATGATTAACAAAGTGGGCCACTTATTTCCTACCTTCGAATGATTTGCTTTTGAGTTAAGAGATTTGAAGGTAGCATCATTTCCTAAGCAAGAGCTGTTTCTTAATGTTCTCCTACTTTTGTTTCGTGTTTATACATCTAATAAAGAAGATCCTTTGTACATTAATCTACAAACTTGATGTGCTATGGAGATTAGAGAAGAATAACTTGATATTTTTTATTAAGTGTTTATCTCCTCTTAAGGAGAGTAAAAGGCAATCTAAAAGCACAAATGGGACTTTGGTTGACAACCACTTTGAGTGGCCTATAGCTTCGCTTTACCTTGTATATGTTGATTGTTTAGACCTCTTCTTTGTTCTTTAGCTAAAACATGGAGAAGAAATGGAGATAGCGGGTTACCATGCTTTAGCCAATGGGAGAGTTAGATGGAACCATTTCCTTTCTCATCAATAATGACAAAAAGCTTTCTTATATTACTGATACTCATGATTAGATTAATAAATTAACTATTGAAGATAAACTTCTCTAATACATGTTTCTCGCACGATATATTATTGAACACATTCCTAAAGTCTAGCTCGAAAATAAAGCTATTAGTTTTTATCTTCTCATTTAAATCATGAAGTTGCTTAAACGAAAATGTGATGTCTTATACAGGTAAGATATTTTTAGTGATTTCCCTTCCTTAGGGAAAGCTGTTTCCTCCACTGAGATGATGGTAGGTAGGAAACTCTATTGGCTAACTACCAACAACTTAGTATATTTTTGAAAAACTATACATCCAAATTGCCATAAAGTCTTCAAAAGATATATTGCAGTTCGTCTTTAGAACAAAAATTAAATTAACACTACCTCATTCTTTTTGTGATGGGCTACAAATACGAAGATCATTGTTAGCATCATAAATTTCATCTTGAAATATGGACCAACAATGCTTGTAAAAAAACATTAAACCCATACAATCTATAATAACATACGGAATCCAATGAAAAAATATTTTTTTTATTTTCTCCATATTAACTAGTTGAATTAGCATCACATTTCTTTTTAGTGAGTCTAAGTATCATAAATCAAAGCACCTCTAATTTTTCTTTGCAGGGAATAGTGAGATGTCAAGTAATCCACAACATATTTTGCAATTAAATCCTTCTCAAAGACCAAACCTCTAGTTGGATCTTTAGTTTTTTATATTACCCTTCATTCACTTATTATTGAACATTGAATGGATGACATGTGTTTTTATCACCATTCTTAAGCTACACAGTAGCTATCTTTTATCTTTACCAATTTAATGCTGTTGCAAACAGTACATCATGTAGATGTTCAACTTAGAGATGTACTAATACTATTCAGACTTGGAGCCCTTTAAGGATTGGTTACTGTACTTCTCATTAATCTCCGTTATTATTATTGTTCTATAGATCAATTATAGTAGACCTTTGTTATCACATTTTCTTTTCATTTTTATTAGTTCATCAATTTATTAACATTTATAGTTTAGTTTAAGTTGTTTAAAGAACAATTGGAAACATTTTGGAGATTTTCATCGTATATTCAGTAAAGACCTTCCATTCAACAATCTCACAAGTCCATCAGTAAAAACTTTCCTTGAAAGATGATTTAAAATGTGATTAAAATTTAGCTTTGGGCTTTTTTGCTGTCATCCACCTCTTGTAATGATCATTACTTTAAGCATTAGCACTGACTCGTCAACTCATCTAACTCTCTTTGATCCAAATTAATGCCAAAGCAGACCCAAATTGTCAATGTGCTTTTACAAATGCTACTCGCCAAAATTGGAACCCGAAGGGATACATCGATCCACCAATGTCAAAATGTGTGTTGCCTATTACATCACTTTTCACCATTACTACTACTAGAAATGCATGTGTCGTTTTTGAACTAATCATAATAATTAATTCTATAGCTTTCCAGAAGTTTTTTTTAAAAAAATGGATTTTCCAATTTTTTCTAGCATTTACAATTCTAAAATGTCCTATAGAATTCCAAAAGAAGCATCCCATAGAATTTTAAATGTCTTCTCCATACTTCTCCTCCATTTTAGCAACCATGGTTCGTTCAACTTTAGCTTTGATGCTATTTCCCTTCTTTATAATATGGTATTCTTCTTCTTCCATCTACAAAAATATATTAGAAAATTTAAGTTATATCCATTCTTTAAGGTGGGATTTAGCTCTCTTTAGCTTATAAACTAGGGCCTACATTCTTGACTTAGAAATTGGAAGACTCCAATTCTAAGCAAGAATTCAAGAGAATTATATACTTCAATCCAAGTTATTGGGATTCTAAGTTGTGTAGGATTATATTTAGTAGTTATTGGATAAATAATTAGTAATAGAGATAGGTATAACAAGAACCTATTCACATGTTTAGCCACTATTTTTGGATGGCTCTGAAGAAAATCATGACTCATTAGGGTTCTATCCACAAGAATGACCTTTATATTTTTTAACCTTAGTAAAGATATTTGAATGTCCTTGTTATTTGTGAAGACAAATTGGTCTCCACCAATAATCTCAAGTCCCTCTAAAGATCTTTTCTATTGATAAAGGAGTTGCTAACATACAAAAAAAGGTAGCACATCATTTACATATCACCATGTGAAGAAAATATTTTTAATTTTTAACATTATCAGTACTACAACCAATACACGTATACTTTGTTACAAATGTTGCTTCATAATAGTGAAAATTTAGTCTCTTGAAAAGGATGTCCATTTATCTATTACTTACGAAGCATTCCATCATAGCAATTAGCCAAATTTTTTGTAATCTAAACATGTCATTGAGGCATCAAGCTACTATAGAACTAACTACACCGTTTATGTTGCAGAGTAAGAAATTATTAATTACAATCTATAATGTCTATATTTTGTGATTCTTGAAAGAATATTTTGGTCATTTTCAGGCAAATCACTTTTTTAACATTCCATTTAGTGTTTTTTCTTATTGACTTGCCATTTTATCCACATTGAAGCAATTCAACTCTTTCCTAGAATGCTTGAGAGTCTTTGCATTTTCCTGAGGCTCTTTATTCGAGCGTTTGAGAGATTGAATGTTCACTTGTTGTTTAAGCTACATGTCCTTCCTAAGTTTCAATTTGATTAATATTGTTTACTCTTAGTATACAATTGCTAATTAAAATTGATCATATTATCGTTGAATAGATGATTAATAGTACAATTTTGTTTTTTTATTATGTGTTGATTTTTGTGATGTAGTGTGGCACTAATATTGTTTTGTACATTGATGGCTACCAAAGTTTTCAGTTTCACATTACATATTACTTAAATAATTAGAAGTGTCTCATATTCTCCATTTCTTAAGTAGAAGGGTTCAAAACTTTTTTCTTGCATGCGTTGGACCATTGAGAGACCTTGTCTACAATTACTTTGATAATATTTGGAAAAATTTTCATTACTTCATTTTTTTCAAAAAGCTATTGTTACACCCAATCTTTTAAAAGATTATAATATCTAAGAGAAGATTTTTAGTAAGATTAACCAAAACAAGGACTAGAGTCCCATGGAGCCTTGTTAACTTTACTATCATAGCAATACTTTTAAAGACTTGGTAACTATTAACCTTATTGAGAATAGATCCTTCTTGTTGATAAAGTTGATTGGATGATGCTCCAAGGAGATCCACACTAGAGCTTACAAAGGTTTAGTATTGAGTAAAGAAGTTGGAAACATTTGAGGACCATCATTTGAAAGACAACAATTTTTTCAATATTGTACACCCAACGAGAAATGTATTGCAATTCTAGTCAAACTCTTAGGAGCACATGCTTACCTCTTCATGATAGACTCAAAGATACTTATTGTTTTGGATTCATACTCTTTGAAATTCCCTGTTGGGGTCATCCAACTAAAAATGTTACCTATTAAAGTGAGTTTGAAGGGTGTAACGATTTTAGAGACATCATCCTCATCAATCATGACCTTCTCTTGATACTTTCAAAAAGACATTACCATTATCATGATTGGCAAAGATTAAAAACTTTCCCAAATTTACTATAAGAGAAGTGCCACAAAGCTAATGTGCATGAGATATACCCAATAAGAGAGAGGAGCATACTTACAAGAGAATGTCCCTAGAATTATGTTGGAAGTGTCAACTTGCTCACAGAAAACTTGAAAAGTTCTATCACCTCATTATTGCTTTGATGTTTGTTTGTGATGCACTTTTGAAACTTGTGTCAAAAGCACCTTTTTATTATTTTAAAATCAAGAAAGATTAAGATAATGTTATTAATCCTTATTATGATTATTATAAAATTTTATTGAATAGTAACTTTTACTCAAAATTTTTCTTTTTCTTTGTTTATTATTTAAACATGGTCACATGCCCTCTATGGTATTAACTATTCATTTCAAATATCAACTTGTTTGCTAATGCATCATTAATTTCCTTCCCTTTCAATTACTCCTTGTAGTACATTTTAGTTTTGTACATTCATCTTAAGCAAAATGAGCTCCTTGCATCATTTTAAGAGTGTTTCAACAAGAGAGAGAGTTATTTAGAAAAAAATTATTTGTTTCTCACAACAATAGTTTAAAAAAATGTTTAAAAACATTTGTAATAAATGTAAACAAATATATAAAAGTAATTTTGTGAATTTTTTTTATTTTTTTATCTAAAATATGTTAATTTCTATTTAATAATAAATTTTTAAGAAAATTGTGAAGTAAGAAGGTCAACAAAAATTTTAAAGTTCATTTTCAGTATGTTTTAGATGATTCTACCTAAAATCAAAGCTATGTTCTCTCTCAAAAAGAAAAAGACAAAAAATAATGTAAATGAGACTTTTACCAAAAAAATGGATATGCTAAACTATCAAAACAATTAAATAGAAAAAATAGGCTATTGTGGCCTTATGATGAAGCAAGATTTGCAGAAAGAGGAATGGAAAGTGGCAATTAAAATATGTACAAAGTAATCCCTACACTTGAGAAATGCTCAACAAAATGCAAGTATTTTAATTTAATAAAATAGAGAAAGAAGAAATGAGAGCTTTGTTGTTTTTAAGTAAGAATACCGTGTTGGTGAAGGACACATCCTATAAAGGTAATGATGAGCACTAGCTACTAATGTCTTCAATGTCATTACTTCAAATGTTTTTTTAGAAATTTTTAAAATTTCAACAATTTATTTTGGTTAATAATTACCCAATTTGTAAACATTTTCTAATGGCTAAAAGTAATTACCAAACCAACCATTATTTGTTTTTAATTGACATATATATTTTAAATTAAAAAAATTAATATTATTTAAATAAAATTTATAACAACTAGTAAATATTGGATGAAATAGTCATTGCATTGGAGCTACATGATTAAAAGAATATTGGAAAGCTTGATTGTGAAAATTATACAAATGGTCAGATAAAAATACACTAGAGTAGTTGAGATATTTGGATTTGATATGAACTGTTAAATTTGAATTATGATATAGTGACAAAATTTAAGTTTAATTATGGATTAAATGCAGGACATGCAATCGTGTAATGGAGTGATTAGACAATTGGTAGAATTATTGCATAAAATAGTGATTACGGAAATGATCATTTGATTGTAAAATTGCATGATTAGACAACTCACATCACTACAGCAATTTAGAAGTTAGCTATGAGGAAAAATCTTTGAATTTACCTCTGACGTGATGTATTTGCTATTAATTTTTCCTCCTTAGAAGAAATTTTGTTTGCTTTAGAAGTAGTTTGATTTTAGGGTTAGTGCCACAACGTTCATTCAAACATAGTCACAACACTTCCAATAACATGATTAATTGATCTCTGAATGATGGGAGCAGTGCCTCGATTCAAGATAATTCCATCTACGTTTAGAAGTGATGCCTAGATTCAATTATTGTAGCGAACGGGTTCGACATTAACGCTTTATGCTTAAAACTTTTTCATAGGTTTAGTTTAGTTAATTCTAGTAGAATTGATGTTTTTTATTTTTTAATTTAATTAATTATTATGGAAGAAAAAAATAGTACAAGTTAATAAAAATGATTTTTAAGATGATAATAGTATGATTTCGAATATATTAAAAACCAAAATACTTATTTTTTAAGTTGATTAATTTAAATTTCAATTTAATTTGTATAGCTTCCATGGATTATTTAAATTAAGTTTTCTTCTAAACAAAAAATAATTAAAAAAGTATTACAATTTAACTCAAAATTTATCTCTTTGAGGCCAACAACTCAAGGAATTTCATATTTACTATTCCTCTTCTTTAAAGTTCAACAACACAAAATCATAATTTTAGAAGTTCATAACATCTCTATAAATATCCCCTTCATTACTTTTCTAAACAAAATATATCCAAGAATTATGATAATTTTAAAATCTCAAATAAGTGGATTATTATGGTTTAGATAACATAAAAGAAAATTTTAGAATTTGTAGAGCACACCACATTTCATAGATTTAAGAACTATTATAATATTGTTATGCTAGTAATTATTATACCACGTTAAGGCATTAATCATGGTATATACTAGTTCTTAAGAAGAATAAATCATTTTTCCAAGTGAAATTCGAATTCAATAGTCATCTTAATAAAACATAAGAGATTATGTTGTCATTGATTCAATTATGAAAACAAAATTTTATGTACACCCTCATTTGGTCAAGGAAATGTTCTAAAATATAGTTACAATAACCATCTTAATGAAATCCTAAAAAAATCATGCATATATACCAAATTATCTAGTTTGAACCCGCACATATTTCTAGTTTAATTGCATAACCTTGTGGTACATCCTACCTTGATCCATGTAGGGAGTGTGGTCTTGAGAAACTAATTAAACATAGACACTTTGTCAGGTGTAGTGTGGAGGTTCGACCAAAAATTCTTCAATCATAGCTTAATTACCTCTCAGAAATTTTTTTCCTAGTTGTAAGGGTTCACCCAAAATTTCTCTTCCTAAAATGAGAAATTATTAAGGTATTGAAGATAATAAAACTATTAACGAATTTGCTTTGCAAGGTTCTTAGGCCACAAAAACTGTTAATATTATGGATTTCCTTTGATGTTGGTTAATCATTTATAGCCTTAAATTTGTCATAGTAAGATGATACATAATCTTTTAAGGTTTGAAACAAAACTAATGAAGATGATGGAAAATAATTGTGCATTTATAATGTTTGGTAGGGGTGTTCTCACAATGCATGGAAGAAATATTTTTAAGGTGTTCTAATTTATGTTTAATGATATAACTAAAGTTCAAGATGTCATTAAAATAAACTATCACAAACTTTCTTAATTAGGTTATTTGGATCATTATTCTTATAAATGTGCTTGTTGTATTAAATATGGTGAAAGAAATGACTAATCAATTGTATAATATACCTTTATTTTATAAATCATTTTCACTCATCCCTTAGCTAGATTCTACCTTGGTTCTTTCTACTTTTTAAATAGATTTTGGATAAAATAATGGCTCCTTTAGTTTGGCCCAACAGTTCATCCAAGTAAGGGATATGGAACTAAATTTTGCATCATTTTGCTAATTTCCCTATTATTTAAAGAAAGTCTGCATGAACCATAGTTTTTTAGGGCTTGAGGGGTAGGAACAACACATGGATTATGAATTTCTCAAATGAATCCTTTGTCTAATTTGTCTTGAACTTATTAGTTGAGTTCTTGATATTTAGATGGATTCATCATGTAATGTGACAAATTTAGCAAACAAGTACTTAGTATGTGGTCTACAACTTATTAGATATCATGAAGAGGTGGTAAACCTTGGGGTTCATTTATAAAAATTCTAGGAAAGCTAAACAAAATGGATTCTACAATGGGAGGTACTACTATATGAGGTTTTTTCTATGATAAATGCAAGTCCTATCAATAAATTCTTTATCTACTCTACCATTGGAAATAAATAGGATTCTCTTATTTGGGATGTTGGGTGGTTTTTGATAGGTTGGACATGGTCTTTTGGTTTTGATGGGTGTATGTTAAATTTTTTGTCATAATCTGTAAATAGGTAGGTGTTGGTCTTGCTAGCAATAATGGCTTCATGGTCATATAACTAGGGTCATAATATGATGATACTTCTTGTTAACATAAGAATAACATTACATAAAACATATTCAAAATTATTGGCCAAATTTAATTGGCATAATTTATTTTTACTAGACCAACATGCATATTTTGTTAATTAAAAAAATAGTGTATGGGTTTGGGTGATGAATGATCCATTCTCTTAGGTATGATATGCCATTTATATAAACATCATTGATGCTATTTTCGCTTTCTATGATATATTTATAAACATATTCTCTAAGCTTGACAAAGATTTGACAAATGGTAGTATGTCTTCAATCTTTGCTTCTCTTTGGCTAGGTGAAGGTGCTTCTTGTGACTATAAGGGTCTAGTGCCATCAATATTGTCCTCACAATCCTCATTGGAGTATTCATTGGCCAAGTAGGATTAGGAAGCATATTATTTGGTCTCTTATTTTTTCATTGGTGTTCAATTCCACAAAATTATCTTCCTCAATATATCTTACTTGTCATTTTTGGTGTTGGGCTACCATATGACTTCACTTTTAACAATGAGAATAGGTTACTTGGGTGATTGGTTGATAGGTTGGCTAGGTTTCATTGTATGTTTAAGGATAGGGAGGGATTGGAGTGGTATGTTTTGTTAAACTACTTGTGGAGCATTTGGTGCTTGCCAGCTTGAAGATTAACATGGTTGATGCTTCAACACTATTGACTTAATAAATATTTCTAGGTTTCAAAGTTTGTGGAATTCTTATAGGCCTCTTTTAAGGTGTGAATGTTTTGCATGAAAGGCTCCCTCTGAGTATATCTTTAAACCAAACTCAAAATCTAGAAAAGGGGACCATAGGGTCTATATTAACACCGCAATATAAATATACTCATCACAACGAGTAGTGCACTTATTAATGATGTAAATCGTGTGAGAACAACGCACAAGAGGGGAGGGGTGAATTGTGCTTTTCACTAAAATTTAGATTTTGAAAATTCTTTCAATTAAAAACGTTTGTAAATAAATTGTGAAATAAAAACGAAAAATGCAATAATAAGACAAGCAAAAATAGACAAAGATTTTTAGGTGGTTCGGCCAAACCCGTGCCTACATCCACCCCCGATCAACCCGATCGGGCATCCACTAACCACTCCCTTTTGCCGAAGCCGGTAGGGGTAAACCAAGTACAACCGGTGCTCCAATGAGACACCAAAAATCCGAACAAATCCGGCTACAATAAAGCGTACAATTTTTACAATAGCAATGCATACAAAAATCCTACACCTTTAATTTCTCAAAGCAAAGTGGCACAACTAAATGTTACCAAATGATGCAACGAAATGTGGAAGAAAGCTATTGAAATTTGAGAAGAAGGTTGAGCCCGTAGCTCCCACAAGTATGCCAATTGTTGCTCTCGGTTTTGGCCTTTTTCCTTAGTTTTTGAAGATTTTTGCAAGTGGATTCATCAACCATATAAATTGTAAAATATCCTATATATATAGTCCACCAAAAAGCAATTCCAAACGGCTAGAAAAACGGTAAAAAGAAATCCGGAAAATAGCCGTTGCCGGAAGCCCGAAAAGGAAGGAGAAGAGCAGCAGCCGTCCGATCCCACTTCAAGAATGGACGGCTGGATGGTCTTCACGGCTTGATCATCTCTATACCGTCTGATCCGGGCGGACTTGATCTGAACCATTGGATCCCACGCGCTGAACGAACGGCGCTGATTAAACAGCCGTTGGAAATTACTCTCGCCCGTTGGATCTGGGCGGGCTTGATCTGCGCCTTTGGATCCTGCCGAAGTTATAAGGTGGGATTTTTTAGTCCCACACTGCAGAATGAAATTTGGCACACCGCTTTATAATAAATTTGCACCGTTTAACCTGCGAGCCACTTTGGGGCTGGCTCCCCCCTTCCTTGACCGGGATTTCATCACCCGGTTCAGGTTGACTTAGCCATGCACTGTTCTTTGACCGTAGACTGCGCTGAAGTTAGACTTAGCCGAGCTCCTCTCGGCAGGCTTAGCTTAGCCAGGCACTGTTCCGTTGACCGTTGACCAGCGCTAGCCGAGCTGCTCTCGGCGGTCTTTGGGCGGGCTTTGCTCGCCCCTTTCGGGTCAACCAAATTTTTATTTTTCTTTTTTTTATTTCTAAAAGGCCTGGACGGGCTGTTTTGGCGTCGGGTCGACCCGCCCATGCTACAGTGCTTTTTCCCGAGACTTTTGCTGTTTTAGGGTATCTTTGACGAATTTTTTAGCCACAAATTTGAATATAAGTGTATAAAAATAATTTTATATTCTTATAGTATTATAAGTTAATTAAGTGGCTATGAAAAGAAATTCGTAAAAAACGATTCCAAAATAATATTAAAAAATCAAATACCCATGTCTATACATTTTGTCAAATATGCTTGGCCCAAAAATGAAAATTCATTATTAAATAATTTTATAATATTTTTAAATGTTAATACTACTAGTGTGCCTCATAATCTCAAAGTTTTGATATATCAAATTCAAGAGAAATAAAAAGAAATTTAATTATAAAAATCTTGCGCATGTCTCAAAAATTCTTTGAAGTATGCCATGACCTCAAGGCCCTTAGAGACCATTATTTTAGACATCTAAAATACATGACTTGATTTAATTAATTATAAACAATTTTACTTAAAAAAAAACAAGTCTTCAGTAATAAATAGCTTGGTTTTGTAATAATCACATCAAAGGGTACAACAATCTCCCCCTTGATGATTACAAAACCAAAGCTCAAAAACAAATAAAAAGACGAAGCATTAAAGTAACAATAAATTACAATCATGGATTATAATATAGCTCCCCCTGAATCCTAGCCTATACTCCCCCTGAATCCTAGCACATCACTCTCCCCCTTTTTGTAATCACTCAAAGGGGTTAATGACACCTAAACTCAAACGAAGTCTATGAAACACATCCGTAGGCAATGGTTTGGTAAAAATATCAGCCATTTGAGTGGAAGATGAGACAAATGACAGTTGAATTTCTTTCTTCTGCACATGCTCTCTAATAAAATGATATCTAAGCTCTATATGTTTGGTTCTTGAATGTTGAACTGGATCCTTTGATAGACAAATTGCACTTGAATTGTCACAGAAAATTCGAATCTGACTAAATTCTAAGCTGTAATCTAAAAGTTGTTGTTTAATCCATAGTACTTGAGCAACACAACTACCTGCAGCAATGTACTCTGCCTCTATTGTTGATAATGCCACACAATTTTGTTTTCTACTGACCCAAGAAATTAGTGAACCACCAATCAATTGACACATGCCAGAGGTACTCTTCCTATCAGTCTTGCTGCCAGCAAAGTCAGCATCTATGTAGGCTATTAAATCAAATCCAGACTCACATCTAGGGTACCATAAGCCTAGAGTCTTAGTACCTATAAGATACTTAAAGATATGCTTGATTGCTTGTAGGTGTGATTCCTTAGGATTTGCTTGAAATCTTGCACATAAACCTACACTAAACACAATATCAGGTCTACTCGCTGTAAGATATAGTAATGATCCAATCATTCCTCTAAATAGTTTTGTGTCAATGGACTTCCCAGTTTCATCTTTACTTATGATAGTACTTGTGCTAATAGGAGTTTTTCTTGACTTCATGCTTTCAAAACCAAATTTCTTAAGCAAACTAATCAAGTATTTGGTTTGAGAAATAAAAATTCCTTCACTTGTTTGCTTTACTTGAAGTCCAAGGAAGAAGATTAATTCTCCCATCATACTCATTTCAAACTCATTCTTCATTAAATCTGCAAATTTCATGCACATCTCTACATTAGAAGCTCCAAATATTATATCATCTACATACACTTGACATACTAGTTGACCTTCAGTTGAATTCTGTACAAATAAGGTATTATCTATCTTACCCCTATGAAATCCATTTGAAGTAAAAAAAATACACAATCTTTCATACCATGCTCTTGGAGCTTGTTTCAATCCATAAAGAGCTTTCTTAAGTTTATATACATGATCTAACTTATCATGTATCTTAAATCCAGGAGGTTGCTCAACATAAACCTCTTCATTTATATATCCATTCAAAAATGCACTCTTAACATCCATTTGGTATAATTTAAATCCTTTGTGACATGCATAAGCAAGTAAAAGTCTAATAGCTTCAAGTCTTGCCACAGGAGCAAATGTCTCATCCACATCTACTCCTTCTATCTGACAATAGCCTTTTGCTACTAACCTAGCTTTATTTCTAATAACTTCACCATTCTCATCTAACTAGTTTTTGAAAACCCATTTTGTACCAATGATTGTTTTGTCATTTGGCCTTGGTACAAGATCCTATACTTGATTTCTCTCAAATTGTACTAACTCATCATTCATTGCAGCAATCCAAGACTCATCTTCAAATGCATTTTCTACAGAACTTGGTTCAACATTTGACACGAATGCTGCATGATTAAATGAACTTCTAGTTCTAATATTCTCTTTTAAATCTCCAATAATCAATTCACTAGGATGATCCTTAGAATATCTCAATTGCTTCTCAATCTCATTATCATCTTTTATTGGTTCTTCAACCTTAGCTATATCATCCAATTTATTTTCTTCAAGACATAAGTCCCAAATTCATCAAGTAGATCTATTTGATGATGACTATGAGATGCCTCACTAAGAGATTCATCAAACTTAACATGAATTGTCTCTTCAACAACTAGTGTTCTCTTATTGTATACTCTAAACGCTCTACTAGAAAGTGAATATCCTAGAAAAATCCCTTCATCAGACTTAGCATCAAACTTATCAAGGTCTCTTTTTCCATTATTTAAAATGAAACATTTACATCCAAACACATGAAAATGAGCTACCTTGGGCTTCTTGCCATAAATCAACTCAAAAGGAGAAATTTCTAACAAAGGTCTGCATATGACTCGATTAAATACATAACAGACAGTGTTAACTGCTTCAGCCCAAAAATATTTGGGAACTCTATACTCATTTAGCATGCACCTTGCGGCATCAAGCAAGGTCCTATTCTTTCTCTCAACTATGCCATTTTGTTGAGGAGTCCTAGGTGAAGAAAAAGTATGAAACACTCCATTTTTAACACAATATTCATCAAATAATTCATTCTTAAATTCTCCTCCATTATCACTCCTAATAGAGATCAACCTAACTTCATGTTCTTTTTCAATTCTTGTAATAAGACTTACGAATTTTTCAAATACTTCACTCTTCTTTCTAACAAAAAGAACCCAAGTAAATCTAGTAAAATCATCTACAATTACTAACCCATACTTGCTTCCACTTAGACTTTCTGGATGAATAGGACCAAATAAGTCTAAGTGAACAAGTTCTAAAGGTTTACAAGTAGTGATGTCCTTAAGAGGCTTAAAACTTTCCTTTGTTTGTTTTCCTAATTGGCATGGGCCACATAAATGATCACTTAACTAACTAAGATTTGGTAGACCTCTAACCACATCAAACTTCATGATCTTTTTAAAAGATGACTTTCCTAAGTGAAAAAATCTTCTATGTCATAAAGTAGAATTACTGTCTTGTGAAGTAAGACACTCAAGTCCACTATTCTTGACCATGTGTAAAAATAAAACATAAGTGTTATCTTTTCTGCATCCTATAACAAGAGGAAGATTATCCTTACTAATGATGCATTCATGTTTATTAAATAAAACTGTAAAATTCGAATCACATAATTGGCTAATACTAAGAAGATTGTACCTTAAATCTTGTACAAGAAGGACCTTTCTTATGGATGTATGTGAGTTGCCCACAGTTCCAATTCCAATCACTTTCTTCTTGGAGTTGTCACCAAGAGTAACTTCACCACCATCATAGCTCTTCAAGTGGATGAATAAAGATGCATCTCCAGTCATGTGTCTTGAGCATCCACTATCCAAGTACCACATGCCTTCCCTGGTCCTTGAAGGAAAGCATGCCTACACCACACAATTAAACGTTACATTTAGGGACCCAAACCTTTTTGGGTCCACTTGTCTTAATTTGATCATTATGTAAGCTACTCTTTCTAACCCAAACAAAACTAGAAGATTTGTTATTTATAGAATTTCTAAATTTACAATAAGAAGAAATATGTCCAAACTTCATGCAATAATTACAAATAGCATTTTGTGCATAAGAGGAGGTAATGGTTCTTGCATAATTTATTTTTTGAAAAGAAATCCTACAATGAGCATGCAAACTTTTCAAATTATTTAATTCCCTAACTAAGCATGTATTTTTGACAATAAAAGAAGCCTTCTCATCTCTTTCTTTCTTAATTTGACATTCACTTTATTCAAATGTTCACACAAACCTAAATAATTTTCATGCTCTTCTTTTAATTTAACATACTTAGATGCTAATTTTTTATATTTGGTACAAATGGCTATGTATTGCTCTTCATAATTTTCCATACAAGAAGATGAAGAAGAGGAGGAATAGGAACATACCTCATCATCTGATATTGCTTCTTGAATGTTGTCCTTTGCCATAAGACAAATCAAGCTCTCCTTCTTGTCTTCATTACTAGAAGAGGAGCTATCTGAATCATCCCATGAGATCTTCATAGCCTTCTTCTTCTTCTTTTGGTTTTGATATTTTTCTACTCTCTCTTTGTAGTGAGGGCAATTTGGCCTAGTATGCCCAGGCAATTTGCATTCATAACAAATTGTTTCTTCATGGGAAACAAATTTGCCCTTTTGCCTTTTATTCTTCTCAAATCTTTTTCCTGCATTTCTTTTGTTATATAAACAAGATAAGCTTTTAGAAATAAGTGCTACCTCACTTGAGATTGATACATCTGAATCTGTGGAGGAATCGGCTACAAAAGCAATTGTCTCTTCCTTCTTCTTTTTCTTTTCTTTTTCTACCGCATGCTCTTCATTCTTTCTTCTTGCAAGCTCAATTTCATTTGTTAACAGCTCACCCAATAGTTCATCTAGTGACATAGCTGAAATATTCTTTGCTGCATTCAAGGCTGTCACAAGTGGATCATCTTGTTGAGGAAGGACTCGTAGAATCTTCCTCACCTGTTCACCAGTAGAAAACTCCTTGCCAAGGTTAGATAGACCATTAACAATATTTGTAAATCTAGTAAACATAGACTTAATGGCCTCATCCGAATTCATGCGAAATAACTCATATTCATGAACAAGCATATTGATTTTGGTCTCTTTAACTTGAGAAGTTCCTTCATAGGTAACTTCTAATTTTGACCAAATCTCATGCGCTGTTTTCAAATTCATAATTCGGTTATATTCCGAAGCACCTAACCCACAACACAAAATGTTCATGGCCCGAGAGTTAAGTTGGACTTTATGTTTCTCCTCGAGAGTGAGTTCACCGAGTGGTTTTCTCACTTTTTTGCCATTGACCATTTTAATTGGAAAATCAAATGAATTTTCAACAATGTCCCAAATTTCTAAATCAACGGATTCTAAAAATAAACGCATCCTATTTTTCCAATAAAGATAAAATTCACCCTTGAACAAGGGTGGACGGTGTGACGATGCTCCCTCAGACAAGATAGCATTGTCCTCAACACATGGAAGAGCCATGAGAATCTTGTCTTAGAAATTTCTTTCTCTTGACAAAACCTCGCTCTGATACCACTTGATGTAAATCGTGTGAGAACAATGCACAAGAGGGGAGGGGTGAATTGTGCTTTTCACTAAAATTTAGATTTTGAAAATTCTTTCAATTAAAAACGTTTGTAAATAAATTGTGAAATAAAAACAAAAAATGCAATAATAAGACAAGCAAAAAGAGACAAAGATTTTTAGGTGGTTCGGCCAAACCCGTGCCTACATCCACCCCCGATCAACCCGATCGGGCATCCACTAACCACTCCCTTTTGCCGAAGTCGGTAGGGGTAAACCAAGTACAACCGGTGCTCCAACGAGACACCAAAAATCCGAACAAATCCGGCTACAATAAAGCGTACAATTTTTACAATAGCAATGCATACAAAAATCCTACACCTTTAATTTCTCAAAGCAAAGTGGCACAACTAAATGTTACCAAATGATGCAACGAAATGTGGAAGAAAGCTATTGAAATTTGAGAAGAAGGTTGAGCCCGTAGCTCCCACAAGTATGCCAATTGTTGCTCTCGGTTTTGGCCTTTTTCCTTAGTTTTTGAAGATTTTTGCAAGTGGATTCATCAACCATATAAATTGTAAAATGTCCTATATATATAGTCCACCAAAAAGCAATTCCAAACGGCAAGAAAAACGGTAAAAAGAAATCTGGAAAATAGCCGTTGCCGGAAGCCCGAAAAGGAAGAAGAAGAGCAGCAGCCGTCCGATCCCACTTCAAGAATGGACGGCTGGATGGACTTCACAGCTTGATCATCTCTAGACTGTCTGATCCGGGCGGACTTGATCTGAACCATTGGATCCCACGCGCTGAACGAACGACGCTGATTAAACAGCCGTTCGAAATTACTCTCGCCCGTTGGATCTGGGCGGGCTTGATCTGCGCCTTTGGATCCTGCCGAAGTTATAAGGTGGGATTTTTTAGTCACACACTGCAGAATGAAATTTGGCACACCGCTTTATAATAAATTTGCACCGTTTAACCTGCGAGCCACTTTGGGGCTGGCTCCCCCCTTCCTTGACCGGGATTTCATCACCCGGTTCAGGTTGACTTAGCCATGCACTGTTCTTTGACCGTAGACTGCGCTGAAGTTAGACTTAGCCGAGCTCCTCTCGGCAGGCTTAGCTTAGCCAGGCACTGTTCCGTTGACCGTTGACCAGCGCTAGCCGAGCTGCTCTCGGCGGTCTTTGGGCGGGCTTTGCTCGCCCCTTTCGGGTCCACCAAATTTTTATTTTTCTTTTTTTTATTTCTAAAAGGCCTGGACGGGCTGTTTTGGCGCCGGGTCGACCCGCCCATGCTACAGCGCTTTTTCCCGAGACTTTTGTTGTTTTAGGGTATTTTTGACGAATTTTTTAGCCACAAATTTGAATATAAGTGTATAAAAATAATTTTATATTCTTATAGTATTATAAGTTAACTAAGTGGCTATGAAAAGAAATTCGTAAAAAACGATTCCAAAATAATATTAAAAAATAAAATACCCATGTCTATACATTTTGTCAAATATGCTTGGCCCAAAAATGAAAATTCATTATTAAATAATTTTATAATATTTTTAAATGTTAATACTACTAGTGTGCCTCATAATCTCAAAGTTTTGACATATCAAGTTCAAGAGAAATAAAAAGAAATTTAATTATAAAAAATCTTGCGCATGTCTCAAAAATTCCTTGAAGTATGCCATGACCTCAAGGCCCTTAGAGACCATTATTTTAGACATCTAAAATACATGGCTTGATTTAATTAATTATAAACAATTTTACTTAAAAAAAAACAAGCCTTCAGTAATAAATAGCTTGGTTTTGTAATAATCACATCAAAGGGTACAACAATTAACATACTTTCCTCCTTTTCTTAGGCATGTCATTAATCAAGTAAGTGACTATTTTAAAAGCGGAATATATATTTTGATGAGTGGTGATCCCTTTTGTTAACAGTAAGTTTCTATTATTTTTATAGTTAGATGAGTTTTTTTTGCCAGTTTCATTTTCGAAAAAAATACCTTTGTTTCTCATTAAGTGTAAACCATTAGAAGCAATGGTCAATGGAAACTTTCGACTCTATGCATTTTTTAAGGTTTATGATACATTAAGAAGATGGAAATTTCACATTTTATAGACTTCATGTGTTTGTTATCATCATTATCTTAGTATTAACCCATGTTGATTATAAAAGGTATTTGATTAGAGTGGATGATAATATTAGGTTTGAAAAGGTGGCTTTATTTTGAGCTTGCTTTAGTTTGATTATACTAAAACCATACTCCTTTAACTTGTCATCCAAACTTTGTAGTCTAGTTAATCGATCTTAGAGGGTCACTTATGCTTGGTTGATCTATTGGTGCTTTATGTGAAAAGTTCTACATGATATCATGTGAATGAATTGTGTCCTTTAAGAAAAAGTAAAGAAAGCTCCTTTGTTTGAGCTTTATCACTTTTTTTAAGATTAGGTGCTAACAAAGGAAAACTAAAAAGAATATTTAGTTTAGCATTGCTTTGCTATTAGCATTACAAACGCTGGTATTACAAAGCTCTATAGCAAGATTTGATGCTTGTGGTGCAAACTATAATAAGAATTTAAAGATTAGCCTACACAGACTAAGAATAAAGAAAAAGAGATGATAAGCATGAGAAACATAAAGAGGCAACCCACATGAAAAAGCTATCTCAGGAAACCTTAGTCAAGAAGGAACCAAGAACAACATAGGGTGCATTGCTTATGTTAACCATATTTCCAATTCAATGGAACAAAGAAAGGGTATTTGGAAAGCAGTTTGACAAAACTAATTTTGCTATATGGATAGAACATTATAAATGTCACATGAGTGAAGATTGAAAGCCTTGTGAAATATTAATAAGAAATATAGGAAATATTGAGTAATAAAGTAACTTGCACATAAGGTTTCAAAAAATCTATTTTCCAAAAGGTAGTTACCAAAGCTTTGGTCAAAGTCATTGAAAAATAGCTTTCTAAAAAGTTGTCATTCTGGCCCAAAGTTTCCAAGGTGCAAACGGTTGCGAAGCTATCTTCATAAAAAGTTGCATTTTCATTTTTTTATTAGCCAGGTTAACATGAGTCATCAAAACCAATTTATGTTGGGATTTTGTGGATTGAATTAGTGAATTGGCACACCATCAAATGTATTGCAGGTAAAATTCAAGTATGTGTGTTGTGGATCTAGTCATCGGATCAATGTAGTGTCGATTATGTCTTGGTCAAATTTGAGTTGATGTGCCTTAGATAAAGTTAGCGGGTCAATGTGACATCAATGTTTTTGTGGATTAGATATGGTTTAGTGCATAGCAAAGTGTGATGGTAAGTAAGCATAGCATTAGTAGATCTAGTTTTGTTTGGGGGTTTTACTAATTTTTCTACTTTTAAATTTGTCCTCATGGGCAAGCACAAAGTTGTAGATCTTGGTATGTTTGGAGGTCATATGAGCTCATGATTTATATTATACTTTAAAGACCCATTCATTGATCTATTCTAGAAAAACATGGTCCATGTATGCTATTAACTCTAATATAGTTAGTGATGGGTAACAAACAAAGGCATCGACAAAAATGGGCAATTTTTTTTATCCTTTTCTCTTTTTAAAGAGCTTACTTTACATGTTTTAAAGATCTTACTTTACATGTTTGCTTATGATAATACCTATTCATCCCAAATAATTAAACTTGTAGTAGCAATAGTGATCATATTCTTGATAAGTGAAAATGAGAAAAGAATATTGGTAGTAATGAAAAAATACCAAGAGTAATTTAGTTGGTTTAGTTTCGACCCAACTGAAACATTGCATATCAAGTTTAGAAGGCATCACATGTTATTTCAAAATGTAAACACAAAACATCACCTTGAGTGTTTTTCATCCCAAATAATCTAAGTTGGTCTCTTAAAATATTAAATCCAAACTTTCTTAAAACTTTGTGGGTTTGACTCAACCTTTACAAAAAATGCTACTTTTGTAACAAAATCCAAATCTAGATATAATTCTAAAAAAATCCCCTTGCTTAAAGCATAACACATAAGATTCTATAAAATGTGGGTCATGTGTAGAACATATGAAAAATTAAAAAACATTCCCACAAACTTTGTTGATGAATGAGGTCAATGAGGAATGATGTATGACAATGTACTTTATTTCAACAAAACTTCCAACTAGTAGTTTTAAGCTTTTGTTGTTGGCAAGGGTTTTAAAATAGTTAAATGCAATAAAATTAATTTAGTGAAGGAATAGTAGTATTTGATTGCATTAATAAATGTTAAGTGGTACGAATTCTAAAAATTTTTATTCAACTCTACTTTTAAAAACTTTAGAATATTTTTGCTTTCTTAGAATTAGTTTAATCCCTTCCAATTGTGAATTTAACATTAAAATTTCATAGTTAGGCTTAGAACTAATTAAGAACATCTACTAGCTATGCAAATTTATTGTTTATCTAAATGGTCATATTTACTAGTGACTAATAATTTCTAGTGAGCTAGATATAGTTTATGTTAGGAATATATTGTGCCTATATGGATTGTCTCATTTGTTTGCATTGATTCTGACTTTCCACACATATATAACAATGTATTCTCAATTGTTTTGTTGCATAGGTTCATAGAATTATTTGAACAAATGTTTCTTTATTCTACACAAGGTTCATACACATCTATTGGTTGCACCCTAGATTTATGCTTGCTTAACAAATACTCAAGTACCTTAGATCTTTATGAATGTGTAACAAATTTTCTTCAAAACATGCATGCTTCCATTGCACCAGTTCGATTTTTAAAACATTTTAAAGCAATTTATGAGTGTAGTGTGAAAACATTCAAACGATATCTTTTGACATATTTTGAAAAACATGATGCATGCAAATTGAATCATATAAGATAAACATTAGAAAATATCGCCACAAAGTTTTCCAAAAATTGTTCTTGATTTTTTGATTTTTTCAAGGATCTTTCTTTCTTTCAAGCGTCCATGGTTCTTTCTATCTTCAATTTGCATTTCTTTTTGGAATTGAAAGTTTGTCTTAGTATCGTGAATGATCATGATCTATTATTGAGTAGTCACTATGAGCACACTTATTGCTTCAATTATGATTTTAAATTTTCCTGATATGAGGTTCATTTGGACTTCATTTTATTCTTACTGAATTAATCTCTAATTCACTAATGTTTTATGTATAGGTAACATAGCTTTAGTGTAATATGACCGACTAGAAATACTTGTTAGCGACTTTATTAATATTTTTATCAACTAACTTAAACTTGGGTGATGAGGCTGAGGAGGCCAATAACATAGGTATTGTGTGATCCATATGGCAAAAATATTAAATATTAATAGAATAAAAGAATTATTATAAAATAATTTAGAATTTTCATAAATAAGTAAAAAGTTGGTAGAGAAAATAAAAAAATAAGAAAAGCAAACATGTATAATGTTATGTAGATAATGAAAAATCTAAGATCCTTAGAAATACATCAACAACATGTTAAGTACTAATGTTTTGTATATATGCATAGAACATATACAAATTTTCTTATTATGATAGAGTTTTCTTATTATTAGAAGTATCATAAATATGTTATTACAAGAAGAGAAATAAACTTTTAAAAACTATTCAATTTTAGCAAATAGTTAATAATGATATATGTGTGATAAGCATAAAAAATTTTAAAATCAATGGAAAAAAAGATGTCATTAGTATAAAATATTTTTTACAACAAATACCTTGAAAAATTTTCTTGATAATACTTGCTAAATAAAATTCTCATTATAAGAAAATTAAACATCACATAACATAGAAAAAATCATTAAGAAAATGGTACACTAAAAATGATAATGACAATGTGCAGAACATATTTTAAAAAAAATTCTCAATATGAAAGTGAAGACTAAATTGTAACATAAAAAGATAATTGTGAATCTTTTTAAACATTTGGAATATTTAAAGGTAAGTCCATAAAAATTGTGTAAATAATTTCAGCATGTAAAATTGGTCTGCACCACGAAATCATGTTGAATAAGGGTCATGGTTGGGCTGGAAGAGGCCTTTTAACTTTGTTGGCTAGGCTTTCATTTTTCTCAATGAAATGTCTCTTTTAGTTTTAGTTGAGGAGGTGTGACAAATTTGAAGCTGTGTATTATGTAGCTACAAAGCTTCATTTGTATCTATGTGAATTGGTAAAATTAAATTGTTGTTTTATTCAATGGATTCATATTATTACATAAAACATGCCTTTATGTAATTGTAATATGGAGATTAATAATTGGATTTGTGCTTTCTTAGTCATGAAGGTAATTTTGTGCATGCTCACACTCATGAAGAAGGGAGTAGGTTGGTCTTCTATTACATTTCTTTTTATTCAAACTTAGTTTTTTTTTCTATATACATTGGTATAAGAGTTATCTTGGACCATAAGAAATAAGCTATCAAGCTCCAATTCTTTCTACACCACTATTTGTGTATTTATCTTAAATTGGAATATCTTTTATCATACCTTTCTTCCTTAGCTTAGAACATTCTAAGTGCAAGATAAGATGCACTATAAGGTTAGCCTAGGGCCATATAAGTATTTTTCTTGGTTATTTAAAAATTTAAGCTTATATTATACTATAACAAGGCATGTATATAGTAAAATGTTTGCAAATATTTTTCATTTTTACATCAATTGTTTATGTAGTAGTATCTTTGTCATTTTCTAAGTATTAAAATAATTTCTAAAAGAAATTTAGTAGAATTTTTTTAGTAAAAATACAAAATTTTAATTTTGATAGTTAATATCATCATTTTCAATATTGAGCTCCAGTTTGCTTATAGACTGCAATTGTGGAGGTCATATTCTACACTTTGTTTCCTTATCTTTTTTCTTCTTTCATTATTCTTCGTTTTTAATGGAATTAGAGCTAAATTAGATTCTAACAATAAGATTCCTATCATATGTACCTTCACTATCAATTTTTTTCTTATCAAAGCATAATTTGTGTTATTCAAATGGACATGATGATCTACAACCATTACTTATTGCATTGTCACACTTTGTTGTACTTTCCTCATTTTTAGTAATTTTTTTCAATCCCCATTATGGCTCTCAATCATTAGATTTTTATTACTTACATGATTTCTAAACGTTACTATCAACTCTCTTAAAATAGTTCTTTAGTAGTTGCACTTCAACAACCACACTTATGGCTTCACTATCTTGTTTATGTGGCACAATCTTGTATGCATCATATTGACCAATTAGCTCACAAGAGTGTAATAGTTGCAAGTGACTTTTCTCTTTTTCCCTTAAACTAACGACTAACGTAGTGAAGTAATTACATCTAACTATTTCAACATAAATTGAAAGCAAATTTGAAACAATTTATCAATAAAATTTTTCCATATTTTGATGTAATTCTTATGCCACTAGTGGCCTGATTTTTTAGCATTTAGTATATTTTGCAAGATTACATTAATATTCATGCTTGCCAAGTTAATTACAAAATTCTTGCCCAACTTAATGTTATTTTATTAAAACTTATCACCCTTGAAGGACATAATCCCTTCCATTCAATGCAATAAAAATGAGCATCTATAATTATGTCTTAGTTACATACATTTCTATTATTCACAAATCATATATTGATTCGTGATACACATTTATTTTATTATATTACTTAATCTATTATCAAAATCCATTTGACTATTATTTGCAATCTCTTATTATGTTTAGCAATAAAATGTTTTTGGGAAGCTACAACTTTTATTATGAAAATATTATTGTATAATAGGAATTACCTTGGTTACTTACATCTACAAATATTAATTATATTGCACTTCTTATAATCAATTCAATGAACTTTGATAAATCCATTAAAGTTTAAGACGCTGAAATGTGTTGTATTACTATCAACTATGGAAATTTCTTACATAATATTTGGTGTGATGGATTTATATGGCTATATTTATATTATACTTTGAAGAACATAGTTGTGTTAAGTTGGTGTTTGGCATTTTGATATAGCGATTCTATGGCTTTAAATATCAATCTTACTATTTAATATCTCATGTTCAAATACATATGTGACACAAAAGTGAAGTTTTGATTTTCTCTAACACAAATGCAAATTTGAAAACTTTAAAAAATTTATCCACTTATCTCAAATATTAATAAAACCTATGAACATCTCAATAATGTCTTCCTTATTTAGTAATTAATCTTTTATGCATTACCTTTTTGAAACATTTTTGCCTGTGTGTTTATTTATCTCAGGTCTATTCTAAATAAGGCATCCAAAGAAAAACAAATTGAATTTGTGTTGCTTCCAAAAATTTTTTTGTCCCTAATTTAAAACATAAAACTAAGCATAAAAGTTTATTTACTTATGCATATGAATTGTTTAGGAACAAATGATTAGTCACACTTTTGTTTATTTATCTTAGGCTTATTCAAAATAAGCCATGAAAAGAAAAACAAATTGAATTTGTGTTGCTTCTAAAAATTTTTTTGTCCCTAATTTAATATGTAAAACTAATCATAAAAGTTTATTTGCTTATGCGTATGAATTGTTTAGGATAAAATGATTAGTCACACTTTTAAAATAAATGCTAAACTCAACAAATACATTAGCAGTATAGATATATAAATTATGTAATCTCTTAGTTTGTTAATTGATATAAGACAAGTTATGTTATGAGGTTTAATAATGATCGTATAAAGATTTTTCTTAGATAATTGCGTTGCACATTTTATTTTTTTACGATGATTTATGTACAAGGAAAGTTTTGGATAAAGACACTTCATTTTCTTTTACTCTTAGTCTACCTTTCATTATCATTGTGGTATAAAGGCAAGTTCTAAATCTAGTTGATGGATTCCCATCCTACCTTTCTTTCATCATTTCTTTTTGTTCTATTTTCTTATTTCTAATAAAATATATTTCATACTTTTATATGTTATATATTTTTAAATAATATAATATTAAAATATTATTAATAACTTATATAAATTTTATTATTTTTTTTTGTTTGTATTTTTTAATTCTTTTATTTTTCTCAACATATCTGTGATGCTTTATGACTAACTATACAATATATTTTGATTATTTTTAGATATTTTGTAGCTTCTACTATTTTCATTTTTTTTATTCCTAAAAAATATTTGCTCTACATTTTTTTTTGATAAAACATGTTTTCTTTTCACATTTTATTGATGTTGTGTTATCAATATATTTGTAATATAATCTATTTTGTGTTCTTATTTAATTTAATTTCAAAAATGTTTTCCTTTTTTAACTCTACTTATTCATTATGTTTGTAATGATTGTCAATTTGTTTTCTATATGTTATATAATTTGAATAATATATATGTTTAATGTCATAGATAACTTTTTAGCTTTTACTATTTTAAATTTTCATAATTTTAATAGTAAATTTTATTTTCCTAGTATTATGGAATTATTTCAACATTTTCTTTATAATTTTGATTTGTTTAGACGTTGTGGTATAACAGTATTTTTTTCTTCTTGACAAGTCTCATTATATTGGGACAATCACAAGCTCGCCTAGCTTGCAAAATAAGAAACAAAAAAATATGTAAATAGATCAAATGCTATAATCATTTAATTATCTTCATGATATTTTACTAATTTTATTTAGGTCATATTTGGATTTTCTTTACATAATTCTAATCTCTCAAATAAAAATTTAATTTTTTATTAATAAATTATCAAAAAAAGCTTTCGATATTTTAAACATTAAATCTCTTTTTAATATAAAAAAATTAATAATATTTCAATTTAAAAAACATAAATTTGTCAAAAAATTATGATTGAACAATTTCTATAATATTAAAATTAATTCTTAATGAATAACAAGATATATTTTATTTATAATAAATTTGTGAAAAAAATGCTAGTGAAATCAAAGATTTACAGAAAGTATTTTAAGAAAACTAAAAGAATAAGATATGATACTATTTGCAATACTTGCATAAAGCTACAAATTCATGAAAAAAAAAATTTAGGTATTATATATTTGCTAAAATATTTATTTAAATAAAAATAGTGAATGAAATATTATGAAGATAATACTTTTTTGCAAATCTAACATACTTTAAAGGTTACTTTGCTAAGATCTATAATTTTAAAATGTTAATAAAAGTTAAAAGAAAATAAAATAAGTCAAATTTAATATCTTAAAAATAAAAAATTTTGAGTTAATAATACTAGAAAATATTCTATAAAAAAATGCTAAACATATCAAAAAAATATGTAAAAGATAGTAAATTAAATATCATAATGAAAACATATATTAAAAACCATTTCAATAATACCATTTCCTAAAATAAAAAGTAACAAAACTTTCCATTGCAAATTAAAAATATCAAAGATATGATAAATTTATAAAAATCAATAATTCAATAAAATACTAAAGGATATATAATTTATAGATGTATATATATATATATATATAATATTTTCACAAAGAATACATGCCTTATTGATTGCTTGGAAATTTTGAAATATATGAAAAATTAACAATATTTTTTGAAAAACTTTTTCCTAATAATTTTAATTAAAAACTTCATAATCAAAAAGAAAAACAATTTTAAAAGAAAAATATAAAAAATTAATAAAAAAAGTTCAAATTTACTAATGCTTTCCTTGTTTTTTAATGAAAAACTTATTTAAAGACATTTCAATATTAAATATATAAATAAGGTTGTGTTAATGATTCAAAACATTTAGATTAAGTGATGTAAGCCAATCCATTTAAGAAATTAAACATGTGATAATAAATGTTATAATATGAATTACATTATTCCAGGTTATGTGAAATGATTTCAATTAAAATAGAAATACCATAGATGATAAAAACATTTAAATTATTTGTAAAAAATTGAAAGAATTTAAATCACTTGAAAAACTTATAGAAAATAATTATTCTATACATAATTAAGATAAACATTAAGAATAATGCTTCAACAAGTAGATTTTCTATCCATACAGTATAATAAATAGCAATCATGATAAACAATATTTAAATATTTAAAAACGTTTTTATTTAAATAGTACTTGGCTAAATAAATTAAGACATAAAACATATAAAAATAATTATGATAATTGAATACTTAATATACCAAAATCCATTTATAACTTAGTTATCAAAGTTATCCTCTAAACGAAAAGTTAAATAAGTTTGGAAAATAATTATTTTATTTATAATAAAATTTTTAAAATGAAAAGTATATAACACTTCAATAATTAGTTTATGCATGCAACAAATTGGTATTATCCTCCTTATGAAAAGTTAAATATGTTTGGAAAAAAAATAGTTTAATTATAATAAAATTGTTAAAAATCATAACTGTATAACACTTAAATAATTAATGTATTCATGTAAAAAATTGGTGCAACCATCTCATCAATAATAACAAGATGTTTTTTACATACATTATTATTCAACTTTGCAACTCATTATATAAATTCAACGAATATTTTATATACAACACTTTTTTTAGAATCAATGTGATTAAGCATCGATGTGTAAAAACATTTTAGGAACGTATTAGGCATTCCTTATATTGAACTTAAACTCTAATGGAACAACAATTTTTTTGAACACTTTTTTAAATAATTTTAATTTTCTTTTTCAAATTCTTCAAATTTTCAAAGTGTTTCCTAATGTCTTATTGAGCTTAGTAAAGACTAGATTTTGTCGGAGTAAAGACTGTAGCATAAAAATATTGAAATACAATTTGATGGCTAAACCTACTGGTTTTAGAGTCGAAGATAACAATAATTATGGAGTGGCTAATCTATAAAGAATTTCATTTTTAAATCTTTATAGTTAGCATGTTAAACCTTTAATTTTTTGTGTGGGGAATAAAACTATCAATCTTTTATGTTTATGTGAATTTAGTTTAAGTTGTATTTCATCTCAAGGTATTTGATTTTTTAAAAATCTTATAATTGTTCAAATATTTTTTTATATATAATTTTTTTAATTATAAAAAATATATTTTTACATAAGCACACCCAAACTATTGAGCTCAAAGGGCTATGGTCTTGTGACTCATACCATGTAGAGGCAAGAACCCTAAGCACCTCCAAAGGCCAAGAACTCGTCAAATCTAAGATGGGTTGAGCTCGAGTATCAATGAAATCATTTTACTATTGTTGTCCCTAGGCCAATGGGTTTAATGCATTACTTATGAACCAAGTTAGGAGAAAGAAGTCAAGAAAGTCTTAATTTGTTTAAGTAAATTAGGTTTGGTAAGACAAATATATTTTTGTTGTTGACAAGGAGAATGACGTCTCAAGAACACTAAGGGTAGCAAACACCAATAAGCTGATTATAATATGTAGTTAATGTATTATAAGTATGAAATACTTCAACTATTTCAAAATATAGGATTAAATAAAAGTTATTACAAAACTTGAGATTTATACACTGATGTGCATTTTTGTAATCGAATAGTCTAGATCATGGCTACATTTATTAAAAGTTAACTTTCTTCTATTATTCATTCCAATATAGTTGATCGAATGGTTGAGAGACTTTCCTCCTATGTGAAATACAATGTGATCATTTTTATTATCCATCTAACTTTCAAATATGATTCTCTAGATCTTATCTCATTGTAATTAGATTTAGACCCTTTATCATTTAAGCTTATTCGACGATTATCATTTTATTTGCTTAATTGGATGGCAGTTGTATCGTCTTCTTAATCATTATCGATTAGCTTTTTGAAAAGTAGATTCTAGCCGTTACAGAGTTATTTTTTAGTTTTTTTATTTCAACTATATATAAGGATCTTTTATCAAACATTAAAATAATTGAATCAAACTTGAAAATTTTCATACGAGTTGAAAAAAAGTTCAAACCATGAGTAATAAATTATTACAAAATTATCAGAGTTGTAGATTTTAGAGAGTCTCCATTTCTTCTGTGCTTTTTTGTAATCATTTTAGCATTTCTTGGAAACATCTACCTCATTCATTAGTAACACCACTTTTGTTTAAACAATTCAAGTTGTAGGAAATTTTATAAGAAAAAATGGTAAAGTTTTTTGGGCAACTCAAGTTTTATGGATGAAACAACAATTTTTAGATTATGACTTAGAATTTCACAAATCTAATTTTTTGTGATAATTTAAGTTTAATTATTTTACCTAAAGATCTCATTCAACTCTCAAGAATAAAACATATAAAATTAAGATATAATTTTATTAGAGAGCATGTATAAAAAGAGTAATTTATCTGTGATTTGTGCTATTGTCTACCTAATTAGTTAATATTTTATTTAGCCATTGTAGATTCTTTAATTAGTTTAAGAAAATCGAGTTAAGTTAGACACATATATGCCCCCTAATGACCTAGGTCATGATCTTTTGGGAACACTTAGGGGTAGCTAACCCATTAGGCTAATTGTAATATGTAGTTGATGTATTATAAGAATAAAATGCTTCAACTGTTCTACAATATGAGACAAAACAAAAGATATTACCAAACTTGAGATTCCACACTAACTGATCGTGGATTTTCATGATTGAGTGGTCTTGATCACACTAGCATTTTTGAATAGTTAACATTCTTCAGCCATTTATATAGAACAATTGAACGAATGGCAGAGAGTCTCTTTGCTTGTATGAACAGTAATCTAATTATCATATTGTTCATCCTATTTTTCAATCCAACTCTCTAAATCCTATCTTGTCATGATTAAATCTTGACCCTTGATTATTTAAGTTGACTCGATGGTTACCACTCCATTCACTTAATTGGATTGTAGGTTTACCATTGCCTCCGTCTGTTAGTGCTTTCTGAAAAGTTGATTTTAGATATCGTGTGAGTTATTTTCAGAGTTTTTTATTTTTTTTATAAATATGAATAACTTATTAGATCTTAAAGCTATTGAATCAAATATGAAAATTTTCATACAAGTCCAAGTGAAATTCAAACTGTAAGCAATACATTTCTACGTAATTATAGAAGCTATGGATTTTGGTCGATCTCTATTTCTTCTACATTCCTTTATAATAATTTTTTTATTTATTATTGACAACTCTTCATTCGTTTGTAGTACTACTCTTGTTTAAAAAATTAAAGGTGTTGGGATTTTTGTAAGCAAAAATTGTAAATTTTAAAATTTTATTATACAGCCTGAATTTCTGAAACTTTTTGTATGTCATTGGAGCACCAATATATATTTTGTTTTAACTCTGCGAGCTTTGATAAAAGAGAGCAGTTAGTAGAAGCCTGATCGGGGATTATGGGTGAATGTAGGCATGGCTTTTAGTCGAACAACTTAAAATTCTTTTTTGCTATTTGTTTGTTGTTAAGAAATTTTATTTCATTGATACGTCTTTTAAGAAAAGTTTTATTTTAAGCTCAAAAGTTTTTTTTCTTAACTTTTGAAATTAAAAAAATTGTTCATGACACAATTGAACTCTCTCCTGTTATTCATTTTTCCTCACACTTTTTACAACAAAAAAAACTTTGTTTCTTGACCATGCTAAAATACTTTCCATTCTTATTCCATAACTGGTTATATCCATATATTTATTCAATTGACTTGTTCTTTTTACATTATTGCGTTTCCAATGTTCACTTATGGTATCTATAAGCAAAGCTAGATAATCAATTAGTGTGCTACTAATTAAGTAATTAACCTTAAAATATCATAGAGAATTACTCATGGGACAAATAATCTTTATTTGAATTATGATGACTTACCATCTAAGATTATGTAATGTAATTGAATGTAGTGCAACAAAAAATTTGTTAGATATTATCAACTAAAGCTAGATTTGGAAGTAATTGAAGTACATAATTGAGCTCACTTTTACTCAAGAAACTTCTCTTAAAAGAAAGCTTAATTTCTCTGCCATTTGTCATCATAAAAATGTTTTCTAATTCTATGGAATAAACCATTTCTAAGTAGCTTTGTTAGGGTACTAACTTGTTGGATGTTGTTAGCAACAAATTGAATGCCTACTATTTTTCATTCTACATAGTCCAAGATGAAATGGTGCTTAAAATTAATTTGTCCAACCTTATAGTACTTTATAACATTTTGAGTAAGGACAAAAGCAATCAAATTGTCATATTTTTGGGGAATGGTTTGTAGATGTAATCCCTTATGATCTAATTTCCTTTTAAAACAAAAAATTAGTTAATAGAAATTTTCCTAATGCTGTATATTGTGGTTCATTTTTGCTAAAACAGTAGTTCCATATTTGTTTTGCTAGATCATTAGTTTAAGATGTGCTAAAATTAATTAAATACCTAAAATGCTTTTCTTATGTGTTCACTAACCTATATAATCTTTGTAGCCATATTTTGTGAGATCATGACATAACCAAATTTGGGGATATGAAAACCTTAACACCTTTGTTTCAAGCAACTATCAAAATATTCATTTTATAACTTCTAGATGGAAGTCCTTGGGGCTTTATTGAAATTGATAAAAAAATCCCACACAAAAAGCTATGTCAAGTCTTTTAATAGTCTAATAAAGAATGTGTCATTTCTTGTTAGACCTTGAAATCTATTGGTTTTCCTTTATCGTGTTTATTCAATAGTATGGTGAAGACTCTTGAAAGTAGAAATGCATTTGATGTTCTTAAGTTCACACAATTTTAACATCTCATTTTTTTACTTTATTTTAGATACAAGGATACTTATCTTATCCTACTTAACTTTTGATCCAAAAAATTATGTAACCTCAACCATTAAGATCAAGTCAAATCCAACACCTATAAGCTCACTAAATCAGTCACATAACACAAAGTTGGTTGATCCAAAAATGATATTGTCTATATAATCTTTGATTAGAAGAAGTTCACCAGCATAGCTCATGATGAACAAAGTTCATTAGCATAGTTTATAGAAATCTACTATGTTCATAATAGGATTTTTGTTCTTACTGCATTTCATATGAATCATTTTTAGCATAGTTTATAAAAATCTATTAAGTATGTTCATAACAAGATTTTTCTTCTTATTGCATTTCATATGATTCCTTCATTAGCCTATGCACGTGATTTTGATGAAGAAAATGTTGAATGCAATCCAACTATCAAACATACACTTTTTCCTAAATAACAACATTTAAGAAAGTGCTCTTATCATTCATTTGGTATAGTTTAAATAACTTGTATTAAGAAAAAAATTAAAAATGACCTTGTTGGCTTCAACCTTACCATTGCTTCAAGTATTCCTTCTAAGTTTATTCCAACTTGATTATAACTATTTACCACTAGCCTTCCCTTTTTTTTGAATGGCAACCATAGTATCATTTACCCTTTATTTTTGAGGACCCACTTTTTGCCACAGTAATGTGGTCACTTGGAATGTCTATTAATTCCAAAACATTCACTCTCACAAACAAATTGAAACCTTCCAGCATGGCCAAATAAAAAACTTCCTTCCTCAAGGCTTCACTTGCAGTTTGAGGTATAGATTTTGAAATAGATGCACCATATGTAATATGTTTTTAAAGAGAGGCGTTGGCTTGTACTCCAAAAGAGAGGTCACTTATGATTACATCTATAAGGTGATTTTCACTCTATGCTAACACACTTGATGCACCTATTTCTTTATTTTTAAAGTTTTAACATCTCATTTAATACTTTATTGAAGATCAAGGATACCTTTCTCATTCTAGTTAACTAGCATTCAAGAAAATAGGAAACTCCCAAATTATGTTCATCTCAGATCCTACACCTACATGCTTACCAAATCATTCACATAAGTCATAGTCTTTTCATCCTAATATGCTATCGTCTAAATAATGTTGGACTGGAAAAAATTAATCAACAACATCCTTAATGATCAAAGTTTTATCTACATTACCAACCTAAAACAATTTGAGTAGAAATTGATCAGCTTTTCATTCTGGGGTCATTGATTGACTACCAATTTTCCTTTTCCAAATCCTTTTGTCTTGAAAGTCTACCTCTTTGTTTTGATACATAATTTTCCACTTGAGTAGATTCCATTATAACTAAGTTTCCTTGTTAAATAGCTTATGGGTTTATCTATTTAAAGAATATTATGAAGAAATAGCCTCCATTATCTTGGTTTCTAATCTCCAATTCCTACTTACTTACTAATGTAACTCTACAGTCAAAATATGCATTAGTTTTTATATTTGGGTGTCTTGTTATTTAAAAGTGTATATAATATTTTGTTCACAATTAGTTTGATAATAAATCTATTCAGACATTGAGGTTATTAGTATGGCTTAATTATTATGGCATTATGATTTTTAGATTCTATATCACTAAAGAAAAAGTAAAAGTATCTACTAATGTTCTAATAACGAGATAAAAATTGTTAGATATATAACATAGAGGAAGCTTAAAATAATTGAATGATATATGTTATATTCATATCAAATGGAATGAAGTTTACTAAATTTGTCATTGTGGCATATTGATATCAAGAAGTTATTATCTTAAGCTAGCTTAGTGATGTGAGGAAGAATAAAGGCAAAATATTTTCAGATAGAAACGTTAAGTTAGACCTAATTGAAAATGAGATTTTCTACCATAAAAATTAATATTTTGCCTACTAATGAAACAATTTTTGTAAAAACAAATAGGTTAGATATATGTTGACAAAATAATAAGGCTTATGTAGTATAACAAAAACTCTTATATTACATAAATATTCCAAACTTAAATTATACTTTTTAAAAAAATTGTGTGATGTAAGTTATAGGCAAGTAATGTTTAATACAAAATTCTAGGCCAAAATAGAAGTCAATAAAAAAGAATATTTAAAACAATTAGGAATATGTCTAGTCTATAAAAATTAGGTTTCTGTTGTAGTTAGAGTAAGTATTTGACTTTTAATTAATTTTATTACAATAATAATTGCTAATAGCATAAAGATGACACCTTATATAGTATTATATAATAACTTATGGTATTATCATTATATTGATATTAACAAATTAACAATACCCTTCTTGATATAGATATGATTTTAGAAACTATTAAGATGATCCACTTAATCAAAGCATGAAGTAATAAAGTAAAGGTTTAACTCCTAGGATGCTTTGACAAGAAAATAGAGAAAGTGCATTGTTAGAAGCAGGATCATGTATTATTAAAGGTAAGTCCAATAAAATGCATTATAATGTTAGGAAAATGAGCATTACTAAATACAAGGAATTTTGTGCTTTTATACATCATTGAAAAACAAATTTACGTTACTTACAATATAGTTTCGTTATTATCATTAGCAAGAGAACATACTAAATTTTTTCATTTAGTTTTAATAAAATTTATTGTGAATACTACTTATATTGATAAACATGATCAAAGTAGCATGATGTTGTGTCCTTGACTATTTCATAAGAAAGGGCCAATGGGCTTCATTACGTGTGAATTTTAGAAAATAAAGTTGGAGAGCTTTCCATCTTTAATGTACAATGGATAAGTTATACTAACTAGGACATACTCGGGAACTAGAGGAAGAGTTTGTTTGGAGGCATCCCAATATTTTTTGAATTTGAATGATTAAATTCCTATATGAAGGGAAGTTTAAAAAATATTCAATAGACTTCAACATTTTTTTAAGATTTGTTGAATAAATGTAAGTACATTTTAAATTTATTTTTAATGAGATTAAATGAAATTTTCATATGTATATTTTTTTATAATATCATAAAAACTATTATTCGAAAGAACTAGTAATATAAATGAGAAGTCAAATATAATAGAACAAGCCAAAATGAACCTCAAATAATAATTTTCCTTCAAATTGAAATGGATATGCCATAAAAAATACAAAAAAATTTAAAAATAATATTAATTTAATTCTAAATAACTTCTTAAGGAAATATAACGCAAGAGTCAAATGATTTTAGAAATATATGAATTATTTACTTAAATAAACAACACTTGGAGTAGTTTTTTTAGAATTCATTAAAAAACATTTAGTAGTCATTTGCAATAGAATGTGCAAGAAATAGTAATCTTTATAAGATTTTCATCACAAAGGATATCTAATATAACAAACATTAAGTACTAAATGAGGAGAATTATGAGAGGAAAGCAACTACTAATAAAGATATTACTATTGGGACTGACAATGGAAAACTATTATAAAGGCTTGGAAGACTGAGTTTTGGAATGGTAAAGCCTTGAGGCAGATGAGACGTCATTGCAAGTGGATTCCAAATGGTCCCATAAAAGGATAGAGTGGTCCGAAAGTGTTGTATAAAGGAGACTGTCACTATCAAATGATAATTAAACGTTTTATGATAATTTAATTGAGTATTTGATGGTTTAAAGTATTTCTTTTAAGGTTCTTTTTTGATAATAACAAATCCTAAGAATTACTAATGAATTTTATAATGAGAATTTGTATATTTTAGAAAACTAATGCTTATGTTCATAGAACAATTTAAAAAGAAACAGGTGTTATGGTTTGAATTTAACAAAGATATATTTTTTAAATTTAATTTACGTTATTTTAATTTTATTTTAATTAAATTTTAAGCTTTATTGAAATCACTCATACAAGGCACAAAAATTTAGTTTTACTTCAATTAATCATCATAAAAAAATATTAGGATTCTAAAATCTTGATCTTATCTTTACAATCCAAGAATCATCTTATTCTTAGCATACCTTTCAAAATTCTCTTTCTAAAACTTGTTGTAAAGAGTGTATTTTAATGATAAAAATAAATTTGTAAAAAATAATATTATAATTAAAACAAAAAAATCATATTACCAAAAAGAACTAAAAAACTTTGTTAAAGCACAATGCTTGAATAAAGCTAATAATGTTTATCATGTCTACAAAATAACTCTCAAACCAATTGAACAATTTTTATTCAATCATAACTCAAGAATGCAAATATAACTTACATCTAGAGAATAGCAAGGGGTCGACAAACCAAAAAAAAATGCAAAATGTGCAATATATGAAAGCTCTAATAAAGAAATAATAATCCATCTTTTATTCAATGTAAGACTAAAAAACCTATATCCATTTCACACGGATGTACAAAAAATTGTGGTAGCGTTTCTTCTATCCAATTGCACATTTATATGATCAAAAGATTCTATTCTCATCCACTTTCAAAAACAACTATTTAAATGCTCATATCCAATCAAATAAATTTCTAATATCGTAATCCATGTTTTATCTACTCGTAAGAGCTAAATCTAACAGTCAAATCATGGCTTAGATTTAGCGGTTCAAATCAAATCCCAATTTCTAAAGAGTGCCTTTATTCTTATCCATCCAAATGAGACATTTTCATAATCAAATGGTCTAAGAGCCTTTCGATGGAGTGACTCTTATGTAGTTAGTCTTTTTAGTTGTTTAGATTTTTATAATTTATTAATTAAACACTATGGTGGATTTTTAATTTAAATAAAAATGAGTAGGTTAGTTTCACAAGTGCTTGTAGGCATTAAAAATGTTTATAAATAACTGAATTCCTAAACAAGATAAACTAATAAAACTATCACAAAATCTGAAGAAAACATTTTATGTCATGATATTGAAACATTTAGTTGTCAATGCTTATTAACTTTTTCTTATGGTGCATGCTTCAATCATCAAACTAATAATCTCTACTTTCTTCTAAAATAAGCTAAATTTACAATTTTTATTAATTACATTTGATTTAATTAAAACACTTATTTCTCAATAAGCTTTCGTCAAGCATTAGATTTTTTTGTTAATTTACATTTTGTGTCAATGAATTATTTTATTCTATTACCAAGTTTGTTATGTTGTATGTTCGTAGGAGTGTTTTTCTATTATTTTGTCATGAGGATTTAGATCTTTTGGAAAAAGCTTTGGATTTAGCCCTGGTGCGCTGTTGCCCTGTGCGCGGTAGTGTAGGAACTGGATTAAAGCTTTGGATGCTCCATGGAACATTTAACTCTTGTCATGCAAAATTAGCTGCAATGGCTGCGGCTTCTACGTGCAAGGTTCTGACTTACTTCTGCAAGTGCATTGTTGCTATCTCCGTTGATTGTAGCTGAATGGTTGGCTCCAAAGGTCGAAAAAGTAACAAGAAATCTAAAAATTGTGGTAGTGCTTCTCCTGATAGGGAGTTTGTCAAGGATGCCGGGGAAGAAGCCGCTGGAGGCAAGGGGAAAAAAAGATTGGTGATTGGGATGTCTATAATTGATGGAAAGGATGAGTATCTATTGCATGAGCTCGAAATTTCAAACATCTCTGCCAGCTCCTCAAGTGCGGATGCGGGTACCTTTGAGAATGGTGCGACCTCTACTCCCCCAGTGCTGTCGCTGGTGCGGACTGATTGTGAGCAGGGAGGTTTATTTGGAGAAATGGTGGGAGCCTCTGAAATCGTGGGCACCAGTGGCCTGGCCACTTTGAACAAAGCTGCAAAAGCAGCACCTGATAGCGCTACCTTGCTGGACAACACGGCCTTACCGAACAATTCCAGCGCAGCGGGACAGGGCAACAAAGTGAGCTCTAAGGAAGCATTAACTTCCAAGACTACTATGCTAAATGAGGCAGTGACCTCTTTTGTGAAGCTAGTTGCAGTTGATGTCAAGGCCAGGGCTGCATCCATGGTTGACCCTGTTAATAATGATGAGGTTATCATGTCCAATGAGGCCTGTCTTAGGCGAATTGAGTTCCACATATTTGACTTAGTGGGGCAAGTGTATGGCAATACTCTCCAGTTTTTTGTCAATGCTCGGGTGCTTCAGAGGGGATGGGGACACCTTAAGAATTTCCGAATCCTTGATATTTCCTTCGGTTGCTTTTGTCTTCACTTTGATTCAATGGAGGATAGAAATGCAGTATGGTTGGGAGGCCCATGGCAGGTTGCTGGCTAGGCCATGTGTTTGGATCTGTGGACTCCCGATTTTCGACCTAGTGCTTCCAAGGCGATGTGCGCCCCAGTCTAGGTGAGATTCCCGGCTCTTCCACTGGTCTATTAGGATGTAGAGAACATTTTGATAATTGCAAAGTCAGTGGGCAACCCAATTCTCCTTGATGGCTGGACGACGGACATGCAGCGCTCGTCGTTCGCCCAGGTATGCATCAGGGTGGACTTATCGAAGCAACTGAAGCAGGGTATGTGGCTGAGGGGGGCAATGGGACATTCTTTCCAGCCTTTTGAGTATGAGGGGCTTCCCAAAATTTGCTTTGCGTGCAGACTTGTGGGTCACCTTACAGAGCAGTGCAAGACGGGGATGACGGTGAATGCTGCTGCAGCAACCATTACGGGAGATGGGTGGACCTTGACGCAGGGTTCTGAGAAGGCCTCATCGTCTAGGATGCCGCTAGACATCTCGGCTACCCCCAGGGACCTAAACTTGATCTCACAAGGGCCGCCTACTGGGTCGATCGCACAGGGTGAGAGGACATCCCTTAATAGTGTGAATCTTGGACCCATGTCGGACGATGAGGAGGGCACCAAGAAGGAGAGTCTGGGCCCGTGGATGGTGGTACAACCAAGGAGGTGGAAGCTGGCCATGAGTGTGTAAAGTCACAATGTACAGGGAATGGCTACTAGAGCTAAGAAGGCTGAGGAGGGAGGTGGTCAAAGGGACAAAAAGAGGAGCATTTCCCAGACTAGGGGGAGGCTTCCAAGCAGAAGTAATCGAAGCCTCCATGTCCAAGACATAAAGGGGAAGGTGCCACTGCTGGCAAATGATAGGGCACTATACGCCAACTCTCGAGATGAAGCTGTCTTCCGCAATGAGGTTAGGAGGACCTCCTCCTCACTGCGCTTCGTGTGGTGCAGTGAACTTCTTAACCCCATGGGGGGATGTTGGCAGTGGATGACTTATCATGGGCAGAGGGGTTGGGAAGTACCTACAGTTCTGTGGTGCTGTAATTTATAAAGGTTGCATTGGATGGGCATTCCCTTGTTGCTTGATGCTCCTGCTATGACTTTGGAGGGTGGAGGGCTGAGGCTAATTCTCTGGTTGCTGCGCTATGCTCCCATGATGCGGAGAGGTACAACTTACTCTTTCTCTTAATGACTAAAATATTAGTATGGAATATCAGGGGCATCTATGGCAAGAAGTCATGGTGCTACCTTCAGAGGCTTGTGCATGAAAGGAAGATTGGGGTGGTCGCCCTAGTTGAGATGAGAGCCCAAAGCTTTGCGTGGAGGGACATTGATTGTCTGCTTGGTAAGGAATGGAACTATGTGGTGCAACCTTCGGCAGGGAAGTCTGCTGGCATTATCATTCTATGGAGGAGCTGTCTCGTGGTGAATACCATTCATTCGTTGATGCATGCGATCTCGTTTGAGGTGGGTATGAATGGGGATGCAATACTCAAGCGCTGTGTTGTCTATGGGCCGAGGGAAACCCTGAAATGCAAGGAACTGTAGGATTTCTTGAGGGTGGAGGCTGAGAATGCTGGCCCTTTACTGGTTGCTTGCGACTTCAATGTTGTCATGTCGCAAGGTGAAAAGAAGGGGGGAAGGAAATTTAGATACAACAGTCTGCAACAAGAATTCGCGGATGTGATTCAGGACCTCCAGCTGGTGGATCTCATGTTACTGGGATCAAATTCATGCGGTGTAATGGTAAGGAGGGGGGGCACAAGGATTCTTAAAAGGCTGGACAGAGCGCTGATGAACGTTGCAGTAATGATTGCATTTAGCTGCAATTTCCAAAGCCAATGGGAGTGGTGCATCAGGCTTGGAGCAGACGCACTAAGTTGAATCATATGGAAGGCCTATCAATCAAGTTTCGAAGGTCACTTGTGGTGCTGCGTAAATGGAGCAAGCTAGAGGTCGGTGACATTATGAGTGCCAATGTGAACTTAGAACATAGCATCAACACTTCGCAAATGAAAGAGTCTTAGGAGGGATTAAGTGTAGAGGAACACTGGCGTCTTGGGCGATTGATTTTAGATTTCCATCGCGGCTGCGCGTTGGAGGTGCGGTGGTGATGGCAAAGGGCTAAACTCCATTGGGCCCAATTGGGAGATCGTAATTCCCAATTCTTCCATGCAACCGCCACTGCACACTCTCATAACAATCTCATTGCCCAGCTGAAGGATGATTCGGGCAGCATGGTCACTACGCAGGATTCTATGAGAGCGATTTTGGAACCCTTCTTTGAAGACTACCCATCCTACTCTGAAGGATGTGCCGCACGACAACATTAACGACACCCAGGAAACCATGCTGGCCATCCCTGTGATGGAACAGGAGGTTATTTCGGCCATCAAAGCTGCCAGGAGGAATAAAGACCCCAGCTTGGATGGGGTTACTACGGAATTTATCCAAGGATATTGGCGGATCACTCAGAGTGACACAATTTGGGCTGTGCTCTCCTTCTCCGCTGAGAAGCAAATGCCTAGGTGCTGGAAGGACACTCTTATTGTCCTCATACCAAAGTCTCGCGGCGCCTGCCGGCCAGAATAGTTCAGGCCAATAAGCTTATGTAATTTCATCTACGAAGTTATCGCGAGGGTCCTAGTTGAAAGTCTTAAGCCAATCCTTCCCTTTCTCATATCAAGAGAATAGGGGCATTCATGCCGGGAAGATGCATTGCAGACAATATATTCATGGCTCAGGAAACGGCTTCACGCATGCATTCATCCTCCACGAGGGCTGGGCTTATGGCAGTTAAGGTGGACATGGAACAAGCCTATGATACAGTGCAATGGGAGTGTGTGATGAACATATTGAAAATTATGGGGTTTTTGTCCATCTGGTGTGACTGGGTTAAGGCTTGTATCGTGAACCCCAAGTATGGAGTCCTGCTCAATGGTGTTCAGCTTCCCTGGATCCATGCATAATGTGGCCTGCGTCAGGGATGCCCACTCTCGCCGTATCTGTTCACATTCGTGATAGAGTATCTCTCAACAATCATACATAACTATGAATCCAGGTCATTGCTTGGGTTTAGATGTGGGAAGGACTCTCCACTTGTTTCTCATCTCTTATTTGCTGATGACATCCTGCTGTATGCATCAGCTATACGTGCTGCTGCGCGCGCGGTCAATAAGGCTATGCAGGAGTTTTGCAGAGCCACGGGAATGAGTGTTAACCTTGCGAAGTCAAAGGTTTTGTTCAGTAAAATCTTGAGCACTAAAAGGAAGAAGGTGATTGTGAGGGAACTGCAAATGACGCATCGGGAGAATCTTTGCTATCTGGGCGTTCCAATTTCAGCAAAATTAATCAAGCTGGAGGATGTTAAGTTCATGCTCCAAAAGATTGACAACCAGGTGATGAAGTGGCGCATTAGACATTTATCACTCGCTGGGAGGGTTGCCATGATCAAATGTGTCCTCAATGCTATCCCTAGTCATCTGCTGAGTCATTGTGTCTTGTCGAAGCATGCTATAGACACGGTGGAGTGGAAGATAAGGAATTTTCTTTAGTGTGGTGCCACTGGCGAAAGAAAGATGCATTATGCTAGTTGGGAGAATGTCACCTTGCCCAAGGATGTGGGAGGCCTTGGCCTTCTGGAAATGCGCGCTTGGCAACGGTTTCTGATTATGAAACATTGCAAAAGATTGATTAGTAGTGAGGATAAATCCTGGGTGTGCATCATGGATACTAAATACGGTGCTGCTCATACCCTTGTTAAGACAACGCAGGGAGCATCTCATGCATGCAGGCTCGTTGCTGCTGGCATGCCATCCACCCTTGCAAACTTTGTGTGGAGAATCGGCGATGGAAAGGACGTTTTATTTGCAGAAGATAATTGGCTTCGTGTGCTCCCAATCTACCTGTGGCCCACGTTCATTAACATGGAGGTGGATTGGCCAAGACATGTGAGCGCATGCAATGCTAACGTGGGCATTTGGAATGAAGAAAGTATTAGGGCCTTGGCCAGTGACCTCTTTGAGCACATTATGCACTTGCCATGGGCTCGAAATTGTGACATGCTATTGCAGGTGCAGACGAAGTCGCCCCAGGTCAACTACTCAAAACTCTACATGCAATTATGCTGTGCTAAGGCGGGTGAAGGCAAGGGAACTATAATGCAAACATAGAGTATCTCAAGACGATTTGGAAAGTGAAGGCACTGCCAAGGGTGAGATTCTTCCTTCGGCGTCTGATAGGTGATCATCTCCCTACTGCAGCTTGACTGGCCCACAGGAGACTTGCTAAGTGCAGTAACTTCATGGGGCTGTCTCTGCTCTTGGTCTTCGCCATGGTGAGGGCACTGGGATTTCCTTCTTGCAGCAATTTCTTGAATTTGTTGCAGCACCTGTGTGGTGTGAAGCAAATAGTGTGGTGCACGCTGCAACCCTTGCCATGGCAATGTATTACATTTGGGAGCTCCACAATGCGAAGAAGCACAACGATGAATGTCCAAATTACTATCTCATCCTGCGGAAGCTGTAGATTGAGGTAGCTCTACTTCATAGTACCCACTCTTCCACGTCCTGAGGGAACCTACTCAGTTCACCTGAACTGAATGTAGCCCAAGACTGGGTTCCCCCTCCCACTGAATGTGTTAAATTCAACTGTGACGCGGCCATTGGTGATCATTTGGTGGGCCTTGGTCTTGTGGCGAGGGATCACATGGGGAAGCCCCTGCTGGTGATTGGAAAGAAAGTAATCTCTCATGTGAGTGCAACCATGGAAGCTTATGCTATGCTGGAGGCCCTTGAAGTGGCTAGGACTGCGCTCCTAGAGACTCGGGCCATCGAGCTCCAAACTGACTCGACACTGGCCATGCTGGAAGTGCTTACAATTCTTGCCCACGTGCCCACGAGGCGTGTTTGCCAAAGCAATTCTCCTTGCCCGGGACCTTGATGCTCTTGTCATTACGTGCATTAAGCGGGACAGTAACACACCAGCGAACTGGGCGGCATGCGCTGCTTGCTAGTCCAACTTCGGTTGGGGACGGGGTATGGCCTCCCTGAGCCTTTACTTAAGTTACTGCTTTTGGATTTCCTTTTTGATCCTTCGTAGAGGACGCTGCATGTAATGGTGCCCTTCGTTTGAATGAAGGTTAATTTTCAGGAAAAAATGCTTTACATGAATAAGAAGAGTATCTCAATTACATCTAAATGTGTTGGACCTAAAATGGTTTGTGATCTCAATCAAATAACTAAAATGAAATATTATATATTGTAACATTGATCAATTAATTCCAAATAAAATAATATATATATTGTATAGATAGGATTTGAAAAATTAAATTAAGGAAATTAAAAATAAATAAATAAATCAAAATAGTTCAAAATCCTAAAACTTTAAGTTTTAGTGAGGATCTTCAAAACAAAAAAGTTATAGATAAAATTATGATAAGTGTTAAACCTTAATCTTTCATAACCATAATCCATTGTAACAAATTTTTACCATCCATTACACAAGATAGCTTAATTAAATAATTTTGGTAATATTTATATATAAAGAATTAAACATATTTGAAAGAAATTATGCAAGTCTTAGATCATTGGATATAAGTTTAGTTTGAACAAAATAGACTTAAAGAAATTGATTAGTTGGTTGATAATTTCAAAAAAGTTCAAATTAGCAAACAATTTACTAAATATAGATTAACTCTCTTTAAGTTATGACAAAGTGTAGGAGAATAAAAATTAAAACCATAAAATAAGCATAAATTATGGGGGAACATTAATCTAGTCTAGCATACATGTAATGGAGCTTATCTTTAATTTTATGCATTTTATTTTTATAAATAATTTATGCTTTGATGAATTAAGGTAAACATTGAAAGGAAAGAAGAGCAAAGGTGAAATTTTTTTATGATCATTTTGGTTAGATTGACAAATAACATAGACATAATTTGAATTTAATTTTATATATTATAATTTTATTTTTATTAGAATGTTATGTTTGTTAAAATCACTCTTTGAAGGCATAAAAACTAAATTTTATTTAAATTAATCATTTTAGAAACAATAGTTGGATTAAAAAACCTAGATCAAAAGTCAACAATCTAAAGAATTATTTTATTCTTAAACATATAATTAGGATTTTTATATCAATAACTTATTTCAAAAAGTGTATCACAATTACAATAATTAATTAGTAAAAAATAGTATAATTAACATAATAAAAGAAAGAAAAACCTATTACTAATAATAATCAAAAATATCTCGTTGGAGCATAGCTACTAAATGTGGGTTGCTGTGTTTATTAGAATTGATAAAATAACACCAAAACTCTTCAAATAATGTTGGTTCAATACATAACTCCTATATCCAAATTTAATAGAGTATGAGTGTATTAGAAATAAGGGAAATCACTTCAGAGTGATTTAAGGGTTTACTAAACCCAAACAATGCTCTTATTATGTGGCATAAGAAAATTCTTTTAAAGCAATAACAATCCATCATTCATGCAATATGGGACCAAAATATGTAACCATTTTGCATGACTATACTCGAAATTATTGGAGTGATTCTATCATCTAATCATACAATTATGTAATCAAATGATGAAAATCTCATAAGCCTTTTAAAAACACCTAATTAGATTCGTTATTTGATAATGTAATTTCATAACCGAACACTTCACTTTTTATCCATGCATAAGAGATAAATCTTATCACTATATCAAAATTTATATCTACTACTCCAGATCAAATAGTACTTATTTAATCAAAGCCATCTGATCATGTTGTTTTCATGGTCAAATGATCCAGGAGCCTTTAGATCGAGCGATTCTTGTGTAACGGCTCTTTTAGCACTTATTTAAAGACATTGGGATTTTCATAATTTATCCATAATGACTAATTGATCAGTTTCATAAACTTTTAGTAACCAAAAAAATTTTTATAAATAAGTGAATTCCTAAATAAAATTGATTGATGAATTTCTTAAAACACTTAAAGAAAAATTTTCTAGTGATGACATTTAAGCCATTAGCACTAGTGCTCATATTCACATCCATAAGATTTGTCCATCACATATGGAACTCGTAATCTTTACCATCTTCTCAAATGAGTGAAGTTCTTAATTGTTTTAATTAATTCATTTAAAATACGTGTACTTCATTCAATATTTTAAAGTATAAAGTTTTCCTTTGCTTTGATTTTAATTTTGAATTACTAAATTATTTTATATTTTTTCAAAGTTTGTTAGGTTGTGAGGTCGTAGTAGTGAATTTCTTTTGTTTTATTATTGTGAGGTCTTAACATACTTATCATTTGCCAAAAGAGTTATGTTAGTTATATTAGTTTTGTTATGTCTTGATAGGGGTAGATAAAGACTTCATTTTAGGCTGAATCACTTAAAAATCATTTTCCTATCATTTTTTATTTATAAAAAATTTATAATATTTTCAAAAATTTTATAATTAAAAGAAAATCAACATATTTTGAAATAGAGTTTATTTCTTTTAAAACTAAATTTAATATTTTGCTAAAACTCACTTTTAAACACATACTTATGTTTATTAAAAAAATATATTAAAGTATTCTTCTAAATATTCTCTAAGAATGAAAAATTTTTATTCTAAACAATTCATCCCTTATTAAATAATACTTCATAATGACATTTGATGAAGTTTAGATTTGTAAGAACGAGATGAATTATTATGAATAAAATTTTAAATTTCTCTCAAAAATACTTAAATAATTTTTTAAAAATATTTTATAAAAATTTAAAATTTAATTAATAAATATTACTTTTTTATAATAATATTTTATAAAAAAAATAATGAAATAGAAAAATAATAAGAATTAAAATGTACAACAATGATAATTAGGTGATTCTTCTTAAAAAACCTACATCTACTCAAGACAAAATCTAAGAAAAAAAGTTTTATAAGAACCATTTGTCAATCAAGGAAAAACATTTGGTAACATAAAATCAAAATCAACAAAACTAAACTCCTACTGTTAATGAAGTGATTAAAGAGACACAACTATCTTAATTAAATAAATTAGGAATCGAGAACATTAATAACTTAACTAACTTTTGAAAAAAATGTAATTTAGAGTTTCACGATTAAACGAAGTAGCTGCAATAGTGAAAATTATCATGGGCTACTAAAGGCTTAATATTTTTCTTCATATTGCATAAACATTCATCAAGCCATTTTGTTCAAAACTTCTTTTGTTTAAGACATTTTCTAATAGCTAAAAGAATTTATTGAATAAGAAAAATAAGCATTATTGTATCATCCGTGTTTTTTATTTTTGTTAGTTGAAAAGTTATTATTTAAATAAAATACACTAAAGGCATAAAAAAATGCTAAAAGAGATGTTGCACATGGGTCACTTGATTGGAATGAACTGAGACTATTTGTTCAGGAAAATTGCATGTTAAAAAAATGAGATTTTATGAGGATGCTTAAAGTAAGAATTAATTAGAATTGTTTGATCCATTTTCATCTGATGCCTAGATTAATCACACTTTATAAAAAAGATGGATGAGATCAAGATCATTTGATCATGAAATTACTCGATCAAAAGGTTCTAGTTAGTCCCGTAATTTGGAAGCATGTTGCATAAAAACTAGGCTTTGTTTTAGTCCCATATTATGAAAGTGAATAAAGATGTTTTGAATATAAAGCTTACATGTTCCTCAAAGTTAGCATATTTAGGGTTTAGTACCCCCTGGTTTGCTCCAAAGGTCATTACTCATGCTATTAGTGATGATTTAGAAATTGTATTTGTGGATATAAGAGTACTATCCAATCTAAGACCCTAAAAAGTATGTTCCCAGTTGTACTTAGTATTGTAATTGATCGACAAGTTTTGGGACATGCATTCCAGACCTCTTAATGATAGCTAGCATGTTTATGTATTGTAAAGAATTTTGGTTCTTTTATTAATAATTAGTATTATTTTAATTAGCACTATTTTTAATTAAATATTACAACTATATTATACATTTTATAGAAGTTATTAAATAGATACTAAGATATAATAATAAAATAAAATGAATTCAAGATAACAAACAAAAAAGAATTGCATTTTTTAAGATGAAATGTTTTTTAAAATATTAATTTTAATAAAATTTAATTTTTGTGTCTTGTGATAAATATTTCAAAGGAGCATAACATTTTAATCAAAAGTAAAATTAAAGTACCTAAAATTTAATTCACAGTGTATCTTTTGATAATTTGTTACTCCAACTAAAATGGTTTTCATAGCATTACTCTTATGATAAACTTCTTCAAGTTTTCCCATTAAAACAAAGATTATCTATTTAAAATTTAAAAATTAACTTAAAAAATTTATTAAAAGTACTTAAAGTTTATTATCGCCAAACAAAATACCAGAAGAAGAGGTCAATAACACAATAATCATTACATTTTGATGATAATAAAATCTTTGTTAAAATTGATAAAAACAGAAATTATTTATAACAGGAATATTCAAAGTTAAAGATAAACTCTCCATACATGTATGTCATTATTTGATTAATGCTCTTCTTTAATTTATGATTAGTTCTTTGAAATTATTTTTATTTCTATTTTATTTTATTTTTATTATCACTTAAAGTTACTTAATCTAAATTTTGTTGTTATTAATAACCCAAAAAATTTATGAAATTTTTAAAAATTTTTTTGAAGTACTTTATTTCTTTAAAAAAACCATTTCACTCAAATTACACTTTATTGAATAGTTTAGCTCACACAATCCTTTCCCAATTAATTTAGTTTATTTTTGCAACAATTATCAAAAAATATTATTTCACATATATGGTATTATGATTGATTCAAAATTTGTAAAAAAGGTTAATTATTATGATTGTTGGATTACTCTTTTGTTTAATGTATCAAGCTTAAAATGTTTAACATTTTATTTTAACATGTTTATTTACTTTGAAACAAGTTTTCGAGTAAAGAACAAGTCATGCATTTTTGAAAATGGCGAACTAGTAGTCTTCAACATACCTTAGAGTGTTTAGCAGGCTTTAACAATTGAAGACATGTTCATCAATTTCGATAAGATTATTTTTACTATAAAATAGAATATTTGCTTATTAATTTTATAACACTCTTTTTTCATATTAATTTCAAATCATATTTAGGCATCCAAATTATTCAATCAACTTCTTAATTTAGCAAATAAATAGGATTCAATTTTTGAATCTCTCAAAGTTTTTATTTGTATAATTCTTACTTATACTATTCATTGATTTAAGAAACATGATTCTTATTTTCAATCATTTTTTCTTGGTTAAATCATACTCTTGTATTTTTGTCAAATTTCATATTAGGTTGATTGCTAAACCTTAATTAAATTAAAAAATAAATTCCACAAATTTTTTATAATTAAATAATAAAAAAAATTTAGCTACATCCCAATTGTGGTAGAATGCATAGTTCTTGGGCTAAGCTTAAGCCCAAGTAGTCATTTGTAATCATTATTTCCTTGGTTAAATAATATTCTTATATTTTTCCCAAATTTTTAATTAAGTTGATTATTAAACCTTAATTAAATTAAAAACTAATTCTATTAACATTTTCATAATTAAAAAATAAATCAAGTTCGGCTACATCTTAATCATGTCAAAATGCAAAGCTCTTTGCTTGAGCTTATGCTAAAGTGAGCAATTGCAAGTGTTGGGACAAGTGACTCAAACAAAATTGGGTTAGGGCTATCTACTATACTTTTGAATGAAATTGGGCTATATACCACCCAAATTGACTTGTAATTCTATACCATACAAGTTAAACAAGTGATTAAATTACGAGTGCACAAGGGGAAGTCGGACCTCTTTCAGCTCAAAAAATAGCATCATGCAAAAGCTTATAAAGAGCACATCCCTTATGTACTATTCAATGTGGGACTATTCTTTGCTACTTGTCTACTTCCAAAATTGAGAGTGCTCATTGCTGTCTGATCGCTCATTTTTGTGGTGACACAAAAGTGATTGCCTCTCCCTTTAAGTAGTGATCTTAATTGATCAAATGCTCATTTTGATGAGCTAATCAGAGGGTTACTACATAATGCACTATAAGTGATTCATCCATGCTTGACATCCAGTGGTCGTGAACTAGTATGATTTCGTTAGATGACTTTTCTTGTGAAAAATCTATTCATTATGTGCCCTTAAAAAGTGCATTTCAAACCTTAAGGCTAAGATCATTCTCCATTTTATAGTTGATTAATCAAATGATCCAGGTCTTATCCAACTTGATTGAATGGACTAGACTGAATCTAGCTTGAACAAACTACTTAGAAGTCCTTTCGAATGTTTCATTTGGTTGTTGTAATCTCTTTTGAGCCAATCCAATGACTTCAGTCAATGGAGCCCAATGGCTAAATAACTTTTCATTATATATGTCATAGAAGTAGGCATTTTAGAATTTTGAGCCATTTGGAAAAGCATTTTAGGATGTCTAATAGTAACTTTTCAAAACACTTTCGCTTGATTTTTTTAATGGTTAACCAAAATTTTTCTATAAATGCCTAATTATTGTGAATAAAATGATTATCATATGTGAAAAAGATTTTAACTTATCGAAGAAGGACTAAATTATATTCTACTGACATAAGTTTCCATTAACGCCAAACATGGACTACAACTTGAAATTTTAAATTCTTTAAGGTAAGCTTAATTCTTCTAAGTTTTTATTTACTCGTTTCTTTTTATAATTTTTAGTTTTTTAGTTTTTTAATATTCATAAATAAGCAAACAAAAATTTTTAAGTTTTTATAAAAAATTTGTTTATTGTTGTAATTGTATTTTTTTGGGTTCGGTGACCACTTATTTGCGAAAGCCTAGGTTTGATTTTATCTAAAAAAAACCTGAGCTAGTGTTGAACTCGTAGAAGGCTGGGTTATAGTCGAACCCCCAAAAGCTAATATGTTACACGAGAATCATAAAAAAAACTCATAGATTTTAGGTGAATCGTAAGAAAAAACCTCAAGTTATAATTCTTTTACTAGTATAGTTTTTCTCAATCTCAGTTAGGGTTGGACAAAAGTCCTAATTTGAATCGAGCTTGCCAAAAATTTTTGTGTACCATTTTGACTTTTTTATTTAGTTTTCGTAATCATAAATATCATGCATCAATATAATTATACATTAAAGTTTTAAACTAACATGAAATTTTTTTATAAGATATAATTGAAAAATAAGTGCATTTCTTATTAGAAAAAATTATTTTAAATTGCCCCTTTTATGGATTTCCACTTTAGTTTTCTCAATAATGATAAAAGTCAATTATAAAAGCAATCAAAATTTCATATTTAAGTCATTCTTTATGATGATCTTAATTAGGTTCTAAAGTTTTATGATTTTTTTTAATTGCATCATTTTTTCTATTTATTATATTTTAATATTTTAAATTTCAATCTCAAATCTTATTTATTCTTTAATTAAGTTCATATAAATTTTTTAGTTTAAATTTATTAATCAAGGTTTACATGCATAATGCTTGATTTTAATTATTAGATTTGAGAACCAAAGCAAGTTTGGGTTTAAGAAATTTGTGTCTAACGATGCTATTATTCATTTCACTCTCTGTGCAAAAGTTGGAAATTTTAATTAAATTTTAGCTTCAATCTTACATGCATGTGATGCATGACCAAGTGGCATGTAATAGTGTCATTTAATATGATGATTGCATATAAACTATCAGCATGTCTATGTATGTAAGGTCTTCTACCATGTGTAACAAAAATTTCTTTGCTAATTAGCCTTTTTTTTTAAATGATTAGGTAGAGTATTAGTATTTAAAATCACTCAATTTCTTAACAATGAGGCATGCTTATTAATGTTTTTCTTTAACTCGTGGGCATTTCCACATTATAAAAATACATATTGCCTTTTCTCTAATTTTTTTGATAATGAATTAGATATTCATTATATTCTTCTTTTAAATTCTTTTATTTTTTTTACTAAACTTTTCAAATGTTTTGCAAACATAAAGTAATTGTTAAGCCCATTTTTTATAGTAATGTTTCTCCTTACTTCAAGATATACCCTCATCTTTTTCTTCTCTATCCATAATGCAAAAGTGTCCTTCATTGTCTTCTTCCTTTCCATTTGTGATAATCAATTTTTGCTCATTTAAAGTTATTTTCAATGTTTTCTTTTTTTCATGTACCTTTTTTCATTTTCATGAATGTTCCTTCATAAATCATCACTAACTCATGCCAAATTTTACAAGCTATTTTAAAACTCTTAACTCTATTAAATTTAGTAGTATTCAAAGTATAATTTTATTAAATTTAGTACGAAAAAATATCTTGTGAGATTTTATTGGTAGGAAAACTAAAAGAATTTGTATTACTTCTCAGTTTTCTCCATTAATGTGTTTTAAATAAGTAGTTTCCTTAGTCCTTCAATATAGATAAAAATCACCACAAAAGAGTAATAGCTTATAAGAAGAACCACCTCCACCTAAACTTACTAAAAAAATTAATTAGTGCCATACATCACTTGTAGAATTTTTTGTCCTGAGAAAGGAATCTTGCTTTGATTCTAATCGAAGTTCAGTTTCACAAGATGATGACAAATAGAAAAGAATTCAAATTTCTTATTTTTACAAAAACACTAAAAGAAATACCTTAAAAGTACTTTTGAAATTCTCAAGAGAATCTCAAAAATTATTTTTTATAAATTTTCAATTTAATTTGGAAGATATTAATTTTTTTAATAATAAACATTAAAACATAATAAAATAGAAAAATCAATAAGGTTTAAAATATGCACAAATAATTTTTAGACGTTCGATTTAAAACAAGCTTATGTCACCTGCAACAAAATTTCGACAATAACAAAACACAATATAAATCTTTTGCCAAAAGATGTCCACACTAAACTATTACAATAATGAAACAAAAGAAAGAGTATACTACAACCTTACAATAATATAAAATAGTAAGAGAAGAAAATGAATCGATCATATAAAATTAAAAATGGTTAAAGAGGCACAAGTATCTTAATTAAATCAATTAGGAATAGCAAACATTAATAACTTTGCTAGTTAAGAAGAACACCACTTTTAAGAGTTTGATGACAAAAGAAAGCAATGTATTGATGCGAGAATCTTCACATCCTATAAATGGCTTGAATATGATGACTTGAAAATTTTATTTAGATTGTATAAAAATTCATTAATCCATGTTGTTAAAAAATTCTCCTATTCATAGACTTTTTTTACAACTAAAAACACTTACTAAATAAGAAAAATAATGTTATTGTTTCTACTATTTTCATATTTTTTTGTTAAAAAATTATCATTTAAATAAAATGTTGTAATAGCTTAAAATAATGACTAAAAGAGCTGTTGTGCATGAGCTACTTGATTAAAATGATCTAGGACTATTGTATCATGAAAATTGGATGATTCAATGGAGAATATTCAGTTGGGGCTATTTGGAAATAGGATTTGATTATGATTAGTAGACATGAATTCTGATTGAACAACTGGATTTCAATCATATGTTGACAATAACATTGATCGTGTGAAAGTGAAATAACATGATCTGATGATGGATATTATCTACCCTCACAAAACAGTAGAGTTGAGAATCATTTGACCATGAAATTATGCAACCTAGCAATTTTGGCTACTACCACAATTTACAAGCATTTATTCAACAAAAAAAGCTTTATTTGTCCCACATTTGAGGTTGGCTACCCTTTAGTCTACTTAGGACTAGTGATTGACTACACACTATATATGAGGATATAGTAGTAATAACTTGACCCAAGAACCTTATAAACTATTTCTATAATCCAACCCAGTATCATAACTAGTTGAGAGGCTTGTGCACATGAGTTCCAAAACCTTTAATGATATTTAACATGTTTTAGGCATTTTCAAGTAAATTGGTTCCAATTAATATAAATTAGAATTAATCTTACTAATTAATTATTGTAATTATAATATACATTTTATGAAATTTATTGAAATAATATTAAGACATGATTAAAAATAGATTTTCAAGATAGTTAAGGTGGATAGATTAAGTCATGAAGGATTTTAATGTAAGTGCATACTTGCTCATTTAGTTCAAGACTTGCAAAAGTATGTCATTTTTGTTATTTTTAGATTCGAAATATCTTGGTTGTCATGCATGTTATAATTAACAAAATTTAGAGACTCGTAAACCATTGTGTCACAATATTGTTATTATTAAACAATAAATAAATTAAACAAAAGCAAAGGGTCACAAATGTTTTCAGGTGATTCGAAAAAACTATTGCTTGCATTTCTCTTAATCAACTAAAATAAGTTTCAATTAACAACACTTATTATTGTAGCTACTAGGAGCAAAACCTTATGAAGTGCCCAATTTTTACCCTTGGCTATATTAGATTAACTTGAAAAAAGATTACTAATTTGTGTTTAGTTGAAGCAAATTGCTCATGATAATAATACCAAAGTACTATAAATAGTATAAATGATGCAACTTGCTCATGATCTTACTTGACTTATGTTTCATTTGTTGCCTTGAAATATCAATTATATTGTGAGATTGTTGAAAGGTACAAATGCAAAAAGCATAGGTAATATGTAATTTTGTTGCTTTTAAAAATTGTAATTGTTGATCAATTTAAAGAATTAAACGTATATGTTAAGTACTTATTAAGACATATTTATATGCATGTAACATTTATGAAATGCATGTCTTATTATCTCACAAATTCAATATTCAAATTGTAGTAGTACTAGTAATCACATTCTTGGCAATTCAAAAAAGAAAAGGACAATAGTAGTATTAAAAACACACCTAGAGCATTTTAATTGGGTTAGTTTCTACCCAAGTGAACCATTGCCACATCAAGTTCAAAAAACATAAGCCCTTTTCCTAAGGTAAACAAACAACCACACTTTGAGTATTTTTCCCCTAATGCTAGTCCATATTTACTTGTAGTTTTCCCTGCATGTTGATGAGGAGATTATGTACAACAATGTACATTGCTTCTTCAATAACACTTTTAGTAAGTAGATGTAAGCTTTTGAAGTTTGCACGGGCTTTAAAATTGTTTAATATGTTAAAATTAATTTACTAAAGGCATAGTAGAATTTTATTGCATTAAGAAATGTTAAGTAGAATTATTTAAAAAATTTCTCTATTTCACTATTCTTATGAAAAATTTATAATAGTTTTGCATTCATAAAATTAATTTAATCCTTTTCAAATGTGGATTTACTATTAAACTTTCATAGATATGGTTAGGAGTACCCTATGAACATCAACAAATGATCACTTATGGTTATGCAAATTTATCATTAACCTAATTGATCATATTGATAAATGATTGCTAATTTCTAGTGAACTAGATGTACTTCATGTTAGGAATATTTTCTATATTCATTTGCCTTGTTTTTTAGCATTGTTCTAGAACTTCCACACATATCTAGCAATGTACCATCAATTTTTTTGTGTTGAAGGTGTGTGACATTATTAGAACAAATGTTGTTTTTTTCTAAATAAGGTCTACAAACATCCAATGGATATACCTTGGATTTGTGCTTATTTAACAAAAACAAGAAGTACCTTAAATGTGTGTGTTGTAAATTTTCTTTGACTCTATGAATGCAGCCATTGTACAAGTTATATTTTTAAAACATTTTCAAGCTATTTTATGAATGAGGTGTGGATACATTCAAATGATGCCTTTTGACATATTTTAAAAAAAACATAATCCATGCAAATTGAATCATATGAGATCAATTTTAGCAATATGGACATGTAAAAATTTACCCAAAATTGGTCTTAATTCTTTGACGTTGGGAGGGATCTTTCTGTGTTGCATGCCTTCATGGTTGTTCTTAACTTCAATTTCATTTGACATTTGATTTCAACATTATGGAGCTCTAGTTTGCATGTAGACATAAATAGTGGAGGGCACATGTTACACTTCCTTCCCTTATCTTTTTTCTACCTTCATTATTAATCTCGTTTATGGAATTAGAGCTAAATTCAATTCTAACTGTAGGAATCCAATCATATGTATCTTCACAATTAATTGTTTTCTTATCAAATGCAATTTTCTGTTATTCAAATGACCATGATTATCCACAAACACTACTTTTTGCATTGTCACACTTGGCCGCACTTTCCTCGTTTTTAGCCTTTTTTTATCCTCATCATGGCTCTGAATCATTGCATTTTGCATTACATACGTGATGTCAGCACATTGTTATGAGCTTTTCTGAAATTATTCTGGATCAATTGTAGTTCAGCAACCACACTCATGGCCTTGCTATATTGTCTATGTGGCATAATCTTATTGTGCATCATATTAACCAAGTATCTTACAAGGGAGTAGTTGTTACAAATCACTTGTATCCTTTACCCCAAAACAAATGAATAACTTTGCTAAGTAATTAAATTTAACTACTTTAATATAAATTGAAATTAAAAATGGCCTACTAATGGTCAAATCCCCTTTCTAGATAAATTCTAGCTTAGTTTGAAAGTAAGTTTTCAAACTATTTATTACTGAAATTTTACAATATTTTGATGTAATTCCTACGCTACTAGGGGCTCGGTTTTTATTTTGCATTAGGTATGTTTTGTTAGGATAACATTTAATTTATATTTGTCAAATTAGGTTACAAAATTCTTGTTCATTTTAGTGTTATCTTTTGAAAACTTATCATTCTTAAAAAAACATTCCCTTCCATTTAGTATTGTGAACATGTGCATCTATAATTATTTTTTAGTTACATGCATTTCAATTACACTCAAACCATAAAATGTTCCATGCTAGACATTTATTGTATTATATTACTTAATCAACTATATGAATCTATTTGATTATTATGTGAAATATCTTAATATATTTAATATTAAAAGTTTTTTAAGAAGCCGTAATTTTTATTAATGAGAATATTATTATTTATTATGGATTATCATGGTTTCTTACAGCTACAATATTAATCATATTGCCCTTCTTTTACCCATTTTAATGAACTTTCATAACTCCATTCAAATTAAGGACACCCAAACATACTATATTGTTATCAACATTGAAAATTTCTTAATATTTCTTGTGACTGATTTATACAGCTGCATTTATATTATACTTGGAAGAACTTAGTTTTGTTAGTAGGTTCTTGACACCTTGATCAAGTAATTTCTATGTATTAAAATATCAATCTTTTTGTTAAACAGTTCATTTTTACATTTCATTGATGATAAACAATTAAGTGAAGTTTTGACTATCTTTGATGCGAATGCAAAGTTGAAGGACTTTCAAAACTTCAACCACTTAAATCAACTCTAAATGACATTTATGAACATCTTAATAATGTCCTTTTAATTTTTCTTCTTATTGTAGAAATAGAACTTTTAAGCAATTACCTTTCTAAAACACATCCACTTAAGTTTATCTGTCTTACGATTATTCTAAATAGGACATCAAAAGATAAATAAGTTGGATTTGTATTACTTCAAAAAATTTTCTTATCGCTAATTTAAAATATAAAACTAAGCATAAAAGCTTATTTGCATATATATAAATATAATATCTTTTTGGATAAAATGACTATTCACACTTTTAAAATAAATGTTGAGCTCAATGAATACTCTAGATGTATAAATATATAAACTATGTAACCTCTTTTTTTGTTTAATTAATATAAGACAAGTTGTAATAGTAGACTTACTAATGATCATATAGAGATATTTTTTTTATGATTCCAACTGAATAATTTATTTTTGCAATTGTTTATGTAAAAGGAAAGTTTTTTATACATCGCAATTAATCTTTCGATAGTTGGATTTCTATTATAAATAATTTAAATACTTTTATGAATGGAATATCAAACTAGCATTATAATATTTGTTTTCTCCATCATATAGATTTTTGACCCAAGCATGTAATTATAGTGGAGGGCATATATTAGCCTTGCTTCCTTTTCTTTCACTCTTTGTCCAATTTTCTTTATCTTCGTGGCATATAAAGAACACCTAAATGTAGTTGCTAAATTCGCATCCTACATTCTTCTTCCATCACTCTTGTTCTTTTTTTTAATTTGCATTAAAATATTTATCATATTTTTATTACTAATATGATATTAAATTATTATTGATAACATAAATGTTTTTTTCTCATTTTTTTTATTTTTTTTATTTTTTAATTTTTTTCCAACATATGTTTTATATTTTAAGATAAATTTTGCATTGTATTTTGATTATTTTTTGTAGCATCTATTTTCTTTTTTTGACTCCTAAAGAGCGATAGCACCACCTTTTTTTGATAAAAGATTTTTCCTTGTCACATTATATTTATGTTGTGCTATGAACAAGTTTGTAATATTATTTATTTTTTGTTCATATTTACTTTTATTTTATTTAATTTTTTTACTTTTTAAACTTTGCTCATTTCTTATGATTGCAATTATATGTGAATTTCTTTTTTTATATTTTTTATAATTTCAATTCTTAATATGTTGTATAACTTATATAATTTCTAGTTTCAATATTTTTACTATTTTAAATTTTAGTAATTTTAACAATAAATTTCTTTTTCCTAGATTTTTGTAAAAACATTTTTACCATTTGTTTATAATTTTGATTAGTTTACACATTTTTGTACTACAATAATTTTAATCTTTCATAGACAAATTTCTTTATATCGAGAAAATTTATGGCTTGCGTAACCTGTAAAAAAATTAATAAAAAATAATATTTAAAATGCTAGAATCATTTTTTTATTTTAATAATATTCTATTAATTTTATTTTAATTATATTTTTATTTCCTTTAAATATTTCTCACCCTTTAAATTAAAAAAATAATTGTTAATTAATAAATTATAAAGAATGTTTTGGGTATTTCAATTATTGAATTTTGTTTTGCAATGAAAATAAATAATATTTCAATTTTAATAAAAACATAAAATTGTGAAAACATTATAAGTGAACAACATTCAAAATATTAAAATTAATTCCTAATAACTAAAGGAAATAATTTTTTAATAATAAATTTTTGGAAAATATGCTAATGTAATCAAAGATGAACATAATGTATTTATGTCAATTAATTGAATAAGTTATGAAAATATTGGTAATATTTGCATATAAGTACAAAGTATTGACAAAAAATAAAGGTATTATATATCTACTAAAAAATTAGTGTAACTAAATATAGTTATCATAATATTATGAAGATAACACTGTTTTGTAAATCTATCATACTTTAAATATTTTTTTACTAATATTTACAATTTGAAAATTTTAAAAGAAAAAGTAAATGACAAGTAAATAAGGAAAAAAGAATATTTTTAAAAGTAAAAATATTGTGTGAATGAACTATTGAAAACTTAGCTGAATAATAAAAGAAGATCGTTCAATGAAAAAAAATGCTAATCATAGTAAATAATAGAAATGTGTACTGTATAATAAATTAAATATCATATTAAAAAAATATATATTAAATACTAGTTCAATAAAAAATTTATGAGACAAACAATGGCAAATCATTACGAAATAAGTGCACCTATACTTTTAAAGAATGTGAATTATATATTAAAAAATTTACGTAATTAAATCATAACAAATATGACAATATAAGAAAATAAAAGACTTGCAAGATAATGAAACCATTAAAAACGATTTAAGTAATTATCACTATATGCTTTGAAATGAAAACAAATTTTCCTAGTAATGCAATGGTTGTAAACATCTTAATTAAAAAATTTTGAAATAATTAAAAGAGATATAATTATCAAATTAATTGAATAATTCAATATATTAGGTAGTGACAACAAAAATTTAACAAAATATAGTCAAAAAACTTTTAATTAAATAAATAAACAAATAAATAAATAAAATTTTAATTTTGAAAACAATAGGAAAATTGATTATTGGAAGTTTCTAAAAAGATAGAAAGATTACAATTAAATAGTATTGATAAATATACAACATTGAAAATATATAAAACTATTGTCAATAAATTGTAATAAAAATTGTCAGATTAATTATAGATTACTTTCCATTTTATGAGATTAAAAAGAACAAAGAAAAGAAATCTTAGTATGCAATTTCCATGTATTATAAACAACATTCACAATATCTAAAGAAAATAATATACTAAAATATACATTTTTAAAATAAACATTTATAGTCTATTTAAATAATTTCTTGTTTTAAAAAGCGTGAAATATAAAATATTTCGCAATACTTATATAGATTCGAAAGGGCTAATTTTTTTTATAGTTAAATATTAAATATTTAATAATTAATGCATTTTTCATGAACGTCTTTTTACAAATAAGAAAGTCATAGATTTTAAAACAATTTATCACATCAAAAAAAATAGTTGAAAATATAACTTTCAAAAGCTTATAAAAATGTAAAAAAATAAAAATATACCGCTATCCTATAAAATAACTATAACTAATTGTAATATTTACAAACACAGTAAAATAATTCCTAAAGAAACAAGTAATAAAATGTCCTCATTGCAAATAAAAAAAGTCAAAGAATCGATTAATATATTAATTGAAATTTTAATTTAAAAAATATGAAAATTAAAAATAGAAAATTAAGAAAAATATTCAATTTTGGAAAAGTTTTTCTTTAATTTTTAAAAAATAATTTAAATAAAAATTGTCGTTTTCAAAATATTTCGATTGTGTGATATAAGCGGAGCAATATAAGAAATTGAACATGTATACATAAATGTGATAATATAATTTAAATAATTACATGTTATTTGAAATTATTTTTGTTAGAAAAAAAAATCATCATAGATGTTAAATAATATTTAAATAATTGGTGTAAAACAATGAAAGAATTTAAGCCATAAGAAAAAACTATAGAAACATAACTATTTTGTATATAATAAAGAAAATCATTAAGAATAATGATCCAATAAAGAGTTTTCAAATTGATACAATATAATGAATAAAAAATTATTATTAGAAATATTTAAATATTGAAAAAAGTATTTAATTTAAAATATCAGTTTCTTAAATAAGACATCTTAACATTAAATAAAAAAGGTAAAAACAAATATGTGAAACATCTTGTTATTATAATTAAAAAATAATAATACTAAAAAATATAAAAATAATTATGATAATTGAATATTTAATATATCAAAAACTATCCATAACTTTGTTATCAAATTTATCATCATGAAATGTGAAATAAGTTTGAACAAATAAAGAATATAAATTAAATAAACTTGATAAAAGCAAGTGCATATAAGACTTAAATAATTAGTGCACCCATGCAACAAATAAATATAACCAGCTCATTCGCAATGATGCTTAAGTTTGATATAAAGAAGCCATAGGACCGTCTTAAAATGCTTTTACACATCGATATTTAATCCCTTTCGGTTTAGATAAAGGTTTTGTGAATTGCGGTGCATATATTTTACCTATAGTTTTTTATCTAGATAATAATAGTTATTAAGACTGATCATTGCTTTAATGTATTGAGTTAAGGTGCTAACTTTTGTTGTAGATTTCTATCTTTTATTAATTTTATTTGCATTATGATGCAAAAAATCCTTAGTTATCATTTTATTAAAAATTTAAACTTATTTTTAATTTCAAAGTATTTTTTAATAATCATTAAATAATATTATTTATTTTTAGAACTTATATTTCCTCATTAATGACATGTTATATTACTAATTATTTTTTAAAATTGTTTATTGATTTTTAATTAAACTACTTTGATGGTTGTAATTTTTGTTATGACACCTCTCGACAACTTTACAAGCATTTTCTATAACATCATAAGCATTTTATCATTTTAAATGATTTTAAAATATTTTGAAATTTAGACCTTTCCTTAACAATGGCATATTTGGTACACCTGACTGGTACAACAATTTATTTTGAAGATATTTATAAATAATTTAATTTTTATTTTTATTTTTCCACTTTTTATAGTTTCTTAACTTGATTGATTTCTAGTTTTAGCTTTTATGATAACGTTTTCTTTCAAATAGTTCAAAATTTTTATTTGCTTTGAAAATTTATACTTAGAATTAATGACAAAAGAAATGTTTTGTCAATAATAATATAATTACAAATAAGTTTGAGGAAAATAATATATAGAAAAATAAAAAGAATATAAGGTATTATTCCTTCTATAATATGGTATATAAAAATTACGTAGATAATATGTAAGTAGAAATATAGGTTTTGCAAAACAAAATTCATAAAATATAAGATGTTTTCAAGATAATTAAAATTTTTAATTTAAAATATTTCAAGAAAATATCTCATAAAATTAATTATTGATATTGTTTTAGTGAAAGAAAAAATTTTTAAAAGAATAATTAATGAATAAATGGAACTCAACACCTTCGTGGAATAGTCCAAATAAAAATCACAGAAAATAGAATATAAATTTAACATGTTGGAACAAAAAAAATAAATTAATATAAACCATTAAAAGGCATTTAACAATAAGCAAGTTTTTGTTGTTAAAAACTAGATGCATAGTTTGCTAAATAATTTTGTTTGTTGAATTAATCATGAAAATAAGGAATTTTTAAAAAGAATAAAAACTACTAAATTATTAAGGTAATAAAATAATTTAAAAAAACTACATATAGAATATACCAAATGAAATAAATTGTATGTAATTTCAATAACAAAAATGATCATAAAAACTTAATGGTAATCTTCAAAATATGGACAACATGATAATAAATCTTTTCTATTATACCAACTTATAAGGTAAGTAAGTCTCATACACAAAAAGAACACTTTGATGCTTGTCTTACAAAAATCCTTTCCATTCTTATTCCAAACATGGTTATATCAATATATTTAGTCAATTGACTTATTCTTCCAACATTAATCTCCTTCCAGCATTGTTCACCTATCATATCTGCAAGCAAAGCTACATAATCAATTATTATGATATTTAATTACATTATTAACATCAAAAATATCTTAAAGTATTTCTCTTGGTACCACCAACCTCTTTTTTTATGATCACTTATCATCTAAGTTTACCATAATGTAATTAAATGTAGTGCAAGAAAACATTTGCTAGATATTACCAAGGGAAGTTAGATTTGAAACTATTTGGAGCTTATGGATGAGCTCCCCTTCACTCAAGGAACTTCTCTTAAAATCATGCTTAATTTCTCCCTTTTTTTCATTGCAAAAAAAATTATATAATTCTACATAATAAATCTTTGCTAAGAAGCTTTGTTACATTGCTAACTAGTTTCATGTTAACAACATATTAATTGTCTACCATATTTTATTTTACATGGTCCCTGATTAAATTGTGCCTAAAATTAATTTGTTTAGGCTTATAGTACTTTATAGGGTTTTGAGTGAGAAAAATGACATTCAAATTGATTTTTAGGGAACTTTTATAAATGTAATCCCATATAATCTAATTTCCTTATCAAAGCCAAAACTTTTACGAAAATCCACCCAATGCTATATATTGTGGTTCATTTGTTGCTAAAGGAATAATTCTTTTTTTACAAGATCATGAGTTTAAGAGTTGTCAAAAAATGACTAAGTACATAAACTATTTTTCTTATGTATTTGAGAACCTACATAATTAGTGCAACCATATTGTATTAAATCACGACATAATTGAAATTTGGGATACGAAAAGCCTAATTCCTTTGTCACAAGTAAGCACAAAAATATTCTTTTTATTGCGTTTAGATGAAAGTCCTTGGGGACTGATTAAAATTGATAAAAAATTTCCCATACTAAATTCAATGTTAAGTAAAGATCATACCATTCCTTTGTATACATAGAAATCTATTGGTTTTCTGTTCTGATGTTTTTTTAATAGTACAGAGGGGAATCTTGAAAGTAGAAATGCATTTGAGTTTCTTTAGATCAAGCAATTTGAACATCTCATTTATACATTTTATTTAAGATAAAAGGATACCTTTCTTATTCTACTGAACTTTCAATCCGAGAAAATAGATGGCATAACCCACATGTTCAACTCTAATCCAACACCCTTAAGCTTACTAAATCATTCACATGACTCCAAGTTAGTTGATCCAAATTTGATATCATCTACATAATCTTTGGTTAGAAGAAGGTTCATCAACATATTTCATGGTGAAGAAAGTTATATCTACATTCCCATCCTGAAATAATGTTTTAGTAGATATCTACTAAGTATGTCATACCATGATCTTTGTTCATGCTACATTTCATATAATTCTTTCAACAGCTTGTGCACATGATTTGGATGAAGATAATGTTGAATGAAATCCAATTATTTGGCATACACTTTCTCCTAAATAACAACATTTAAGAAGGTCTCCTGAATAGCCATTTGCCATAGTTTAAGTAACTTGTAATAAGAAAAAGTTCAAAATGACCTTGTTGCCTTAAACATTACCATCGGTTCAAGTATTCCTTCTATGTTTAATCCTTCCACTTAATTATAACCATTTGCTGCTAGCCTTCCCTTATTTTTAATGAAAACTACATGATCATTTATTTTTATTTTTGAGTACGCACTTTTTTGCAACAATAATGTTGTCACTTTGCCGATCTTTTAATTCCAAAATTTCACTTTGTCTATCTTTTAAAATAGATACAACATGTATAATTTCTTTTTAATGAAAGGCATTTGTTTTTACTCCAAAGGAGAGGTCACTTAAGATTACATATATCAGGTGATATTCATTCTATACTAACTCCTTTGATGCTACTATTTTTTTAATTTTAAAGTTTTAGCATCTCATTTATGCACTTCATTTAAGACCAAAGATACTTTCTTATCCTAGTTAACTTGCAATTTGAGAAAATAAGAAACCTCACTGATTATGTTCATCTCAAATCCTACACCCACAAGCTTATCGAATCATTTGCAAAAGTCATAGTTTACTAATAAAAAAAGATTGGACTAGAAGAAGTTAACCAATGCAATACTTGATGAACACAATCTTGTGGACATTCTCATACTGAAACAATGTTTAACTAGAAATTGACAAAGTTTGTAATGCCAGAATATTTGTCTGTCATCCATTTTTCTCTAAAGCCATCCATATCTTCTAAATCTACTTCTTTGTTTTGATGAATAATTTAATCAAAGACCATTGTGTAGATTCCATTATGACTAATTTTTTTAATAAATTACAAATTTTTTTATATATTTGATATTGTGTTGAGATAGCTTCCATTGACTTTGTTCCTAATCTTTAGTTCCAATCTACTTACTGATGTAACTTTACATTCAAAATATGCTAAAGTTTTCATATTTTGGCTTCATATTATTGGAACATATGTAATATTTTATTCATAATTTGTTTGACAATAAATCTATTTAGACATTGAGATTATTAGAATGGCTTCAATTATTAAGGCATTATTGTTTTTAAATCCTATATAGCATAGGGAAAAATTAAATGTAGCTTCTAAAGTTTTAAGGAGAGAAACATTGCATGATGTATAACATGGAGGATGAAAAATTAAGTATTTATATAGATAATTTAATAATATATATTATAGGCATAATAAATAAGACCATTACTATATTTGTCATTGTGGCATATTGATAACAAGAAGTTATTGTCTTAAGCTAGCTTGGTGTTGTGAGGAATTTTAAAAGAAAAATATTTGTATGTAGAGATTTTAAATTGAACTTAATTGAAAACAAGGTTATCCACCATAAAACTTCATGTGTTTCCTATCAAGGCACATTTTTTTTGCAAAATAATAGGTTAAATATGGGTTGACGAAATAGTAAGACTTACGTGGCATGGCAAAAACACTGAAATTACATAAGGATTCAAAAGTTACATCATACTTTAATAAAAGGTTACATGATGCATATTATAATTAACTAATGTTTAACACAAGCTTTTAATAAATTTTCTTATACAATAATAATTATTAGCCTAGCATAGAGATGTCACTTCACATAGTATTATATAATATTCTATATTAATTATTGTTATACTAATATGAAGAAATTAAGAGTACTCTTCTTGATATAGATTGATTTTAGAAACTATTAAGAATATCCACATAATCAAAACATGAATTAATAAAGAATATGTCTACTCCAAGAAAATTTGGAAAAGATAATTAGGAAAGTGGACTTTTAAGAAGAGGATCATGTATTCATAAAAGTTTGTTTAATGAATAGCATTATAATGTTTGGAAAATAAAGACAATTAAAAATAAATAATTTTGTTTCTTTATAGATTATTCAAATGAATTATTACATTACTTGATAGTTTTACCATTATCATTAGCTAGAGTACATCATGTATTTTGTCTTTCAGGTTTAATAAAATTTGTTGCCAATACTACATATATAGCACGATGGTGCACCCGAGATTGTTTCAAAAGGAAAGGATAATTTGCTTTTTAACATGAAAAATTAGGAAAAAAAAGGAAGAAGATCATCCCATGTTGAATGTATAAGGGACAAGTTATAGTAACTAGTAACTATTTGGGAAGTAGAGGAAATGAATTTTATAAGCATCCCAACATTTTTTTAATTTGAATGATTAAATTCTTATATGTAGGGAAGTTTACCAATTGTTCAAAAGACTTAAAATTTATTTAATTTTTTTAAATAAATGTAAGTTCTTTTTAAAAATTATATTGAATGTGGTGGAATGAAATTTTCATATGGATTTTTTTTTGTATAAGATCACAATACTATAATTTGAAAGAACTAATAATATGGATGGAAAGTCAAATATGGTAGAACAAATGAAAAGAAACCCTGAACTAAAATTCTACTTTAAAATGGAGTGGATGTCATAAAAAATACCAACAGCAATTGAAAATAATATTTATTAAATTCTGAGTGGCTTCTTAAGGAAAAATGACAAAAGTGCCAAATGATGTTAGTAATATATGTATCGTTTAATGAAATAAACAACACTTGGTGTTGTTTTTTTATGAAATTTGTCAAAAAAAACTTTTAAAGACATTTGTAATAGAATGTGCAAGAAAATGTACTTTTTATAAGGTTTTTTTTATAAGGGATATACTACAAAATAAAAATTATGTACCAAATGGGGAGAATTGTGAAAGGAAACCAACTAATAACATAGATATTATAGTTGGGAGTGAAAAGGAAATTTGTTATAAAGGTTAGGAAGAGGGAGACAAATTAGATGATTATGAAAGTGCCGTCAAAGAAGGAGAAGGAATAAGTTTGATGAAGTGATTATATGATACTTTTTTTAATGAAGAAAGGTCAGTCACCTCTCAATAGTGGATTTAACTTTCTCAAAAAATTAATATTGTTCAAAGTCATTATGTATGTCACACCACATTTAATACTTTCATTAGGAAAGTACATTCTAAAAGGAAGTTTTGAATGGTAAAGCCTCAAGGAAAATGAGACGTTATTTCCTGTGGGTACTAAATGGTCCCATAAATTGTTCGAATAGTCCAAAACTATTGTAGAAAGGAGATAATGTCACTATCAAATGATAGTCAATAATGTTATGATAGTTTCATAGAGTATTAGATCGTTTAATATGTTATGTTGTTAACATTTAGTCATGATATTTTGTTTGACAACATCAAACCCTAAGAACTACTTATATATTAGTTTGAAGAATTTAAAGATTTTAGAAAACTAATGTTCGTCTTCATGGGAGAATTTAAAAAAGAAGAAGAGATGTGGTTTGAATTCGTCAAAAAGATTTATTTTAAATTTAATTTTAGTTGTTTCAATTTTGTTTTGATTAGACACTAAGTTTGATTGAAATCACTCATACAAAGAAGAAAAGTTAAATTTTATTTAAATTAATCATCTTAGAGAAGTATTAGGATTCTAAAAACTTAATCTTTTCTTTACCATCAAAATACGCATTCAATTCTTACCATACCAATGGAAATCCTCATTCAAAAACCTATTGCAAAAAATCTATTTTAATTATAAAAACTACGTAGTAAAAATATAATAATATAATCAAAATAACAAAAAATCTACATTACTAAAAAGAACTAAAACTATTAATTAGAGCATTGTTCATGAATACGGCTAGTAATGCTTATCATGTCGATAAAAGAACTCTCAAACCCCTCGAACAATTTTTTTTCAATTCATCAATTACGAGTGCAAACATACCTTAAACCTGGGGCAAAGCATTGGGTATGCAACCCTAAAAGATATGCAAAATGTGTAACATAAGAAAGCTCTAATAAAGTAATGATATTCCATCATTTATTCATTGTGGTATTAAAAGTTATATCCATTTCACGAGACTGTTCAATGTGGGAATAAAACTTATATCCGTTTCACGAGATTATACTAATAATTGCGGGACTGATTTTTGCTATTCGTTTGGACAATTATGTGATCGAATGATTGTAATATCATCCACCTTTTAAAGATAATTATTTTGATCTTGTATCCAATCACATAATTTTGTGACCTCAGAAACCATGATTTATCCAGATATAAGAGCAAAATCTAACCATCAGATTATGATTCTAATGTAACGATGTAGATCAAATCATAATTTTTATATAGCACTTTTTATTCTAATCCATATAATTGAGAAGTTTTCATTAACGAATGGTCCAAGGTCCTTTCGATCGAGTAGCTCCAATGTAGTGAGTCTTCAGTTATTGTGATTTTTATAATTTATTAATTAAAAAGTAGGTACATTTTTTAATTAAAATATTATTAACTAATTGGCCTTTTTGACAATTGTTTTTGGTCAATAGAAAATACTTATAAATCCATAAATTATTGAATAACATAAACTAATAAAATCTTTTGAAAAATCTGAAAAAAAAATTTTCTAGTCATCATATTGAAACTTTTAGGACTTGATGCTCATTAACTATTTTTTGTGGTGCACATTTCAATTGTCAAATCAATGATCTCTACTTTCTCCTCAGATATGCTAAGTTATTAACTTTCTTTAATTATAACTCATTTAATTAAAACACTTGTGCTTCATTAAGCTTTCATTTAAGTTTAAGACTTTTATGAGTATTAATTTATATTTTATGTTATCAAAGTATTTTATTCTATTGCAAAGTTTATATCATTATAGGTCATAATAGCCTCTTTCTATTATTTTATTTTGAGGATTTATCTCCTTCAAAAAAATACTTTATATGAATGAAAATAGTAACTCAATTATCCTAAATATGTTGGAGCTAAAATGATTTATATTCTTAAAAGTAATAACTAAAAATCAACTATTGTACGTTACAACTTTGAAGAATTAAATCCAAATAAAAACATTATATATATATATATATATATATATATATATATATATATATATATATATATATATATATATATATGATGTATAAATAGGATTTGAGAAATTAAGTTTAGAATATTCAAAAAATAAGTAAGAAAAAAGAAAATAATAAAAAACATTCTTAAAAATTTAAAATTTAATAAAAACCATTCAAAAGAATAAGTTATAGATAAAATTATGATTTGTGTTTAAACTTAATCTTATCATAATCATTAAGCATTCTTAATAAATTTGATGTCATCCATAACACAAGATAGTATAAATAATAAATTTTGATAATAGTTATAAAGAAAAAATGAAATCAATTTAAAAGGAATTGTATACTAGACCACTAGATAAAGGCATAATTTTAACAAAGTAGACTTAAATAAAAAAAGGGTTAGTTCATAATTTCTTAAAATTCAAAATTTTTTAACAATTTACTAAATATAGATTAACTCCCATTAAGTGATGTCAAAAAGAAGAAGAATAGAAATTAAAATATTAAAATAAGCATAAGCTATGCTGCAGCATTACTCTTGTCACGATGTAAATGAAGGTGGAGCATTAAGTGTCATGCACCTAACTTTTATAAATAGTTTACATTTTTAGAAATTTCTTTAAAAGTTATGTTATTATCAAGTGGTGGAGATTGTTGTGTTGACTTCTCATCATTGTTTTTTGATAGACGATCAAAAACCCTAAGCATTACTAACAAATCTGTTTAAGTAAATTTTAAGATTTTACATTAATGATACATGTGTTCATGGTAAAATTTAAAAAGAAAAAGAAGAAAAGGTGTAATTCTATAATAATTATCTTGGTTGGAGTTTAAATAACTAAGACAAATATTTTGAATTTAGCTTTAGTTATTACAATTATATTTTGATTAAAATATTTAGCAAGTTTAAAATCATTCTTTGAAGGTGCAAAAACTAAATCTTATTTAAATTAATTATTTTAGAAAAGATATTAAGATTCTAAAATCTTTATCATATGTAAACAATCTAAAAAAGTACTTTATTCTTGATCATATCTTTGGAAATAATATATCAATAACTTATTTCTAAAAGTATTATAATTAAAATAATTAATTAGTAAGACCAATAATATAATTAAAATAATAAAATAGGAGAACCTATTACTAATAATATGGAAATTGCAAAGTTAGATCATAGCTCAAAAATATGGTGAGTTGGGCTTACCAGATTGATAAAGTAACACTTAATTCATCAAATAATTTTTGTTCAATACATAACTCATCAAATAATAGGGGAAATAACTTTAGAGCAAACTAGGGGTATACTAACATGAAACAATGCACTTGTTAGGTGGCATAGGAAAATTCTTATAAAGCAATAGAAATCCATCATTATTGTAATCTATAACTAAAATGTCTACCCACTTTGCACGACTATACTCAAAATTGTTGGAGTGATTTTGTAATTTGATCATGCAATTTTTCAATGAAATGATCATATTCTCATTAACCATTTAAAAACACCTAAAAAGATTCATTGTTCTGTAATGAAATTTTGTGGTCACGCATTTCATGTTTTGTCTGCACATAAGATCTAAATATAGCTATTAGATAACAATTTAGATCTATTGGTCTACCTCAAATAGTGCTTGCTTAATCCAAGCCATCTTATTTTGCATTTTTCATGATCAAATGGTCTAGGACCCTTTTGATTGAGCAATTCTTGGGCAATATCTCTTTTAATTTAATGACATTCGAAATTTTATAATTTATTAGTAACTACTAATTAATTAGTTTTATATGTACTTTTAGCAACTAAAAAATCTCTATAAATATGTGAATTCTTGAACAAAATTGATTCTTAAAAATTCTATAAAATGTAAAGAAAAATTTTCAGGTGATGACATTCAAGCCATTAGCACCTAATGCCACGATCACATCCTTATTCTTTGTCTTTCACGTAAAAAACTCATAATATGTACCTTCTTAAAAAATTAGAGAAGTTCTCAATTTTTTTATTTCTAATTGATTCATTTACAACACTTGTACAATACTAAACATTTTTCAAGTACAATGTTTAGGTTTGCATTAGTTTTTATTTTTATGTCATTTAATTATTTTATTATGCTTCTATGTTTGTTTGGTTGTAAGACTATAGTAGTAAATTTTATTGTTTTGTTATTGTAATAGTGTAACCTACCTGTCATTTACCAAAATACTTATACTAGTTATTTTTTTGCATGATTTTATTAGGGATAGATGTATACTTGATTTTAAGCTGAACCATATGTAAAATATTCATCAACCATTTCTATTTTTGTTAATTATTTTTCATAATTTACTTAAACTTTTTTATGAAAAGAAAATCCACATAAGTCAAAAGAGTTAACAGATTTTAAAAAAAATTATATTTACTAAAATTCACTTTTAAAGATATACTAAACTTTAATTTAAAAAATATATTAAAGTATTTTTGTAAAACATTCGCTAGAAAAATAAATTTTATTCATAGCAATTCACCTCTCTCTTACTAAATAGCACTTCATAGTATGGATATGTTGAAGTTTGGATTTACAAAATGGAGGTGAATTACTAGGAATAAAAATTTAAATTTCTTGCAAAAAAATATTTAGATAAATAGTTTAAAAGTATTTCATAAAAATTATAAATTTAAATTAAAATACATTAATTTTTTTTTGAATAAAAATAATTTATAATTTAACATAAAATAAAAATTCAATAGGAACTAAAATATATAGCAAAAATATTTAGGTGGCTCAGCATAAAGGAAACCTGCAAAGATCCCTAAAAATAATTAGGAAAAAAGACTCAATATAATACATTCATCAAAAGATTGGTACGCTAAACTCTCATAACAACAAAACAAAAGAAACCAGTTATCACAACCTCATAATCAAAATTATTACAACAAAAAATTTATGCTTGATGAAATAATTAATGAGGAAAAAATACGTCAATTAAACTAATTATGAATAGAAAAAATTAATACCTTAACTGTCTTAAGAAGAATGTTGCAATTAGGAGTTTTGCGAGTGATGAAGGTAGCTATATTAGCAACAATTATTTTCGGCTAGTAAAGCCTTGAACATCATGGCTTGAAAATTTTATTTAAATTGTATGAAAATTTATCAATCCATTTCGTTAAAAATTTCTCTTGTTTATAAACAATTTTATAGAACTTAAAGTACTTACCAAACAAGAAAAATAATCATTATTGTTTTTTTTTCCTTTTTTATTTTTTGTTGAAAAGTTATTATTTAATGAAAATATTCTTAAGCCTAAGAAAGTAGATAAAAAAGATGTTGTGCATGAATCACTTGAATAGAATTAACCAAGACTAATTGTTTGCAAAAACTGTATGAGCAAATGAGATTTGATGGGGATGTTTGAAAAAACTATTTGATCAAAACCATTTGATATAAATCTTCATTTAATGGCTAAATTTGGATCTTACACATGGAAGAAAAATTGAGGTTATGATTATTAAATGGTATCATGCTTTATAAAAAGACCAATAAGATGAAGGTCATTCTATCATAGAATTGCACTATTGGACAGTTCTACTTAGCCCCATAATTTACAAACTTGTTCTATGAAAAGATGGCTTTGCTTTACTCCTATATTGCAAAGGTGAACAAAGATGTTTTATTTATAAAGTTTTATTTGTTCATGTTCAAGGTTTGTTGCCACCTGATTTCCATAAGAAGTCATTACTAATGCTATCAGTATTGCTTTATATATTGAATATGTGAATATGAAAGTACTAACCCATTCTAAGACCCAACTAAACTATGTCCACAGTTGTACTTAGTACCACATTTGGCATATGGGTTTAGGGACTTACATTACAAACCACCTAGCGATAGCCAATGTCTTTTAAACACTATAAAGACTTTTTGTTTTTATTGCAAATAATAAGCAATATTTTATTTAGTATTATTTTGCATTTAATTATAATAATTATAATGTATAATTTGTAAAATTTATTGAATAAATATTAATATTTGATAAAAAAAATAAAATATTTTCGAGATAGTAAAAGAGAATATATTAAGTTTTCGAAAACCAAATATTTTTTTAGGAAAATTAATTTTGATAAAATTTAATTTTTATTTCCCTTAATAATTATTTTAATGAAACTTAATATTTTAATTAAAATAAAATTAAAATACCGAAAATTAAAATTAAAATTAAAATATTTCTCTTATTAGTTTGTCACTCCAATTAAGATTATCTTCATAGGATTTCACCATTGCTCTGGTTCTTCAAGTTTTATCATGAACACAAGTATTAATTTCTAAAATCTAAAAATTAACTTCAAAAAATTTATTCAAAATACCTAGGATTGTTATCAACAAGTAAAACAACAAGTGTAGAACTTAGTATCAAAACAATTTCTCAATTTTGATGATAAAATTTTTTAATAAAATTAATAAAAAAACATAAATTATTTATAAAATGAATATCTAAGATAATTAAAGATAAACCCTACCTACGTGCGTGTCATAACTAGATTAATGCTCTTTCTTAATTTATACTGATTTCTTCTAATTTTTACTCTCTTTCCTTTTTTGTTAACACTTATAATGACTCAATCTAATTTTTGTAAATTGTTAATAAACTTAACATTTTATGAGTTTTAAATTAATTAAATACCTTGTCTATTTTTTTAAAGAAAACCATTTTTTCTAATTACACTTTATTGGATTGTTAAGGGTCAACTCACATAATTCCTTTCAAATTATTTCAGTTCATTTTGTATAGCAATTGCCACAAAATATTATTTAAGTTATATTATATTATTTTTATATAAATTATTATGATAAAAAAAATTCTAAAATAAATCAAAATTTCTTATTTAACTTGTTTTTTTATGGTAATCCTATATAAGTTTTAAAGTTTACAGCCTTTTTCAACTACATCCAATTTTACTATTTATTCCATTTGAATATTTTAAACTTTATTTTTCGAATCTTATTTTTTCTTAGTTTATTTCTATACTAATTTGTTTATTTATAATTTATTAATCAAAGTTTATATGCATAATACTTGATTTTTATTACTAGATTTTAGAAGATAAGCCATTTTGGCTTCAACGTATTTATGTGTAACTATGTTAATATTTTCTTTCAGTCTTGATGCAAAAGTTTGGAAATTTCAAATGTATACTAGCTCTAATCTTACATGCAAGTAAAATTTAATTGGGTTGTATGCAATAATGCTAGGCAAACTTAAGATTATAGCATATAAAATGTCAACATACTTATGTTTATAAGATCTTCGAACAAAAAATTTTCTACTAATTAGTATTGTTTTTAAAGATAAGCAACTAGACTTTAAGTATTTGAAGTCACTTAACTCCTTAACTAATGATACATTCTCATTAACATTTTGTTTTAAATCATGAGCCATTCCACACTCTCTAAATACACGTTGGATTTTTCTTTAATTTTTTTATATTAAATTACATATTCATTATATTCTTTTTTAAAATACTTTCACTTTTTACTAAACATTTCATACTTTTTGCAAACATAAAGTAAATGCTTATCTTATTTTTCTTTAAAGTAATTTTCCTCCTCATTTGAAGGAATACTCTCTTCTTTTCCATTTAAAGCTATCATACAAAAGAGTACATTATTTTCTTTCATGTCACTTGTGATGTTTGATTTTGACTCATTAAAAAATATTTTCAAAGCCTTTGTCTTTTTCTTATTGCACTTTTTATTTCATTCTTCTCAAATGATCCTTCATAAGTAATCACTAACTTATGCAAAATTTTGTATGTTATTTCTAAACCCAAAGTTCTATTTAATTTAGTAGTATCCAAAAGATAATGAAAAATATTTGTGATTCTATCATTTAATTGTACTTTATATTCACTTTTTATTTATTTTATTAAATAATTTATGCAAAAACATATCTTATGAGATTTGTTTGGTGTGAATATTAAAAGAAGTTCGTATTATTTATCATATTTCTCTATCAATAGCTTTCAAATAGTTAGTCATTCTAGTTTTTCAATAGAGATGAAAAATCATCACAAAAGAGTGGAGGCTTATTGTTAGAGCCATCTTTGCTTAAACTTGTCAAAAATATAATTTGAGCCATGGATCTCTTACAAAATTGCTTATCATGAAAAGAGAATTTTGTTATGATATCAAATAAAATTAGTTTTAGCAAGGTGTGGGTTAATAATTAGAAATACAAATTTCTATTACTTTAATAATTATTTAAAAAAAATTTAAAAATATTTATAATTGTTCGAATAAACATCTAAAAATGATTTTGTATAAATTTCAAATTTAATTTGAAATATATTAATATTTTTTAGTAATAATTTTTAATAAAAATTATAAAATAGAAAAATCAATAAAAATTAAAATGTCTACAAATGACTGTTAGGTAATATGACTTAAAACAAATATTTGTCCATCCATAATAAAAATAATTAATAACAAATTCTCAATATAAGCTTTTTGCTAAGAGAATGGTAAGCTAAATCGTTACAACAACGAAACAAAAGAAACGTGATTCTATGGCCTTACAATGATACAAAATAGCGATAAAAGAAACATAATAGGGAACATAAAATTAAAAATGATTAATGAGGCATATGTATCTTAATTAAATTAATTAGGATAACAAAAATATTTCTTTGTTGATTTCAGTAGAAAACCACTTTTAAAAGTTTGAAGACTAAGAGAAGTAGAGTATAGAAATCAAAATAATCATAGCTTGCAAATGACTTCAATGTCATGTTTTGAAATATTTGGTAAGATTGTAAAAAGATTCGTTAATCCATATTATTGAAAAATTCTGCTATTCGTAGATATTTTCTATTACCTAAAAGTACTTATCAAGTGGGCAAAATGACCTTATTATTCATACTATTTTTATTATTTTAATAAAAAATAATCATTTAATAAAATATTCTAGCAACTTGAAATAATGACAAAAAGTGCTATTTTACATGTGCTTCTTGATCAAAATGATTTAGATTATTTGATTGTGAAAGTTACATGATTATTTGATGAGATTTGATTAGTGCTATTTAGAAATAGGATTTGATTGGGATAATTGTTACACCCTTGTGTTTGATGAGTCAAGCATAAATGTGTATATTTTATTTGGGCTTGATTTTAAGTAAAATTGTTAATAATTAATTAAATCAAGCCATGTATTTTAGATGTCTAAAATAATGGTCTCTAAGGGCCTTGAGGTCATGGCATACTTCAAGGAATTTTGAGACATGCGCAAGATTTTTTATAATTGAATTTCTTTTTATTTTTCTTGAATTTGATATGTCCAAACTTTGAGATTATGAGGCACACTAGTAGTATTAACATTTAAAAATATTATAAAATTATTTAATACTGAATTTTGATTTTTGGGCCAAGCATATTTGACAAAATGTATAGACATGGGTATTTGATTTTTTAATATTATTTTGGAATCGTTTTCTACGAATTTCTTTTCATAGCCACTTAACTAACTTATAATACTATAAGAATACAAAATTATTTTTATACACTTATAGTCAAATTTTTGGCTAAAAAATTCGTCAAAAATACCCTAAAACAGTCGAAGTCTCGGGAAAATGTACTGTAGCAATGGGCGGGTCGACCCGGCGCCAAAACAGCCCGTCCAGGTCTTTTAGAAATTAAAAATTTAATTTAAAAAATAAAAATTTGGTTGACCCGAAAAGGCTAAACCTAGCCTGGACCCAAAGCACGCCGAGAGGAGCTCGGCTAGAGCTGGTCAACAGTCAAATGAACAGTGCCTGGCTAAGCCAAGACCGCCCAAAGAAGCTCGGCTAGGTCAAACTGCAGCGCGGTCAACAGTCAATAAACAAATGCTTGGCTAAGTCAACCCGAACCAGGTGATGAAATCCCGGTCAAGGAAGGGGGGAGCCGGCCCCAAAGTGGCTCGAACGTTAAACGGCGAAAATCCGTTATAAAGAGGTGCGCTGAATTCGCTTCTGCAGTGTGGGACTAAAAAATCCCACCTTATAACTTCGGTCGGATCCAAAGGCGCAGATCAAGCCCGCCTAGATCCAACGGGCAAGAGTAAATTCTAACGGCTGTTTCGCGAGGCTAATCAGCGCCGTTCGTTCAGCGCGCAATCCAATGGCGCAGATCAAGCCCGCCCAGATCCAACGGGCGAGAGTAAATTCGAACGGCTGTTTCGCGAGGTCAATCAACGCCGTTCATTCAGCGCGCGGGATCTAATGGCTCAGATCAAGTCCGCCCGGATCCAACGCTCTGGATTAAGCCCGAACGGTAAAATGCGCAAACAATCTGCGCCGTTCGTTTTTGGGCCCGGATCGGACGGTGGCTGCTTTCCGTCCGTTGCCCAAACGGCTAATTAATTTTTGGAGCCGTTGGGGATGATTTTAGAGCTCAAATCTGAGCTCTATAAATATAGAAAAATTATGTATTTTTTTTTAAACCTTTGCTAAATTGTTTAAAAAGATTTTCAGATCTCAAACACAAGCATCCGAGCAAAATCGGCGCATTCGAGCTCTAGAAGCAAAGCGGCAAGAAAGCTAGTGGAATTAGAGGTTTTTAAATCATTTCTAAATCTCTATCCCTCTAATTCGACGATTGTGTGTGCCTCCTCTTTTCTCCAATTTTTCTTAAGTCATTTGCCAATTTTTCGTATTTTTGTTTTGGGGCAAGGGCGTCCCAGCGTTTGTGCTAAAGCCCCGGGTTTGAGTTGAGCCCGGTAAAAACTCAAGTAGGTTTGGGATTAGCCATAATAAAAATCCCAAGTAGGTTCGAGGTGAACCGTAAGAAAAACCTCACTTGTAATCGGAGAATTTAGTGGATTTTTCCCAACACCGGTTGGGGGTGGACGTAGACTCGGTTTTGAGTCGAACCACTTGAAAATTTGTGTGTTCAATGTTCTTTACTTTTGCTTAAAGTCTTTTAAATTTAATTTCGGAAATTATAAGAATTTAAATACACAATTCACCACCCCTCTTGTGGGTTTTCTTTAGCACGAATCACTTCAATAATTATATTTGAATCATAATTGATAGAATAGATTTCAATCCTAAGTGTAAAATAAGCATAAATAGTGTAATCCTTAACTTGCATGATCAAATGCATGATATTATCTATCTTTACAAAAATATAGAAGCGATGGGATCATTCAATCATGAAATTATGCAACCAGACATTTTCAGTTATGCTATGATTTTGAAGCTAATGCATGAAAATATAGCCTTGATTGTCCCACATTATGAGGGAGAACAATCAATTTTGTTTGCAATGCTTTCCATTCTTCTCTAAATCGACCTATTTGGCGTTGGCTATCCTCCAGTTTGGTCGAGAAGTCACCACCCATGATGCTAGTAATGAAGTATCTATTATATATGAGGATAGAGTAGGAATAACTTGATCTTGGAATCGTATAAACTATTTTCACAATCCTACCTAGTATTGTAGCTAGTTCAGAGGTTTATGGACAAGCATTCCCAACACTTTCATGGCATCCAACATGTTTTAGGCACTATTGAGACTATTGGATTCTATTACTAAAAATTAATAGTATTTTTTATTAATTATTTATTATAGTTCAAATATATTTTTGTAAAACTCATTTAAATATTACTAAGATATAATTAGAAAAAGATTTTAAAGATAGTCAAGGAAAATAGATTAATTCATGAAACATGTAATGTAAGTATGTGTTTATTCATTTAGTTGAAGACAAACGAAAGTATGACATTTTTTTATTTTACTTAGAATTGAGACGTGCAATGAAAACAAAATTTTATTTTCTTATATCAAATAATTATTTTAGGCATATTTTTGTTAGGCTATATTAGACCACAAACTATTTTGACTATGAATAACAGCTAAAAGGAATAGCCATTATCAAAAAAATAAGTAGCAGAAACTCTTATTTTAATAACATTGCTTCATTTAATATATTTAGATAGCTTGAAACATACAATACCCGTTTTTGTAATGCTATCATGAATATAGTAATCTTATCTAGCATTGGTTTGATTATAATTCTATATTATGATGCATTTTGAATAGAATTTCTTATTAAAAAATAATATCATTGATTTTTTAAGAAGCTTTTGTTTTCTTACTTTGAAACAAGTTTATATGCTTGTAGTTATTATCTAAATGAGCAAGTATAAGATTTACATTGATTATGATAGTGTTTTTAAGACAAAAGAGAAAACTATTCTACTTAATAACCTAAAAATTCCATGTTTATATAATAGTATGGTTAGTTACACATAGGACGAGACAAGTTTTCATGCTAGTAGTAATTTAAATTAACTATAATATATCATACAAGATTCTTAATATATGAAAACCATGTTTTACTTTAATATTTTATGCTCAATACAAAATGTATTTCTTACTTTCTTGTTTATAATAGCATATTGTCTCTATTTGTATTTTGATTTGTTTTTAAATAGAATGTAATTTTTTAATATGTTAAAAATTTGTTAATTCGTTATTCTTTATGCTTTGATTATTCAACAATTTTATTTGTGAAAACATTTTTCTTTGCATTTTGAAAAATTATATTAAATAATTTAAAGTTTATGTACCTTCAGTAAACCTCACTGTGTCCTTTATTTTCTAAAAAGTTTGAATTACATTTGTTAATAGATTATAATTTCTTTTCTTTGTTATGACAGAAATTTATGGACTTTCGTGTCATATTTGATGTGTCTTAACAAATTTTTTAATTTTTAAATTTAAAATTCTTTTATTTAAGTTTGATATTTCTATTAACAATATGGCACTTAAATTGATTTTAGATAATTTATTGATATGAGTTTATCTTTTGAAATGTCCAAAAAAAATTAGATATTTTTTCCTTTAATGAAACTATTGTTGTTTATTTTTTTGTTATTTTGATTAATTTAAATATTTAGCCATCAAATATATATTTTTATGTCTATACTCAAAGAATTTTATTAAAATTGGTTTGTTCATTATGCTTGGATTACACAAAAAGATATTTTTCACTAGAAAATTCGTACCTTAAATATTAGGTGATTTTAATTATATTAAATATATTTTACAATTTATATTTATGGATTACATATATGTTAAATTTTAATTGCAAGAGAAATATATTTTAACAAACCAAAAGACTTTTGTGTGCATTTTCATTGATTGATGTCATTATTGTAAAGAAAATATATTTTTAAAGGGAAAACTTTATCACTAAGTGATATAAAAAAAATAGTAATATACAGTTTTAAATAGGTTAAAAATTTGGCACAAAGCAAGTTGCCAAATACAATACTAATAATAAATAATAAATGAAAAGTACAATGTAAGAAAATAAAGAAGGATAAAAAAGGAATTAACGACTAAGGTCCTCGTTGCTAAAATATTGTACTAAAAAGTGCTTAATAAATGTGTTCACAAAAGTAAAAATTACCAAAAGAACAAAGAATGAAATATGATCTAAAGGAAAATAAACTAAAGTTATTAAATTATTTTATTTGTAATTCAATTATAAATACTATTTTATTAAAAAATATATAAAAATAAGAAAATGAGAAAGATAATAAAAAACTTTTAACATTTAGAAATATTTCAAATATGTTATTAAAAATATCCTTTTTAAACAGTAATGTTAAAGAATATGTTGATATAGATATATAAAGTTTTAAGGAATGTAATAAAATATAATTAATAAGGAAATTACACATTTGAACGTTTAAATAATATGATTATAAAAAAATATAAATGCTAAAATAGACAACAAAGCATAAAGTTACAAAAACTTTCTATTTTAAAAAAAATTAAAAAATTATGCTTGCAGCCATAATAATGATAATAAAATAGAAAAATGTACATAAATATGTTAGTTAAACAGTAAGAATATTTAAAAAAAATCAGGTGACGTATTATTGAAAAACTAATTGTAAAAACATATTTTGACTTTTTTTCAAATAACAATACATACAAAAATAATAAAACAATTATCTCGAGAAAAAGATTTTAAAAGTTCAATGGAATGAGCCTAATAATATAATAAATTATTATATTAGAAAATCTTATCCATTGTGTAATAAGATAAAAAAAAGGATTGCAATAGTTTGATTGAATGATATTTTGTTCCGCAAAAATATTGAAATAAATAATTTGAATAAGTATTTAAATATTCATAAATTATAGAAAATTTGTTGCTTAAAAACAATACAATAAATATAAAAAACAATCAAATTAGTAAGATAATAAAAAATCACTAAAATTTCAAATTAACTCGATAACACATCAAATTAAACTTCTACAAAATATAAGGGGTATTCAAATTTGTGTTTCAAAAAATATTTTTATTTTAAATGATTTTCACAAATTTTTCATTAATATTAAAAATTTTAAAATTATTAAAATGAATTATGAAATTTTAAATAACAACTTAAAACAATCATTAAGATAGCCTATTCATTAAAATATGATAATGTTAAAAATAATTATGTGGTCTAGTAAAGAAATACTTCGTTAATAAGCAAAGACCAACCAACTTCAACTAATATGTAGAAAATTTCAACAAAATACAAACGTAAAAGAAAATGATTAAGATAGCACATACTAAAATTATTAATAATTAATTACACAATTCATTTGCCAAAACATGCTCATAATAAGAATTATAAAAACATTTATGAAAGACAAATTACAATTCAATAGAAAAACAAATGTTGAAATTAGATTACATAGAAAGATAAAAAAGTTGTGAAAGATTCCAAAAGAAAATATGGACATTTGGCTCATCTTTAACCATTCTTTTTATAAATATGGAGAAGGCATGTCACCACATAGATTATCCCTTCCTATGATCTATCTTGTTAAATATTGGGGTTTTACATATCTGTTATCATTTGAAATTGCAATAGAATTCCAAAATCATTGCAAAATAAAGATTAATGATAACATGAGCAAGAATAATACACCCAAAAAGAAATAGACAAAAAAATATTTAAATTTTTACAATTAGACATAATTTAAGCCAAAAAAATTTTTCTTAACAATTTATTAAAGAAAGGCAAGCATTGAAGTTATTAAATAGAATACCATAGTATAATCATTACAAGAAAAAAAACTCATGTATAGTTATGTTTAACAAGAATATAAAATATAATTTGCATAAATAATAAAAAATTGTCTTGATCAATTTGTCATGAATATGTCATTATCAAAAAAACACAAAAAAAGTAGAATGATTAAGAAGTATTTTATTTTCATTAAAAAAAATGAGTTTATTAAATCAATAGAATATTTTTCTAGTTTTAGCACAAATGATAAATTTTATAATTAATTTAAAAAGTTATAGTTTGTATTATAATTAAAATATCGAAATTTAATTTTTATATTTTGATCTTTCAAAAAAGTATTTTGATAATATAACCCCAAAAACAAAATTAACACAATAAAAAATTATTGAAATGTAAAAACTAAGGTTAACATTCAAAAACATTTTGTATAACACTAATAGAATGTATATTCAAACTATAAACTTGTTCAAATCAATATTGTTTAAGAAAAAATAGTGATACAAAAGATCAATTAGATGATATAACATCATAGTTTTATAAATGTTTTGTGTATTCATGTGAATTACAAAGAACTTACCATGGTAAAACAACGTATAAAAGACATCAAAAATTTAAAATCTCATAGATAGTAATTTAATTAAATAATTTAGTAAAACAAGTATAAATAGTTAAAAAAAATTTAAATAGAATGAAATTGATTAATATATTTACACAATTTGAGAAAACAAAAGACAAAAAATTTTGAAAATTACGTACAGAAAATGTTATCTACATTTACTAAAAAAATAATTATACCAGAATAACAACGTTAAACATCTATTCAAAAAATAAAACTTTAAATATCTAAGAAATAGGAATGATTGAATAATGTAAAACTTGTAGCACATTGCATAAAAAATATAAAAAAAATAAATTCACTAATACAGTTGAAAGTATTAGAAATGAATTTTGAATGTTAAAAATTATTTGTATAGTTCATAAAAAATATTATATTAGTAAAATTTCAATTGCAATATATTTTGTTAAGAATGTTTTAACAATTTTATGAATAGATATTATGTAATTAATACTCTTTTTCGTATTCAAAACCTTAGGAAGCATCCCATTTTTGCTCTTGGCAAGGTTGGAGTCAACTTGACAAAAAAACTTTATTCTTTTCCAAGGCCACGCAAGTAGCACCTCGCTCAGCTATGCTATAATTTTTATAGTGGCGATGTTCAAATAATGTCATTGAAAAGAGAGCAATATGGTTTATAGAATTACCACAACACTAGGAGAAATAATATAAAAAAATTATATAATTCATAAAAAAATAATATAGTATAATAACTAAATTCTATGAAAAGATTTTTCCTAGTTAATCTATGAAACATCAAAGTAATAGCAATGTTGGTGAGGCAAGTAAAACACTAAAAATAATAGCAATCAAGCAAAAAAGGGTAAAGGATGATACCATAGTGAAAAACACAACCAACTTCTTTGTTCTTGTTTTACATGTAACATTACTTAATAATAGATTCAATGTCATATTCATTGCAAAATAACTTTATTTGTATGAATAAAAGGAATATACATAAATCAAGATATTTAAATAGTTAAAATCCCATTCTTAAATGAATCAAATTGACTGTTAATCTTTTAGGATAATGATCACACTACTATAAACCTAAAATCCTACTCAATGATAGGTATTACATTTAGATTGTTTGCATAAAGTGCCTATCTAATTTATTCATTTTTGCATATCTCAATATATCATATTTATATGAGGAACACGTTATAATATAGGATTAGATAAATCTACCCAAGAAAATTCTTTAACTCAAGAAAATATTGTATGATGTAGGTTTGTAGCATATAATATGTTGTACGAGAAGCTCAAGATGGTAATCATGAATTATTGTATATGCATGAAAAGAAGACCAAACAAAAGTAATACTAAAAAGATCAACAATTGTAATAATTACCAATTCCTGAAATAAACCATGTATATGTCCATATCATAAAGGCACAATATTAATCATGAACTAGTACAATAGGAATCTATCTATATGCTATTTGTAAGATTGATCAAACTTGTATGTCTATGTTTTATACTTTTACGACAATGCATGTTTCAACTCAATTAATGTGATTGTAATGGTATGACTTTGAGATCATATAAGTACACATAAGTTAGCTCACCTATAATTGAAGTTCTCCACACTTAGCATATAACAGCCAACTATACATTAACAAAAATGTTAGCATACTTATATGAAACCACAAACATTACATCACATACTTAATAGTGTTACTTTAAGCCTATTCAATCTTCTAATGAAAATATTGTATGATAGTATTGCATTATTTTGAATCTCTAATATTACACACTTTAACATACATCTCTGGTAGTCTTTTAATGTCAAAGTATGATAAGAATATGAAAATACCACTGACAGTGCAATTGATGGAAATCTCTCATTGTCACATTTGACTTATGTTTCATTTAATGCCATGCATATAGATTGTATCATAAGATATTTGAAAGGTAAAATATGAAAAGGATAGGAAATATGCAATTTTACTACTTTTGCATATTATGAAAGTTCATCAATTTAACAAATGAAATCAACATAACAAATATATACATGTATATAACATGTATGAAATGCGTGCTTTATCATCTCCCAAATTCAATATTCATGAGTAATATAATATATCCATATTTGTCAAATCAGCATAAAGGGGTAAGTTTTATAATTCTAACTAAAATGGAGTGCACATGATGAATCTTAGATTGGGAACTAGTCCACCAAGTGCTAAAGAAATGACATCCTGATGTACATTTTGGGCCACACTTTAGTAAAACTACCAACTCTTGTTGACATATTTCACAAGTGAATTACACAGTAGAACACTTGATCAAGCTTTTTAAATTAATAATGAATATTTGATTTTGAGGTGCATGATTCAAATTTTGCTAAAAAAATTACTAACAAATATATGATTCATTTAAACAATCTTGTACAATCAAGTTTTCAATAGTTATAACTATTCATGTTTCATTCAGCAACTTTATTTTTGTATATAAACATAATAATTACTAAAATAATGTGTATCATCAAAATGTTTTAAAATTATTAAAACTATCATGAGTGAGTAATAGTAAATATGAAAATCAATTTTTGAAAAAAGCATAGTTGTTTTTCTGTAATTAAATAAAAAGTATTATAATGATAAGTGTATCATGAAATATGGAAACAGGAACCAAAAATGTGTCATCATATAACAAAATATTTTAAAAATTAAATATTTATTAAGCATAATAAGAATTTCTTAATAATGGAAAAAATCTTGCGTTAGAAATAAAAAAACTCAAATTAATAAAAACAAATAAGTTATTAAGTTATTAGAATGCTCAACATATTGAAAGTTACTTACAAAACATATTTATTTGAAATTGTTCTTAATGTGTGTTGCACAACAAATTTACTAAATACGATCATAAACCTAATACAAGGATCTACAATTTTAGAACATAAGTGCATACAAGTAACTTGTGCGGGCATGCTTTATATTGGTATAATATGCCTTTTAAAGAATTGTAAATGCTCGATACAAAAATAAAAAATACTTATGGATACATGAGTATGCTTTTACATTTATGTAGCTAGATAATAAGAAGCATTTTGAAGATCAAAATATGGTTTTCATTATGCATATGATCTTCTATAGTGTTTCACTTTATTGTTGTAACCTTTTTTATCTATTACATACAAAATATTTCCCACTTCTTAATTATTGTGATATTCTTTTCAATATTTTATAATATTTTAAAAAAAAATTATTTATTATTCAATATTTTAGTTTTTTTTTATTTCAATTTTTGACATAGACTAAAAGTTTTAGATGTTACATGATATTTATTATTTTTTTTAGTTTAAAAAATTTTATATTTGTTTTATTTTGTTGAACTTTTTTCTTTTCACTTGTTATTAATATTATTTTATGAATATTTTTTAATTCTTTAAATTTATAAAATTTTATATTTTTAACATGACTATTTTTTTATGTTTGTATTTTCCCAAGTTTGGAATTACATAAACTTTTTTTTATATCCCAAATAAATATTTTATTAAATTAAATATGAATAATTTAATAATGCAAATGGTTTTAGATTTTCAGTTTTTAATATTTTGTCAATTTCAAAAATATATTTCTCGTAATAGCATAACGAGACTATTGATTATTGAACTTGCTTTTATAATTATAGTTAATTTACATTGATAATTAACTTCATCTCTTTACTCTCAAATTTGAGTTTATATTTGTATTTTTACATATATTGTATCATTTAAATGATTCTTACTACATATGCATATGTCTTATTTATTGGAAATCTTAAATTACCTTCTTTTTTTGTGCTATTTTTGTTGACATAATATTTATATTTGTTTTACGTTTTTATTCTATTAAAATTTTAAACATTGTTTTTTTAATATTGTAAATAATATTTAATTTTTTGGATATTTTATTTCCATTTCATAGGCAAAATTTTAAAATATTCTTTAGCGAATGACTTCAAAATGCTCAATAAAATATTTTATTAAAAATATGATTCTTATTAGATAACATAGCAAAAAAGGTCATAGGAATTAAAGCATGAAATCTTTTTGCAACATCTCAAAATTCTAAAAAACTAAAAATGTGAAAACTATTATAACTAATCTCATGAATTTACTTAGTGTGCGATATAAACCAAATGGCATCACTTGCTTTTCATACAAACTAGTTTGTCTTAAATACTATCTTCCATTCATCCCTCATTATAATCCTTAATTAATCATAACCACTTTTCAAGTTTATTTTAAAAAAAATGGTGGCAATTAACATCTGACTTAAGAGGTTATCTAAAAAAAATAAGAAACCAATATTTTATTTTGATTTGATTAATCGCTAGATTATCAACACACATCTTCCATGTTGCATCCTTTTGCATGCTAAAGGCATAAGGATAGCATAGGAACTAATACTTTCATGTATAAATCTCTTTTTAAATAGGCTTTCTACCTCATGAACTAACATAGTATGAGTTTCTTGGCTTAATCGATAATAGATATGGTTTGGTAGGCTTACTTTTGGAACTAGATTGATCATTAGTTCTACGTATTATGAGTGTGGTAGGGTGTTATGTAAATCATTTAGAAAATATATAAATAGTTATTTAAAAAGCCTTATACAATAAGTGGTGGGTTTAGTATGGTGGTGACTAAGTCCTCAATTATAAAAAACAAAATTAGTCATCTTGATCAATTGTCTACTTAACCTAAGATAGTGTAATCAAGCTCAAATTCTTTATCTTTTCCTTTTTTTGTTCATCAACTTAACATTTTTTGTAGATTTATTAAGCTTAAGTGACTAGGATTTTTGATGCAGTGAAGAAATGTATAGTGTGATGGACTTTCCTTCATAAATAGAAGAAGATATGTTAGTCTTGCACTTTAAAGTCAAATCCCAAAACAATCCTTTGTCTTCTTAGGATAAGATGACTTACTTGTATAAATATGATATTGAATAAATTATCATCACTAAATATTTTCAATTTTAAGGGTACATAACATGATTACTTAATATGTATTTAGGTTAATCTATTTATGATAGAGTAGTGGTTTGGGAGTTTCAATAGAGAAACTCTTTTTGCATTATAGTCTATTACATTGATACAAGTACCAATATTGATGATAATCCTACATGATTGTTACTAAATTTTTATACTAGTACTCAAGATGTTTGCACACCTCCAGTCGTCTTGTAGTTATAGGGTTATAAGGGTGCACCTAACTATTAAAACCACTACTTTTTTATATTTTTTTAATTCTTGCACAGCTTCCTTATTAGACATTATATTTTTTTTCTTCCTTTGACTCTAGTTGTTCATTATTACTATATGAGTTTATAGCTTGGGCTCTCTTTGAGCAGTTGATGGCCACATGTTATTCTCATGGCCCGTAATATAGAAGATTCTAGATTGTGTAATTTGGAATAAGAAGGGTTTGTTTAATGAAGGGTGAAAAAAAGTGGATGATACTATAGGTTTAAGAGATTTAGAAAGTATAGTAGAGGGGATAGATGAAGTGGAAGTATGAATAGGTTAAGCAAGTAGTGGTGGTGCAAGCCTTTAAAGGGATTATAAGGCCATTTCTCTTCAAATACATTATTCTATTTTTTTCATATTGGTAGTTATATGCTACATAATCTCGAGGGTAATAACATTTTTTAAGTTAAGTTCAACTTATATACATTTCATTAAACCTATCCTAAAATAGGAGAGTATTATATGTTTGGATTCATCTATATCACAATGAAGTTTATAATCCCCAAATAGTTAATGTACTCTTTAATAGATTTACCAACTTAAAAAAATGTTTGTCATTTATCTAACAATTCAATATTATAGATTAATACAACAAACTTATTTTATAAATAAATATTAAGGTTTCCACAAGTTTGGGATACTTTCTCATAATTATTAACATATTATCACTCTAAATTTCTAAAAAAAACCTATGTATATTGAGTTTAGTCTTAATAAATTAATATTTTTTATATTAAACTTTTTGGTGCTAGTTAAAGTAATCATCCATACTAGTCTAATAGTCAATATAATTCTTAGAATTAGAATTATTATTAAAAGTAAGGGCATCTAATCTCACATTAAGGATATGCTCTCTTTCTCTCTTTTGGTGCCTCCTAAGTCTTTCATTATTTAGCTTTGAGTCATTAGAAGGTTCATTTTTTCTTCTATGGTTATGATTTGTCTTATGGATATCTTGGAGAGATTTATCAGAAGAATCATCATATCTTCTATAATTTTTATGTCTCTTATGATCTTTTTATTAGATTACTAGGTGTAGTACTTCTTTCCTTATTATCTTTTTATCTTCTAAGGTTTTATTGACATTATTGGTTTAAGAGATTTGGTCTTTCCATCTGGATAAGTTGGGCTATTGATCAGGATAGTTTCAGCACGTAATCATGGATTGAGTTTCATCTTTAATTTTGATTTGATTCTTAACTTTAGCTTGATATCTGATAAGACCAGCTATGCATTGTGATCATATAAAAGTTTGACATATGAAGATATCAAGAAATGATAATAATGAGTGATATCCTCTATTTTTATATATTTATTTTATTTAAAATAATTTTTTAATGCAAAGTAACTACAACTATAGACTACCAAAGCTGAGATGGCATGTATTTATAAAAAAATGACGAGTGATCATGGTCTCACTTCTACCAAACTACCTCGTACATAGAATTATATGGTTCTCAAGAATGATGAAAAGGAGTCATATTAGTGCTTTCATATGATCTTTTAAGAGAAAATTTGTCCAAAACCAATTAAGAGTTCTTTAGTGGACACACTAAGTAAAGGAATGTCTTTTGAAATATAAAAAAATTATTAGTTGAATTTTTTTTAAATATAATTTTTAATATTAGGTAGAAAACCATAGCTATAATCCAAAGCTAATATAGGATAAATTAAACTTTTACTACGATCTAATTTTGAATCTATGATATAGAAATTTTTAATAGATTATTAGAAACTAATAAAAGATACCATACACTAATTAGGGCTCAGTGGTGTGTGAGGTATTTTATAATTATTTAAATATTAGACTCTAAATTTGTAGCATAGAATTTTAAATAGAGTATGTGGTAATGCATTGTGAGTTAAGTATAAAATTTTACTTAGTAGTTTTAACACATCAAATCTCACTTAAATAAAATAAAGACTTTAAGAAAACCATTTTTTGAAGTACTCGAATAGATGAAAGAGCAACCTTAACTTTATATTATCATTTACAAAACAAAAGTTACCAAAAGAGTGCACCTTTTTGGTGGTGATGGCTTATATTTCCTTTGGAGTTAGCATGTAAAGTATCAAAGATTGAAAAGAGTGATGAGTTTGAGGTTTGGATTAGTGGAGATGATAATGAGGTAACAAGATGGTTCACTAGGTTCTTGAGCCTTATTATAGGGGGTGATAGTTTGGTGATTGGGTGAAAGTGTAATAATGTGGGTGAAGACTTACATGTGTTTACAGAAACATGAATTTGTTTGGTTGTTAGCTCTTTTAATAAAAGTTCTCTCATATTCGATCCTTGTCTCTTACAAGAAAAGGAAGGTTGGAACCTCTCCAACTAGAGTTGGGTACACACTCTTTGGTCACAAAGATGGATGCACACAAATAAGAGAAATTTATTTCATTAATAACTACATTATGATAAGAGAGCCTCTCTTGCTTATAGTTGAAGGAGAGCTTAATGTATGAAAAAAGCAAAAGGAAAATACACCATTTGAAAATATCATAAGCATGAAAAAAAGAGACTAATTATTTTGGAGTTAAATCAATTAAGAATCCAAAAGAAATCTTTAAAATTTTATGACATTAATTCTTAAAGAATCAACCATATTAAATGTAAAATACATAAAGAAAGATAATTTTTTAATAAAATTACATAAAAATTGATAAAAAAAAACTTTAGAATTTCATGAAATTATCTCTAAGAAGATCAATCATATTTAATACAAAATATAAAAATATATGAAAATAGTTATGACATAGGAAACATAATGCAGTCATACAATATGATGATAGAATATCAATGATGTGATTAGGATGCCAGCAGTGAAGATGACAGATGATGGCATTTGACAATAATTCAAGAGTGATAGCTAATGAGCAATAAGGAGATGGTATATTTTTGTGAAGTAGCATGTGGCCTAATGATGGTGGGAAAACAGTTGATGTTGGGTAAAGTAGTAGTCATTATGAAAAGTAAATGATTGGTGATGGAGGACAGCTACCGATAGTGAGTGATGCATAAGAACTAACATCGATGATGACATATTTTATTATAAAATTTGTTTAGATGAACGGAGAAAAAAAAGCTAAGGTAACAATAAACAAAAATGTTTCATTTTAGTCAACCGTTCTGTGGCTTTGAGTTTTATTGGGGTTGGTGAAATTCTAATGAAAATGTTTTTTCGAGCTAACACATGATGCTCGCTACATCATCCACTCCCTTCATAAGTACTCAAAAGAACAAAAATGCCTTGAACATAAACTTATGGTGCCCTTTGGGTTCTCTGTAACCTGCCACTACCATGAGCTTATTTGATATCATTCATATGAATTTTCTTAGCTCTACACAAGCTATATTTGACACCATAAGACAAAAATAATCACTTATAAGTTTCTAGTTTGCTAAATAAAAAATCATGCATGATGTATACCATAAGATCACAAAAATAAGCTACTTAAATAGTTTTGTATGATTAAAATCATATTTGTTCTCTTAAGCATAATGGTGCAAAACATACCAACATTTTTATGATATCATATCAAAATCTAAGAAAGTAATAAAAAATAAAATTGTCCTTAATAGCAAAAGCTTTCGTAGAATATACATATGGCATTACTAGTACAAAAGGCACTCAAAAAGGGGCAATTGAAATTAATGTGAAAAAGTTTTAAAAAATCACACATTAGATACCAAACTTTTTTGAATTATAATAAAAATTAGCAAAAGCTATACTAATAAATATATAGGAAATAATATGTAAATTGAAAGGTGCATCAAAAAGTTTTTTCTTTTTGGCTCTTACCAAGTGAGCCAACAACTAACACGAAGTCAATTAGGTTTAGCTTACATAACCCTTTCAATTCTTTATCATAATTAGTGAAGATGCCATTACATCACGTGCCATTTCCTTCAAATTGACACATAACCTCCTTTCTTGAGGTACATTGGGTTTGAATGCTACTATCTTTATGAGATTTCAACATGGCTCAAACCTAACCTAATGTAGAATGATATGTTAAACATATTGTTAGCTCATAAATTATTGAAAAGTATTTAGGTTCAAATTATATATATGAATAAGATCCTACTCAATGATTTTATTAATTCAAAATTGGAAATCATAGAATTGCTAAACAAGTAAGAACTTTTCCAAACGCTAGAGACTTAAATTGATCTTTGACATGAGTGATCTTTACCTAAAAGAAAAGTGATTTTAATAACCTGCACCCAAAATACTAATGTTGGTGGAGAAGAGGCAAGATGATTTTCCACTACTACTAAGATGATTTTCATGTGATTTTATCTTACTCCTCTTCTTTAAGTTCTTCCATACACATAAACATCTATTATCTAAATTCTAAAAATTTACTTATACAAATTTAATAAAAATATTTTTAGTTTGTTATCATCAAACAAAATACTATGACTAGGAGTTAATAACATAATAACTATTATATCACTCTCTCTAAGTGAGAAAGAGCTCAAGTACATTGAGTCACATTAAAATCTCTAATATTTCTTTAACATCTCCATATTTAGGTGGTGAAGCTTCTCCTTAGTAATACAAGTATCATCCGAGACATGATGGACCTATCAACATGCAAAAAAATCTTTATTATATGTGATTCAATGTTAAGTTTGTTTGATCATCTAAGCTGGCTCCACTTGATCTCAATGCTCACAATGTGTGTCTAAATGTATTGTCGGGATATTTTTACTTGGCCATGATGGTGAAGGCTCAAAGTCTCACTAAGTATTAGACATAATTTTTTATAAGATACAAGTTATTAAATGTTAAAGGTAGCTCTAATTTTATAATCTTTATATAAATCAAAATATTAATGTTGATACTTAGCCTTTATATAATTATAAATTGTCCAATATTATAGGCATGTAATATTTTAAGGGTTCTAAGTAGAGTCTCTCAAACCTAACATAAATCATTATATAATCATTTTCAACAAACTTTCTAAGTTTTCAATGAGTATTTTCGAGTTATTTATATATTTAATTATTTCAATTAATTTATTTAGTAATATATTTATGTAATAACAAAATATGGTGCATTAAAGACCCAACAAACTAAGAAGTGTTAAATCATAAGGTAAGAGAATAAAATCAGTAGGACTCTAACAAAGATTGTATGGACTCAAAACTATTGTTCTATTAATTGAATAATTTTGAATGAATATGTAGAATGCTATAAAATATTCCAAGTTTCAACGTGTTCGATTACAAGGCTACACAAAAGATTGCCTAAACTTTGATTGACTACATCTATTTGCCCCTTTATTTTTGGGATAATGAGTCCATAAAAACTTAGGTTTTGATTACTTTAGGCACCAAAGTATTTTTCAAAAGTACCTAGTAAATCTGGGATCATGCACTAAAATAATTATTTGAGGTAAGCCATGTATTTTCACAATTTAATCAAGAAATCACTTCGTAATATAGGAGGTATTTGATATCTTTTGGTAAGGTATGGAATGAGCCATTTTAGAAAACTTATCAATATGAATATAGAATCATTATTTCAAATGATTTTGAAAACTCTTAACATGAAGTCCAAACTAACTTGTTTCCATGGTCATTATGCAATAAGTAATGATGTATATGCACCTTGACTATAATTACCTAATTTAGTTGTCACACATGTTGACATTGAGAATCTATTGATGCAACTTATTTTGGGAAATCTTGACCTATGAAATCAATCTGTCACACCTCTTATTATTTTAACAAAAAAAAATATGTCCAATGAGACCTTCAGTATGAATTTATTAGACAACAAAATTCCTAAGGGATGTGTGGGATATGTAAAGTTGGGATAAGCAAAAGAAAAACCATCTTTCAAATAATAATCATCAAAAACTTTATTAATAAATTATTGACTTCATTATAAGTATGATGAAGATCTGTGCAATCACTATATAAATTCTTGACGAGTGTGATTATAATTTCAACATTGTAAAAGCATCATGTTGGATGTTGTTAATGTTATATTTTATGGCAAAGTGGTTCCATAAGCTAGCAATTTAAAATTCAATTTCCTCAAATAGTTAGCAATTGACAATTTATTATTTAGGTGCCTCCACATTAGTAAGTAATTTTTGGAAGGCTGGCTAGTACACTATACTGTGTTTTCTAACTTATGAATAAGAGAATTACTTATATGCTTGTATCATGCTTAATTGATAGTGAATTGTATCCATTCAAGTCTATTTGGTTCCATGTATGAAAATAGCACTGTTTATATCATTCCAACTTAGGAGCATGCTCCAAAACAATTTTTATTAAAGTAATTACCACTTATTTTTCTAACCTAGATAGTCTTTGAGGTGTAGACCTTCTAGCAAAGCCTTGCATTACATGCATCCTTACAATATTTCAATTTCTTAACTACTTATCCATTGTTTTCCTAGTGGAACCTAATTTATTTCTACTTGGTCAAATTTTGCTTACTCACCTAATCATTATTAGCCTATAGGAAACCATTTGTCACAATTTTACTATGTTGATAATCTTGTCAGGAAGATATGATATCATTAGAGTATAAAGTGGTATTAATTGGAGGGCAAGACTAACAATTATTAACTCTTATTAAGAGTAATTTCTTCTAGTAAATATTATTACTCTAGTATTGAAAGTTAACCACTTATTTCTTAGCTTTAAATAATGTGCTTTCAAGTTAAGGGATTGGAACGTAGCAGTATTTGAATCCTAGGAGCTCTTTGATGATCTTCTGAAGCTTCCATTTGATGTTTTTAAATCAAATAAGCAAGTTCTTTTGCAATGAATCTACAAATTTGACGTGCTCTTGAGCATAAAGAAAAATAACTTGATATTTTTAATTGACCGTTTATCACCACTTTAGAAATGGATATAGTTATCCACAAAGCACAAATGGGAGTTTGGTTGGCAAGTTCTTTGGGGGCCTCATGATCCACTTTTCCTTGTATATCTAGATCATTTAACACCCTCTTCTTAGCACATCAACCACAATGTGGTAAAGAAATGGGGATAATATCTTGGTTTAGCCAATGAGACAATTGGAAGGAATCATATTTTTTCTTATTAATAATGACTAACAAACAACGTCTACTATAAATACTCATGATTGGATTAATAAATTAACTATCAAACTTAAACGTGTGTCGTATGCGTTTAACAAAACCCTAAGATATACTACTGAATACTTTTCTAAAGTTTAGCTTGATAATAGAGTTATTACCTTGGATCTTGTGATTTAAATAATTAAGTAGTTCTTATGCAAGATATTTTTAGTGAATTCCCCTTAGTAAAAGATGATTGGTCCATCGAGATAATAGTGAGTAGGAAACACTATATGCTAACTACTAAAAATGTAGTATTTTCTAGAGGAAATTATAAAAACAAATTGTTCTAAAATCTTCAAAAGATGTACTACAATAAGTCTTTGGAAGGAAGATAATATTGGTACTAGTGAATTCTTTAGGTGATGGGCAATCGACAATAAAAACAATGATAGCATCATAAATGTCATCTTGAATTATGGTCAAACAATGCTTGTAAATGAAACCATTCAAGCAATCAAATCCATGAGAACTTAATGAATTGATCCAAAAAATAATTTATTATATTTTCTCCTTGTTAGCATGCTGAATCAACATCATAATACATAGTGAGTTTAAGCAAAATAAAGCAAAGCACCTATTTAGTAGGGACTAGTTAGAGGTGAAGAAATTCATGACATATTTAGCAATTGAATCCTCTTTTGAGACCCATCTCCCACTTGAATCTTTAATTTATGTATTAAGATCCCTTTTCATATTATTGACCATTGTGTGGAAGAAATTAGCGCTTTTATCACCATCCTTGAGTCACACAATAAATGTCTTCTGACTCTAATACATCTCCTCTATTTAGCAACCATGATGAGCTGATCCAAAGCTTTGTTAGTTCCAACCTTGATAACTCATCTATAAATCTTTGAATTTGTTTTCCTTTTCATAATATGTTGTTCTGATAGTTCGATCTTATAAAATATATTATTAAATTATGTTTTATTTTATTCTTTAAAGAGACCTTTATCTCTCAATTGCTTGTAAGCTAGGGCCTTCATTTCTGATCTAGCAATTGGAAGACTCCAATCTAGGCAACCACTAGATAGAATTCTAGGCCTTCACCCCAAGTTCATTGGGATCTTTGTTTATTAGTATTAGATTTAATTATTGATGGAGAAATGATCGATATGGGGAGTGGTCTAATAAGATATTGTTCATTTGTTGAACCATTATAGTAGAAAATTCTATGAACTAATCATGATTCAATAGGTATAACATGTAACCTTGTGAAGCAATTGTTCTTCATTTTCATTAATTAGCATTATAAGTATTACTACTACAACGCCCATATGTTGATAGAAATGTTGCCCTCGAAATAGTGAAAAATGTGCATCCTTTAATAATGTCCATTTTTCTATCACTTACAAAATCTTCCCAAATTTCAATTAACTTAATTTTTGTCATTTTGTTCATGTTATTAAGGCATCACGATACTATAGAACTAATTGCACCCTTGATGTTAAAAATGAAGAATTTATTAATCACAATAGGTGATATTTGCATTATGAGATTCCTAAAGGCTTCTCTTGGTCTTTTTCTAGCAAATTAATTTTTAACATTCCATTTAGTTTCTTTTCTTATTAACTTTAGTTTGGTAACCACTATAAAGCCATTATATTCTATCTCAAAATGCTTAAGTACCTTTGCTTTAACCTGGGGATCCTTATTAAGGCTTTTGAGAGATTGAATCTCCACTTATTGTTTAAGCTACACATCCTTCCTTTCTTTCATGTTAGATTTAAATGTTTTACTCTTCCTTTAAAATTTCCCATTGAAGTTGATCATAAAAATGAAAAAATAGATGATCCATTATAAAATTAGGTTGTTTTATTAAGTGTTAATGGCCTGTGATGTAGTGGGAGGAGTTATTTCTTTCAATTATAGGGGCAAGAGTGTTTCAAGCATGTTAAGATCTTTCCATGCCTTTATGAATTTCAATACCCTTACTTTGCCTTATTGATTTTCATTCATTAGCCAACCATTAGATGTCCACATTGATGATTAAAAAAGTTGGATGTTTCACATTACTTATTGCTTAACTAATTTGAATTTTCTCATCTTCACCATTTCTTAAAAATAAGGGTCTAAAACTTTTTTGTTTCTTACATTAGGCCATTGAGCATCCTTGTTTAAAATTGCATAAATAGCATTCGAAAAATTTTAAGTAGTTCAATTTTTTTCCAAAATCCATTATTAGTCCCAATCTTTACAGAGACTCTAATATCTAAAGGAAGACCTTTTACAAGATTGACAAATACATAGGCTACAGTCCCATCGGGCCTTGTTAAGTTGAATTATGTAGAATGTACTTCTAGTGGGTTCTTGACTATTGACATGATTGAAAATACGTACTACTAGTGGACCTGATGGATTCAAAGGTTCTTCAATAAGATCGACACTAGAGCATTCAAAGGTTTAATATTGAGCCAAAACTTTGGGAAACTTTTTAAATTTCTCATTTGAAAGACTATGATTTTCCAAATATTGTACATCTAGTACCAAATGTTGTCCAATTCTATTGAAAATCGTAAGAGCACAAGTCTACCACATCATGGTAGATCCAAAGAAGCTAATTTTTTTAATTCTTAGTCTTAGTAATTCCATGTTGGGTCATCCAAGTGAAAACATAGCCTATTAGATTGTGTTTGAAGGGAGAATCCTTTTTGGAAGCAAAGTCATCATTGAACATGACGTCTTTTTCAAACACATTGGCATTATTATGTTTGGGTAGGATGGAGAACTTATCCAGATACACCATAAAAGAAATTCCCTGAGGAAAACACACTCATAATGCCTAAAAATAATGGAATAACCCCATAATCATGTTGCAAATTTGAACATGCTCACACCAAACATGAAAAATGTTGTCGCCTCATTATCACTTAGATTTTTATGATTGATGTTCTTTAGAAATGCCATGTCAAAATGCATTTCTTTTCATTAATTTGATATTAATAATGCCTAAAACAAATGAAATAAATATCTACAAATTGTTAATTTAAAAATTATTAAATTAAAACTTTTTCACAAAATTGTGCATTTTCCTTATGCACTCCTCAAGTTTGGTCATATGTCTTCAAATATCAACTTGCTTCCTTATGCTTCACTGTGCTCCTTTCTTTTGATATACAACTTACAATTCATTTGAGGTTTCAGCATTAATCTTAAGTTAATGAGCTTCTTGCATCATGTGAATTGTGGTTTGGCAAAAGGGATGATGAATTACTATAAAAACGTTTGGTTTCTTATAAAAATATTTTAAAAAATATATAAAAGTCTTTTTAATAAGTTTGAACAAATTACTAGAAGTAATTTTATACATATTTTCATTTTCTTTTAAAGTACTTTAATTTTTATTGAATAATCCATTTTTGTGGTTGAGGAATCATGTTGCACTTATTAAGAAAATATTCATTATCAAAGTAATCTAAATTATTTTTTGAAGCATTATCATAATAAAATGGCCCAACGCCAACTAAAAAGGTTTTAGACCAATCTAAATCATCCTTGTTGTTTATCATCTAAGCTGCTGATCCTATTTCTTTGAAGCAAGTAGCCAAACAATACGATGATGAACTCCATAACCATACATTTTAAAATGAATGATCAGTGTCATCATATTTTTTTAAACTTTTTTGACCATATTTGTGCGATAGAAAGAAATTAAGAAAGGTGAAGTGAATTCAAAAAAATCCCTTAATTATTCAAATGAAATGCAAAGTTTTATGTAATGTTTAATAAAACAAATGTGCCTAATTAAGGTCATTGAACTAGTCCTTACTTTAGGTTGATTAAGAGGATGAACAGGCCAAAGAATCAAAACATACCAATGATGAGCTTCTAGAAACATGCCATGTGATTGAATTAATAAATAGTTCCATTTGTTATTGGATCAAATAACCAACACATTATTAAGAAAGTGATGGCTTGTTTCTCACTCTTTACCCATCAAATTCCTAAAGAGAAAAAGAAATTTCATTGGTAACTTCCAAATTCAAAATTTTACCATTGTATTAATAATACAAAAAAAAATTTTATGTAATTTTAATACAATTTAAACTAAATTTACTTCAACAAAAGTAGTCAAAATTGTATGTCTTTCTTTTGTATTTTTGTTAGAACCAAGCTTAGGTTTGAAAACATAACCTTGAAATGGGTTTGATTTGTGTTCTTTTGGAAAAGGAAAACTCATTGTCTTTAATATAAGAACAATAGGTATCATGTATTAGAATTGAGATATTCTATGGAAATGGTTTTCCCTTGAATGAAATAAGCCATGTCAAATAGGTTCATTATGTTGGCCCAAAATATGACCTGTTTGGCATGAGCTACAAAGCCCTAGGAAGTTTATGAGAATTAAATTATTTTGAAAAAGTTAATAAAAATGATAAAATTTTTTGGTTTGTTTTCCAAGAATTTTCTTCTTGTTTTTCAACCCCAATTTTCTAGTAATTTCCATAACAACAAATCCAAGATGACCCTAATGAACTTATTAAGGAGTTTCTTAAGTTTGATTATGAAAGGATTCATTGGATGAATTTCTTTATGATCACTCAATAAATATATGGATATTTCTCCTTATCATTTTTAAATAAATATTTGAAACTTTTTAGAATTTTTTATGAATATAGAATGTTAAATGAATATGATTGCTAGCAAATTGATCTAATTGGTTTACTATTACATAGCCTTCTCTGAATATGTGCTAGAGTCGAATCGCTTTACATAGAAATTAATTCAATTTTTTCAAAAGGATTAACATACACAAACAGATCTAATTCTTTAGCAAATCATTACAAGGATTGATTTACTTTTTAATTCTACAATAATTCTCTATAAGCTTAGATTGTCACTTAAGTTTAAAAAAATAATACTATTATGGATTAACTTCTATATTTATTTTAGATCCTTCATAATTTGACAATGCACTGCTTGCCTTACCCAAGTGGTCTTCGATCACACAACCACAACCTACAATGCATTGGTTCCCTATACTCAATCAAATAGTAAGTAATTTGAGAAAAGTTAGTGTTAAGGGAGTCCACTTAACCACTTTAGTTGTTTCGCATTTGCTCCTAGAAAGCAGAAGAAGCAATGAATATTTCACCAATTGAACATTTATTGACCTTCTCTACATGATTAAATTAAAATTGAAAATGACATAGATATTATGTTGAACTCTATTTATCATAGAATTTATCGAGATTTTTTGCTATTCTTTAGTTTTAAATTTTTTAACTTCCAGATATTGCAACGTATGATAGATGGAAGAACCTAAGATACACAAATAGCTATAAAGTTTTTGTCACTAGAATTCCACCATTGTAGGAGCAATTTAAGAACCATTTCATGTTGGCTATGATTAATGCCATGGATCATAGAAAAATGATTCAATAAATTTGTGCAGCTTGGAAAATCCATAAAAGTAAGAATTTGAGAGCCCCTATATGCCTAGAAAGTCCATTTGCCTTCAAATTAAAATTCAACTTTCTCCAATTGTTAGCAAAATGTAATAAATTTATAAGTGCCTCTATATTAATAATGAAAACTTTGAAGGTAGATGACTATTGCTCTAAAGGAACACATTCTTTGCATTTTCTATTATATTAATAATATTATTTGAAGGATAGAACATCATTAGTATATAGAGTGGAATTAATTATAGGACAAGGCTAAGAATCCAAACTACCATTAAGAGAAATTTTATCTTCAAGCATGTTTTGTTAATGTAGTTTTGTAAGTGAACAACCAACTTCTTACCTTTGAACATGGTGCTTTCAAGTAAAGGGATTGGATTGTAATGTCTTTTGCATCTTATGAGCTTCCTGATGTTTTTGCCTACCTGCGTTTCTTTTATTTACTCTCAATAGATAAAATTGTTTGCACAATAATTTCCAAATGTGATGAATCATAGAGCTCAAAGAATAATATATTGATATTTTGAATGGATTTTTTTCACTTATTGGTATTAGCACTAATGAATTATCTAAGTAATAGGTTTGCAATAGGAGAGTCATTGATAGCTTCATAATTTTCATCTTGAACAACAATGCTTGTAAAATAAATTATTAAACACATCCAATTTAAAAGAACTTGAAAAATCCCAAAAAAAATATTTTTTATATTACCACAATACAAATTAGCTAAATTAGTATCATATTCTTTTTTAGTGAGTCTAAGAATAATAAAGCAAGTGAGAGGTGAAGCAAGCCACATCATATTTGGCAATTAAATCCTTTCTGAGATCCAACTCCCACTTGTATCTTTACTTCATTATGTATTAAGCTTTCTTTGCCTATTTTTGGCCATTATGTGGAAGAAAATTTTGCTTTATTACCTTCCTTGGGCCACATAGTACTTGCCTTCAACCTTTTAATACATCTCCACCATTTTAGTAGCCATGAACAACTTATCTTTGGTTTGGTTAACTCACAACTTTATAACTCTTTTATCACTTGTTAAGGTTTTTTTTTTGTAAAAGTGGCTCTTCTACTTCTTGAATTATCTGGAATATATTACAAAATTGAGCTTTCTTCATGGCCAGTTTTATGTCTCCTCATTTTGTAATCTTGGGCCCCTATTCCTAAATGAACAATCAGAAAACTCTAGTTCTAAGCAAACACTGGATAGAATTCTACGCTTTTAGTCCATGTTCTTTGAAATTTTAATTGTCATTGAATATATCTAATTCTTGAAGGAATGATAAGAAAAGGGAGTAGTCCAATAAGATCTACTTCATATGTTAAACCATTGTATTAGAATTACTTTGAGCTAATCATGATTCATTAGGGCTCTATTAGAAGAGTGATATTTAAGTTCTTGAACCATTGTAATGACATAACATCTCCCTACCATTCAAAGAAAGACAATTAGCCTCCATCATCAATCTTAAATCCCACCAAAGATCTCTTCTATTAATGAAATAGTTCATGGTATACACGAAAGGGTAAGACCTCATTTATGTATCATGCTTTATAACCATGTGAAGACATTGTTCTTCATTTTTATTATTTGTCCTTGGAAGTCATACAACTAAGACACCCATACATTGTTAGAGATGTTCTTACAATAGAAAATATTTAGCACCATTGAATGATGTTCATTTGTTTATTACTTTCAAAAGGTTCCAAAAATGAAGTTAACTTAATGTTGTGAAATTTGACCATGTTCCTAAGGCATAAAGCTTTTGTAGAATTAACTACCCCATTAATGTTCAAAGTTAGGATATTATTCATTACAATCTATAATGTGAGTATCTTGAGATGCCTAAAGTTTTTTTAGGCCTTTTTATGGAAAATCAAATTTTTGCATTCCATTTAGTAGCTTTTCATCTTGACATGTGATTGGTAGCCACTATAATGCCATCTTGGTCCATCTAAAAAAGGTTAAGTGCCTTTTCTTCTTGCTAGAGATCCTCACAAGAGCTTTCGAGAAATTGAATGCCTATTTGATACCACTTATCATGCCTCATCTACAAGCATGTTTGGCTTGGTGGCATGTGAAATCCATGCACATTCTTTTAAGGGATTGGGTGACACAAAATCTACAAGTTTTATGCTTTGGGTCGATGGTCGAATGTATCTCTTGAAAATTAAAATATTTTATTTTTTGCATTAAAATGTGTATCGAACCCTTATATAAGGAGGTAAGAATGATGAACAAAAGAGGGAGAAGTTCTTGGAGAGATCAATCTTCATATGCTAGCACAAGTTACTTCATTAACACAATAAATAGAAGTTTTAATAGAGATGGGGTTAAAAAATTGATATAATCCATCACAAATTTTAAAGAAAAATCACCATGCAAAGAAAATGTTTCTAAATCAGTGACAATTGGGGATACATTTGAAGATGCCATCATTAATATTCCTATTCAATTCCTTAGAATGAATAAAGTGTGTTCAAGTTCGATATACCCTGTTAATGATGGTACTGTCAATGCAAAAGCATTAGATACCTAATTACATCAACTTGAAACCTATTTCTCCCTATACAAGTACTCTTCATTTGACAAAGTATTATATACATGATTGAAAATGTTGAGCCATGCATTGGCTTAGTTGAATGTAAATTTAAGAACTCATTTGGATATAGGGCTAATATGATGTCTATTTAAGAAATTAATTTGAGAAAAATTTGATCCCATAGTTTGTGTATGAATGGTAGAGGAAGTAACTTTGTCTCTAATATTGAGAAGTGTAAACAATCTAAGATTGCAACATTAAATCTCAATGACAAGATATAGTATTAAGGATATCTATTACAAAGATGTAGACTTTATCTATGTACTTCTAAGGTCTTTATTATCCTATTGCTACATAACTAACCTTTTTCCTATACAATCTTTATATACGAAATAAATTTATAATGGTTATTGATATAATTTCCATTGAAAGGAAGAATAAAAATATGGAACCAAAGACATAGCATTTCACACTTTTGGAGGATGACACTAATATAATGAACTGACAAAAGAGGAGAGATTAATATCAAATAAAGTGAATGATAGCCACAATAATAATTGCACCATTTACAAGTCGGAGTCACAAAAATTGTACCCATTACAAAAACCAAGGCCACATATGAGAAAAATGTTGGATCTTTTACACTAATCTTTTCTTAGACACATTTAAGAAAAATAAGGAAAAAATATCTTCGTTGCAACTAAAATTGATACTATTCATTAGGGTTGACAATAAAAAGATAAGACTCTATGTCTTTTGATAGGGCCAATAGAGGTTATAATTAATGAAATTATTATAGGAAGAGTGGAGTTCTTTTTAACCTATATTCATGTTGACGAGTTGGTGAATGCTATCATAGAGACTAGCACTTAGAAAATTTGATCTTTAAAGGCTTTGTGGAGAAACTCTACTTAGAAAGTGGTATTTATCCAAAACCTATTCTCATTGGTTGAGTCAAAAAGCCTCTAAAGTAAGAGTTTATTGATAATATAAGTTTAATTTTAAAATCACTTAAGAATATATTGGTAAAGTTGTCCATGAAGCAATTCCATTAGACAATTGCCATATCATATTTGGCTAGTCATAATTTGTGGAATCAAGAAGATATATACTATTATTAAGCTGAATAGTATGGATTCATAAAGAATGGATAGAAATTTAATATAATATGGAACAAAGCAAAGTTAATAGTAGATATTATTGCTGTAGGCCAAGCAAAAAGATTAAAAAATAAAAGTTAAAATTATATGTTATTTTAATTATACATGAGAAGCTGAATATTGGCTCCACAAATATAGTAATTTTCCTCAACAACTTAAGAAGATGCTAAGAGAAAATTATACAGCATTTACTAAACTAAAAGTGCAATTGGCAAATTGTGCTATGAAGGATTAGATTAACTTTTATCAAATCAACACTTATAAACATAGATATGTATCATAACCTAGTAGTAAAAAATGAAGTGATTAATAAGAAAGTCATAGAGTTATTAAAGAATAGAGTACTCAAGCTTACTAATTCACCATTTGGCTCTCCAGCTAAATTAATGCAAAAAGGATGGAAGTTGGTGCATGTGTGTGGATTGTGGAGCTCTCAACAATATCACTTGTATGAACAAGTATTCAATGAAAAATTAATGATCTATTAGACCAACTAAAGCAGGCATGAGCATTCACTAAATTAGATGTCTAAGCAAGGTATAATCAAGTACATATTATAGAAGGAGAAACTTTGAAAAAAACCTTTAAAGCTCTACAAGGATTTTATGAGTGCCTAGTTTTGGTGTTTGGGTTGTGCAATGCTCAAGAAACAGTCACGTGACTAACGAATGGCCTTCTATTCCCTTAGAAGATTTTATTGTTGTTTACCTTGACGATATTCTCATTTACAGTAATACACATGAAGGATATATAAAGAATTTATTGAAGGTGTTCGCTATATTACAATCGCAATATTTATATTTGAATGAGAAAAAGTGTGATTACGTAAGGGAAACCATTTTATATTTCGGATATTAAGTTGGAACGGGTTAAATAAAAATTGATAAGGAGAAGATTAATCCAATTAAGAAAGGGTCTAAGCCTCATGATGTTACCATTGTTAGGGGCTTTCATAGAGCTTGTTAATACGTAAGAAAATTCATCAAAGGATTCTTTGAGAGAATAGCACTATTTGATGCATTAACTTGCTGACATCTAAAATTTGAGTAGATTGAATTACATCAATAGACATTTCGATAATTATAAGAGGTAATTTGTGAAGCATCAGTTCTAGCTCTACCAATCTACAACATCCATTTGTGATTCAAGTAGATGCTTTAAGGTAAGTTATCGAGGTAGTTTTAAAGGAATAAGGCAAGACACTAGCATACTATTCTTAATTACTACTAGGAGAATAAAAATATCAAATAAATGATAAAGAGCTGATTTGTTTACATCAATCTATAAAACATTAGAGGACATATACCCTTATAAAACAATTCATGATTTATTCAAATCGTTAGCCACTCCAATATTTGTAGACTCATTCAAAGCTAAAACTTATATGACACTTCAAGTGGTTGTCATACATAAAATAATTGAGCCTTATTATTAAATATAAAAAAGGCACTTTGAACAAACTTGTAAATATGCTTTTATGACCTCCTTCAATCTTACAATGTTTCACAACTATTATGCAAATTTAACCTATAGAATTTAAGAAGCAAGTTATGAAGTACAAAGATGACCTTAACTTTCACAAAATTTATCAAGGGACAAAATGTGGTTAATACTAAGAGTATTTTATCAAAAATAAAGTGTTGTACATCAAGATGGTGATAAAAAATGATGCATAAGTGTACCTCAAATTACCAAGGTCTTGAGACACATTGGAGTTTCAAATACCACTTTTAATTCTAAAAGGTATGCCTATTGACCCCACATGAATTTAGATGTTAAGAAATTTTTTGTCAGGTGAATTCTTTTTGTTGTATCAAAACAATCAGGTCATAAATAAGAGTTGTATATACTACTACTAGTATTGACAAGTCGTTGGAATAATATCTTAATAGATTTTATCAACTGTTTATCAATGACTTCATGAGGACATAATTAACTATTTGTAGAGGAAAATAGAATTTCCAAGCTGGTTAGAGTAATGTCATAGAAATAAGGGATTACAAGTGAATAAGTAATTGTCTTTTTCTTCCAAAAAATATGCGTACCATTGATGGTTAGAGTAATGTCATATTGTACATTCGATTAAGCTATTTTTTAGCTCTTTAAGATAGAAAATAAATCAAGAAATGAAAAATTATATATTATAAAGAAAAAAAAAGTTCATGAATCTTGAATCAAATCTTGAAAAAGCATTTTCAACTTTTATATACAATTATTTTATCCAAAGTTTTTACAATCAAAAATTAATTCTATCTTGAAATTAATCAATCAATCTTGAAATAAAAAAATCAATTATTATTGTAGAATTATTATTAATTTGCTTTATAAATAACAAAAAAATAAAAAAAATAGGTTCTATCTTTATGCAACTATTTTACTTTTATAAAATCAACTAATATTGTAAAATTATTAACAATTTTTAAACATAACTTTAAAAATTCAAAAAAATAGATTCTATCTTTATATAACTATTTTACTTTATCATAATACATGTATCAAACTTTATTTAATCGCATGTTTCAATCTCACTCACTTAAACATTTTTCATCCAAAGTATTCAAAACAAAAAGAACCCTACAATGCATGATGCAATAAAAGAACTGATCATTAGTTTAGAAAGATGAACAAACCCTAATTAAACACAAATCTTAAGAAGAAAAAAGAAAGAAAGAGTAAAAGATGCATACGTAGCCATACTAGCTATGGAAAAAAAAACTAAACCAGCATAGCGCATTAATCAACTGCATACGAAACCACAATCTTCATCCAGCTAAAGCCCCAGTTTGAGTTACAGCTTGAAGGAGAGGAAGAACAAAGAAAGAAAGAACGAAAGAAAATAAGAAGAACAAGAAGGCGAAGAAGAACTAGAAGAAGGAGGAGAAGAGTAAAAGAAGATCAAGAAGAAGGAGGAGGAGAAGAAGAAGTAGAAGAAAGAACAAAGAAGAAGATGAAGAAGAAGAAGAAAGAAAGAAAGTAGAAAAACAAAGTAAGAAAGAAGAAGAAGAAAAGAAGAAGAAGAAAAGAAGAAGATGATGAAGAAAAGAAGAAGAAGAAGAAAAAGAAGAAGAAGAAGATGAAGAAAGAAAGAAAGAAAGAAAGAATAAAGAAAGAAATAAGAAGAAGAGGGAGAAGAAGTAGTTGAAGAAGAAGAACAAGTAGTAACAGAGGAACAAAATAAAGAAGAATAAGAAGAATTAGAAAGAAGGTAAGGATGAAAGAAGAAGAAGAGGAAGGGGTAGAAGGAGAAGAAGCAGAAGAATGGAAAGGAAGAAAGAAAGAGGAAAGAATAAAAGAAAGAAAGAAGAAGAAAAAGAAGTTGAAGTAGGCAAAGAAGAAGACGATGATGAAGATGATGAACAAGAAGAGAAAGAACAAAAGAAAGAAAGAAACAAAAAATAGTAGAAGAAGAAGAAGAATATAAAGAGGAAGAAATTAAGATAGAAGAAGAAGAAGAAAATGAAAAAAGAGGAGAAGAAGAAGAAGAAGAGGCAAAAAACAAATGAAGAAAGAAGAGAAGGAAGATGAAGGAGAAGAAGAAGAAGAAAAAATAGATGAAGGAGAAAGAAAGAAAGAAAGAAATAGAAGGAGAAGATGTAGTAGTAATAGAAGAAGGAGAAGAAGAAGAAGGAAAGTGATGAAAAAGAAAAAGAAAGGCAAGAAGAAGAAAAAAAAGAATGAATGATTGAAAAAAAGAAAGAAGAAGAAGAAGATGAAGAAGAAGCTGAATAAAGAAAAAAGAAAGAAAGTAAGAAGAGGAAGAAGAAGAAGAAGAAGAAGAAGAAACATGGGAATAAGAAAGAGAGAATGAAAGAAAGAAGAAGGAGAAGAAGAAAAAGAAAAAGTAGAAGTCGAAGAAGAAAGAAAGAAAGAATTAAAGGAAAAAATAAATAAAGAATGAAGAAGAAGAAGATGAAGAAGAAGAAGAAGAGAAAGAAGAAGCAGAAAAAGTTGAAGAAGAAGATGATGATGATGATGAGCAAGAAGAAGAAGAATAGAAGAAGAAGAAGATGGAAAGAAGTAGAAGAAAAAAAGAAAGAAAGAATGAATGAAAGAAAGAATCAATGAATGAAAGAGAGAAGATGGAGAAGTAGAATAAGAATAATAAGAAGATGGTGATGATGAGGAAGAAGAAGAAGATTAGGAAGAAGTGGAACAAGAAGAAGAATAAAGACAAGAACATGGAAGATAAGTTGAAGAAGATGAAGGACACGAAGAAGAAGAAGAAGAAGAAGAAGAAGAAGAAGAGGAAGAAGAAGAAGAAGAAGAAGAGGAAGAAGAAGAAGAAGAAGAAGAAGAAGAAGAAGAAGAAGTATAGGTTGAAGAAGAAGAAGAAGAAGAAGAAGAGGAAGAAGAAAAAGAAGAAGAAGAAGATAAAGAAGGAGGGGAAGAAGATGAAGAAAGAGAAGAAGAAGAAGAAGAAGAGGGGAAATTTCCCATCCTAAAACACATATAATCATGATATTAGAATATTGAATAAATGTTAGTGAGCAATGTAGGCCATGTTCGATACCACTTTTATGAAGAAGGGAAATTGCATGGAATGAGAGTATTATAGTGTAGTGAGCAATGTAGCAAATTGTGGATATTAATTTTAGTGAAGAAAACTTGGTGTTTATAACATACATCATCCGGAAACGTGGAATGAGAGTATTATATAATTATAGCTTGCATACAATCATATTGTGCATGGATTGATAAATATGCACTTTTTAAAGCTTGTTTGTTAATCCTACCCCAAAGCTTCCTACACTTGAATTTCAAGATGCAACAAATAGAAGAATTTAGAAGTGATATTAAACAAAAAGCTGCAAACTTTCTTGATATAATACAAGAAATATATTTCAATGCCAAAAGACAACAACTAAAATCATAGAAGAAGTATAAGGGAAGACTGACAAACATAAAGTTGAAAAGATGTTTACAAAAGATTACCTTATTTTGCTTTATATTTTAAAGGAAAGATTTTAAAGTACATTGAAAGAAGATAAGACTAATACGATATAGTCTTTTCAATATAACATAAAAAAATGAATGATAATACTTATCTGGTTGAGTGACCAGGATATATGGAAATGTTCTTAATAGTGAATATGGTTAACTTGAAGGCTTATGAGCCATTTGTGTTTGATGAAGAACATCAAAAACACTTACCACCAATGAATGACTTTCTAAAGAATAATGTTAAGATCTAAAATTAAGATATCATCATCTAAGAAGGGATCATTATGATAAGGTGTAAGGCCTAGACTTCATACCAAATTGTGAAGATGGGAAAAAACTTTAGTTCTACAAAATGTATAGCTTGGAGAAAGGTTAGTCATTATTCCCTCATGTTTGTTTCAAATAATAATAAAAAAACAAGAACTATAGGATCTAGTCAAGTTGACCAAAGAAACTCAAAAATAAGCCTAAACTAGATCGAAGAGTTGTAAAAAAATACAAGTGTTACGACTCACGTCGAAATGAATAGTTGTCTTATTTATGCTTGACTTCAAGCACCACATGTGCTTCACTCCATATTTAGTGCTAACCTGGTTTATGTGCACCACATATGAATAGGAGATGGAGCAACCCCCACACATATATGAGCATGCTTTAGGTTGGTATATATGTGGGTCATGTGTAGGATATGTACCACCTGCTATGCCTTGCCTATGCTCATGTAGTGCTAAGTGGTGCATCCAATTCAAGTGTATCATGGGCTTTGACATGTAAGTATGGAGCCAATGATTCAAAAGTTTGTAAATTGTAAACTTTTAATCAAAGGACAAATGTTTCTTGTAGAAATTAAAATGTTATGTCTTTTGTAATAAAATATTCCAATATAAAGAAGAAAGAATTATGAAAGAAGAACTTGTAGTTTTCAATTTTCTTGTGACAAAAGCTTTATTCATCTTCTCTTGATTACTTAGTTTCTCACCATTTTGTACCTTCAAATTTTTCTATTTTGACTAGGGGAACAAGGTCTACTGGTGAGAGCTTAAGGTGAGAAAACCTCATAGAAAGATTAGCGGCTCATTGTATTTGTTAATATAGTTGTTGAAGAGATGATTCATAATACATTGTAGTTTTCTTACTAAGTATTGATGTTCTACAATATAGTTAAGGAAGTTATTTTTTGACATGTTGAGGGAGTAGAACTTCTTACATGTTAAGGTACTTATGATACCATTATCAACTTCTATTCCCTTACATTTTGTCATTAACATACTTTCATTATCCAAACTTCTGGTGTGTATACTAAAGACTACCAAAGTTTGGGGTTTCACATTGCTTATTACTTGATGAATTGGAATTAACTCTTCCTCACCATTTCTTGCAAACATCTAGAACATTTTTTCGTGTTGCATTGGACAATTAATCATCTTTTTTGCAAAAATTTGGATAATAGTTTGGAAAATTTTTATTGTTTAATATTCTTTTATAGACTATTATTATTGCAAATCTATCTAAAGATTTCAATATGTGAAGAAATGTGTTTAGAAAGATCGATCTTTGTGTTTATTCGTGCCCCATAACACCTCGTTAAGTTAACTATTCTAACATCTACATTTAATGGGTTGTTGACTATTGACACAATTGAGAGTAGGGTTAACTTGTTGACAAAGTGGATTGGGAGGCAGTTCAATGAGATCTACACTATAGCACAAATTGGTTAAATTTTGAGTAAAAAATGTAGAAGCCATTTGATGATTCTCATTTGAAAGTATACAATTTTACAAATTCTTACATGCAGCATAAATGTTATCTAAGTCTAGTGAAATTCTTAAGAGCATATGCTTTATTTATCACAATAGATCCAAAGAAGTTAAATTCTTTAGATTTCAACTCTTAGGAACTCAATGATGTGTCTTGAAAGTTAGAACATGGCCAATTACGATGAGTTTGAAGGGTGCAGCCTTTTTGGAGATATCATCATCATTTTAACATGACCTCTGGTACACACTTTAAAAAAAATTGTATTATCTTGATTAGAGAATTCCCTGATTCGCAATAAAAGAAGGACCATGACTCCATTGCATACATGAAATCTACCTAGTATAGAAGAGGATCATCCCAACAAGAGAATAATCCTAAAATCTCATTTGAGATGTCTTCTTACTCCCACCAAATTTGAAAAAGAGCATATTTATGAAATGTTATTTTTTTATTATTACATTCCATTTCAATCTAGATTTATCATATGCAAGTCATATGTTGCCACTATTTATATATATATATATATAATCATTTTTTGCCTTTGTTTATTATCAAGTGATCTGGTAGGCACTCTTAGCTTTTTCTTTAATAATGAGTGTCACCAAAATTAAATGAATCATGTTATCAAAAAATACCTATAATTTCTAATATGACAAAATACAAAACACTATCATGCTAAGAATCCAATAATTTTTCTCAATCACAAGGCCAAAGTATAAAAATAATATCCATAAAATTAGTAAACCATTCAAACCTAGTCTACTCCATGGCAACACAGTTTAGCACTATCAAAGCTTGATTAAAAATATAATAACTAATTATTAATTCTAATAACACTGTTTGATACAATCCAAATCTAATAAAATATAATTGATGATAAATAAGTATCAAATCTACAACTATTAAAGGTGAAACAAAGAAGATGAATCATCTAACTAATGCACTCACTCTAATAATCTTCAATTTTGCTTCTCAAAAGTTTTGACTCCTTAATCCTAAAAAAATATAAATGGGTGACCTAGGAGACTCAATAGGGAATCTTTGAACTATGCTATTAAACTAACATGTAGTAGCAAAAAAATATGAATGAAATAATGGAGTAAATCTTGTAAACTAATAGCATAATATTTTTACTATTATAATTACATCATCATCTACCAGTAACTCAATATCTATTTTCTTTTACTATGACTAATTGGAAGCTTATTGTCCACTTATTGATGTAACACACTTTCTTATCCAAAGTAAACATGACAAGTCCTACACTTCTTTCACATCATGTAATCGAATACTCCTTGAGAAAATACTAATCACATGGGCCATCCCTTTAAGGTTCTATGGGTCCTTACAGTCATAATTACTCCCCTAAAAAGCATAGCACATTGCATAATTCCTTAATGGACTAAATGTGCAAATATTGTCTCCTTGAACTATTTATATAATGGCTTCTTACCAATTCTAAAGATTTTCCCATAATCTAATATTCCTATTGTTGGCGTAAGCATTCATGTATAACTACTCTAGGTCAATGAAGTAGGATAACTAAATTGTCTATCTTTTAAGTGAGTATGGATATTTAAATGCCTACTATGTCAAAATGCCTTACAAGTTTCAAAAAATCTTAAATGAACTAGTTAAAAAAGTTTAGCCCATTTTTCTATACTGATTATGTCTAGGACCTTGCATCTCAAAGTTAACATAGTGTCAACATGCTCTTCATTTTTCCCATAGGTTAATTAAATATTTAGTTGATTAGCTTTACAACTAAGTTTAGAATCACACTAATATCACTAGGAACCTTTATGACTCTAAAGTAACCCTTAATCATCATACCCATCCTTGAGCCCCATGAAAGCTACCATGAATGCCTTACATCACCAATGAAGGTGTCATCATGTGGCTTAAGAACATAAATAAAAGCACTTGTGGTGTTTTCCAAAGGACGTACTCGACATAAAGGTGGCCAACATCATTATCTTATTGCTTGTTTTATAAAATGTAACACATTCTAATGTCTTATTACAATTTGCATAATGGTTCATCGATGGCATTTCCTTAGTAGATCAAAAGGATCTTCTGTTATAGCTTCCTTTTCTATAGATTATTTTTATGTCGTTTAGCTTGATTCCAAGTCTAAGTTTACCAACATAATCATATTCAAAGTCCTTAAATTTTAAATTTAACTTTATTAAGAATTGTTAATTATCCATAAAACATTTACTTTAATGTCCAACCTCATCTTTAACACTTATTCTAAGGCTTTAAACAAAGCTCACCAAGGCTTCCCAACTAGGAACCGAGGGCTACACAAACCTTAGAAGCTATATGAGTTCTTGTATAGGTTGAGCCCAAGCCTCGAATGACATTGCCATGAAAGGGTTCCTTGCTTCCCAAGCAAGCTCAATAGAAGGGATACTTAGCTACAACATTTCCCAAAATTTTGTGTTTTATTTCCTCACACAAATTAATCATTTATTAATTCAGCTAAGTTGCAAACAATATCACTTAGAATTTCAAATACACTTTTACCTTCTAATGCTATCAACTAAGATTGTTAGTAATTTCAAATACAACCTGAGTGACATGCATCGAATATACATTTCAAAAAATAAATTTATATAATAGCATATAATCAAGTATCAATTTTAAACATTCCTTGGTTTTTTATGTCTTAAAACTCTTTATCTATGCATGCAATAATCAGGAAGTGAATATTACACTAGATCCAAATTATTAAATATCAATTTTATTATGAAAGAACAAGAACTTCGAAAGGGATCTTAACTTCTAGCAAGATATAATAACAAAACAAGACTTATTTTCCTAGGCTTTTATGACATTAAATAAAATTTTTTTGTTCACTATTTTCCAAAATTTTCTAACAACATGCTTAAACAACTAATAAGGAAAAAAAAATAGCATGGTTTTAATTTATTCCATATGATAATGTCTAAGTTACAAAGTTCTCTCGATCAACTATTTTTATTCTAATTTCAACTTGTACATATATTTGTGAACAAACCAAAACATACAACCTAATTATGGAAACTACTTTGCATTCGAAAAGATAATGCTAATATACATTTTTGGCATGGTTTTGCTTTGAATATTACATAAGAAACCATGATAATTGGCCCATTTATTTATAAACAAATCTCCATTTGTCATGATAGAAGGAATTTTGTCATTCTTAAGTGAGTTTCTTAAGAAGAATAACTAGTTTTTATCATGATCATTTTTTCTGTTACACCCCATTTTTTTTTTTTTTTTACATATAGACAGCTCAGATCGTCCCATACCAACCTGAGTAGCCTACGAAAAACATAGGATATAACACATCATTACACACCTACTTTCCTTAACTATGTGGATCCCATCTCCCGGGCACACTGTCAAATCAGGTTCATGACTCCTGAATTAACTGATGAACTCGCGCAATGTTACTCCTATTAGACCCAATACTCCTAACCCATACCGGTAGGAGAACCGATCTAATAGAAGTCTGAACCCCTAAGGTTAAGTTCCATAGTCATGTAATGACCTCACCATCAACAAAAAAAAATATATAACATCCACCGATATGAAATGGCGCTCCACACACCATACCGTCAAGATAGAAAATAAGATAGTGTATAAAAATGTAACTTATATGAAAAATCACAGTCCATCAAATACCACATCATCCATCCGAGTACATGAGTCAGAATCACCCTCACATAATACAAGACATAAGAATAACAGTCTCACTGAATACATCCAACAGCAACAATCAACTAACCAGAATGTCTCAGAAAATCATAGATCAGATCTCCTCCACTAGCCTACTGATCACGATCCCACCTAAAGCTGGGTGGCGTCAAGTCTGCCGAGCCACTGGAAAAATATAGATAATAAAGGAATGAGCTACGCCCAGTAGGAAAGACAGCTAGTAAAAAAAAACTCTCATGCAAGAGAAGGATAATAGCAAGAGTATAGAAATACAGCATAACAATGTAGGGTGGAAAGGCACTCTCAGTCCCAGACTCTGACCAACCACATTCACCCCCAGTCACACCAGAGTAGCTCTCCTCTGTGCTCCCAGGCAGCATGCTAGCGGGACACGCCCATCTCTGCGCACGCATGGCGCCTAAGCAAGCATGCCAGCGGGATACGCCCATCTCTGCGCACGCATGGCACCCGACACCGCAGCGTCTCTCGTCAATCAATCTCCTGGAGACTATAGACAGAACCAGTCTCATAAATCTCTAGCCAACGTGAGACACCCCTGTCACCCTCAGGCACGCAGGCCTACACACTTGGCTAGCCACGACGAGGCACCCCTGCCACCCTCAGGCGCGCAGGCCTACACTCATGGACCAGAAGAGATCGACTCAGCCACCGTCCCAAGAAGTCCTCTCCCAACAATTTCCATAGAAGCTCACGCCCCTACAGTCATTGCCAAGCTCTAACTCCAAGATTCGGCAACATGTGTCCAGATACAACAAGGCGCATACCAGTCCACATGTATACTGTGAAAGCTAAGTCTGTACCGCACAGTTACCTACCACAACTACCCTAAAACATCATATAGGGCCTATAGTAGTCCAGTCCAATATGCCAATCCATGAAATATGCCAACACTGAGTAAATTGACTCAATCCATGTCATTGCCATCCAAGCAACACAAACTGTACCAAAATTCTGACTATTCTGGTAGCACCCAAGTGTCACACTTCCTTCCAACTAATCCAGCTGCACTGAATTTATGGGTAATTTCCAACAGTCAATTTCAACTTGGCTACGTGATTTCCAAAAATCACCTCTTCCTCACTTCAGGAAATTTTAAATTCCAAAATCAATTTCCGCCCTTTATCCATTTTCCGAAATTCGGAATAAATTTCCGAATTTAAAATCCGCATATCCTTTTTCCGAAAATTTGGATTAATTTCCGAATTAATTTTTTTCTTCCGCTTCTCTCTCATCCGCGCCGCACTTCCCCTGAACCGGTTCTCGTCGCCGGTTCGGAACCCTTACGCGCTGAGCCGAGAACCCCGCCGGTCGAAGTTAATAATCCGAATTCGGGCCGACGCTTAACATATAAATATTAATAATTAATATAATTATTCACTTAATAATCAGACTAATCCCTAATTAGCCCTAATTCATCCCCTTCCTTCGCCCGTCGCCCGCGAAATCCTAACCGTCGACTTTCCGGAAATCTCCGTTTCCCCCGTCGATTTCCGGCGACCGAACGCAAGGGGACGCTAGCCTAAAGCTCGTACTAGCCTAAAAATTCCATATAATCAAGTCGCGAAGCTAGATGTCCATGCAAAAATTTTCGCCGAAGTGTTGTCCGATCCGACTATGCCAATTCATGAAATTAAAATCATTCTAGCATTCAGATAACCTGAATAATGGCAATATGATAATATCAAAACCTAAGGCATGCTTCTATGCACAGAAATTCCAATTCAACGGAATATATATATATTCTTCTTCATAAAAAAAAAACCCTAAAATGCTAAAATCAATAAATTGCATTAATCAATTCCAAAAACCCATATCTGCATGCTCAAGTAGCTATTTGCAAAATAATCCATATTTTTAATTTGCTAAATAACTGATTTAAATCTGAATTTCCTACCTTTGCTCGCCGGCGACGGTGAAGCTCGCACGCGATCAACCGCAGCTCCTCGCCGCACAAAACCGGTACCAAAATGCTCGCCTCTGTCCCGCGAACCTCCGGTTACCAAAAGCCCCTTGGAAGGCTGCCGGAAAGTACCGCCGTTCGCCGCGACCACTTCGCCTCTAGCCGTCGTTCGAAACCCTAACAGCCGAACAGTTTAGGTTAAATACCCAGCTTAAACCAGTAATAACCCGTTAAGACCCATTAAGCGCCGGTTGACCTTCCAAAAACGCCGTTTAACACCCGATCAGCCGGTTAATCTCCACCGCTGATCTCGCCCGTCCGATCCGCTTATCCGCGGCTTATCCAAACGCACACGCAAATGCACCTCGGCGAACCACCCCGCCTTCGCTGAACCGCTCCGATCCGGTTCACGCGCGGTAAAAAAAAACCAAATTCCGGTTTTAAAAAAAATCTCGGTGCTCCGAAAAATCCCCAGAAAATTTCAGAAATTCCAATAGCCTCCAATTGAGCTCCTGGCTCATCCTACTGTCGATCTGAAATCATCCAAGCCACAATTGAATTATTGAAGATTAAACATATAATATTTTACTGGGTATAACAATCTCCCCACCTTATCAGGAATTTCGCCCTCGAAATTCAGCAAGAAGTTCCGGCCACTTTTCCGCAACATCTTGCTCTAGCTCCCAGGTTGCCTCCCTTTCGTCATGTCTATTCCACAGAACCTTGACCATAGGAAACGACCTGTTCCTCAGCTGCCTGCTGCTCTCCTCGAGGATGCGAACTGGTAGTTCCACATAAGAAGAATCTGGTGCCACTTGCAAACCAGGAAGATCATCACCGATACAATGAGAAGGATCTGGCACATATCTCCTGAGATTCGAAACATGAAACACATTGTGAATCCCGGTCAGATGCTCAGGAAGTGCCAACCTGTAAGCCACTTCACCAATCCTCTCCAGAATAGGATAGGGTCCAATGTAACGAGGTCGAAGCTTAGAAGACTTGCCAAACCTGAATAGACCTCGCATAGGACTGATCTTCAGGAATACCCTATCTCCCACAGAGAACTCAACAGCTCTGTGCTTAGGATCATAATATTTCGTCTGGCGATCTTGCACAGTACGTAATCTGTCCTGCAATAACTTGACTTCCGCTGCGGTCTCCTCCACAATTTGGGGTCCCCACACTCTCCTGGAATCACCCTCCTCCCAACAAAGAGGAGATCTACACCGACGTCCATACAGTGCCTCGTAAGGTGCCATACCAATCGACGCCTGAAAACTGTTATTATACACAAATTCTACCAAGGGTAACCGTATGGCCCAATCTGCTGAGTAAGGCTGTATGCTCAGGCATAGCAAATCCTCCAAGGTCCGAATAGTCCGCTCAGACTGTCCATCTGTCTGAGGATGATAAGCAGTACTGAACTTCAACTGTGTACCCATGGCAGTGTGTAAGCTCCTCCAAAACTGTGATGTGAACTTGGCGTCTCTGTCAGAAATAATAGATCGGGGAATCCCATGCAATCTGACAATCTGCTGAATATATACCTCTGCCAACTGTGCCGCTGAAAATGTCTTCTTAATTGATAAGAAATGGGCTGACTTGGTCAATCGATCCACGATGACCCAAATGGCATCAAAACCTTGTCTGGTACGAGGAAGACCAGTCACAAAGTCCATAGTGATGTCATCCCATTTCCACTCCGGAATCGGCAATCTCTGCAACAATCCTCTAGGTCTCTGATGCTCGGCCTTAACTTGCTGACATGTAAGGCACTTCCTAACAAAAGCAGCAACATCTGCCTTCAAACCTCTCCACCAGAAAACACTCCTCAAATTCCTGTACATCTTGACTTCTCCAGGGTGCATAGCCAAAGTTCCATTATGAGCCTGTCGAAGGATCCTCTCCCTAAACTCCTGATGTGATGGCACACACCAGCGACCCCTAAAAGTCAAAATGTCGTTTCTGAGAGCAAAGTCTCCTCCCAATCCCTACGATGCCAACTCAAACTTCTCCTTCAGCTCTTCATCACAAAGCTGAAGATCACGCATCTCAGATAACCAGTCAGCCCGAATAGTCAACGAGCTGAGTCTGTGAACCAGTCTCTGAATAGATAACTGTTCCTGACATCTTTCAACATCCCAATCCAAGTCTAGTATAGAGTCACAGACTAACATAGTATGCATAACTGCGTGCCTGCTCAAAGCATCAGCAACAGGATTAGCCTTACCTTGGCAGTAATTTATCACCAGCTCATAGTCTTTTATCAATTCCAACCATCTCCTTTGCCTCAAATTCAGTTCCTTCTGAGTGAATAGATACTTGAGTCTCTTGTGATCAGAGAAGCAATCTACGGACACTCCATATAAATAATGCCTCCATATTTTTAAGGCAAATATGATAGCAGCTAACTCCAAGTCATGAGTGGGATAATTCTTCTCATGATCCTTCAGTTGTCTCGAAGCATACGCCACAACCCTGCCATCCTACATCAGTACAGCTCCCAAGCCTATATGTGAAGCATCAGTGTACATCTGATAAGGCTTCCCGTGAGTGGGTAAAATCAATACTGGAGCGGTACTAAGCCTCTGCTTCAGCTCTAGGAAACTGTTCTCACAACTCTCTGACCACTCAAAAGATTTTCCCTTCCGGGTCAGTTGTGTCAGTGGAGCGGCCAGTCTACAAAAGTGAGGAACAAATTTCCTATAATAACCTGCCAGACCAAGGAAACTCCGGATCTCAGTGACGGAAGATGGTCGTTTCCAATCAATAATAGCTCGTATCTTGCTAGGATCAACAGCCACGTCTTCTGTACTGACAATATGTCCCAAGAATGTTACTGAGTCTAGCCAAAAAGAACACTTAGAGAATTTTGCATACAGCTCATTCTCCTGCAATACTGTGAGTACTGTCCTCAACTGATCTGTATGAGCCTCCCTATCTTTGGAATAAATCAATATATCATCTATAAATATGATCACAAACTGGTCCAAGAAGGCATGAAAAACTTGATGCATCAGATTCATAAACACTGCTGGAGCATTAGTCAATCCAAAAGGTAACACTGTGAACTCATAATGTCCATATCTAGTACAAAAGGCTGTCTTGGGTATATCAGAATCTCTAATCCGGATCTGGTGATAACCCGAACGCAAGTCGATCTTGGAGAACACAGTTGCCCCCTGCAGCTGATCTAGTAAATCATCAATACGTGGTAAAGGGTACCGGTTACGAATCGTAACCTTATTCAATTCCCTATAATCCACACACAGCCTCATACTACCATCTTTTTTCTTGACGAATAAGACAGGGGCACCCCAATATGAACAACTGGGGTGTATGAGTCCCTTATCTAATAAGTCCTACAACTGAGTCTTCAACTCTGCTAGCTCGGCTGGAGCCATCCTGTAGGGAGCTCAAGCAATAGGAGCTACTCCTGCCTCCAAATCAATCGAAAACTCCACTTCCCTAGCTGGTGGAAGTCCAGGCAATTCCTCTGGAAAAACCATAGGGAAGTCTCTCACCACTGGAATATTTGACATAAGGGTAGTGGTGGCTTGGCTATCTGCCACATAAGCTAACCAACCAGTACAACCCTTACTCACTAGTCTCTCTGCCTGAAGAACTGAGATCAGGGGAATCTGCCTGTTTAGACCAAAGTATATCACATCCTCCGAACCAGGCACCCTGATCCTAACCTTCTTCTCACAACAATCCAGAACCACTGCATGGTAGCACAACCAATCCATCCCCAAAATGATGTCGAACTCTGTTAGCGGCACACATATCAACTCTGTCACGAACTCGTGTCCACTAATCAGAATAAACCCATCAGTCTTCTGAACAGTGGGAATCTCTTTCCCATCAGGAAGCCTAACCAGTAAGGGTTCTTTTAAATAACCCTTGGATCCTGATATCTGATTCCAGATCCTCTCAGCAACAAAAGAATGAGATGCACCAGTATCAAACAAAGTCACGCACTGTACGTTGGCAAAATAAAGCATACCTGTGATCACTTTTGGTGACTCTGAAGCCTGCTGCCGAGTCAATGCAAATACTCTGGGCTGTCCCCCAAATGAACCAACCGATCCTGTGATCCTCTGTTTCTTCCATATCGGGCAGTCGTACCTTTTGTGTCCTGGCTGTTGACAGAGGTAGCAAATAATCCCCCCAGTCCGAGTACCTGTCTGCTGCACTGGCCTCTCGGAAATAGGCCGTGGCTGGACCACGCCCTCCTGGGTACCACGGTGACCTCTGTGTCTCTTGTCCTTTTTGTTCTGTTGGGCATTTCTGAATTCCTTCCTCTTGTTGTAAGCCTCTCTCTGGGCCTCCATCCGGATGTTAATAAGCTCAACGGATCTCACAGCCTCCACTAAGTCACGAAATCTGGCAAACTGGCTCACAACCAACTGACACTGCAGCATAGAACGAAGTCCCTCCAAGAACATCTCACATCTGCGCTCCTCAGATGGTACCAACTCTACGGTATACCTCGCCAGATATGTGAATCTCGATTAGTCGTTCACTGACATCTGGCCCTGCCTGAGGTGTATAAGGTCCCTCCTGGACTGAGACATGGCAGAAGCCGGAATGTAGCACTCCCTGAATGCCTCAACAAAGTCCTCCCAAGCTATCTCGCTGTTCTGGACCTCCCCAAACACAACGCGCCGCTGGCCTCTCCACCAGGTAGCAGCCTCTCCCTCCAATACTAGAGCAGCAAGTACTACCCTCCTGCCGAGTGGACATCCCAAGGCATCAAACAGCTCAAGCATATGAGCCATCCAGTCATCTGCCACCACTGGGTCAGCCGACCCACTGAAACTCCGCTGACGCAGCCGCATAAAGGCATCGATCCAACGATCCACGGCTGGCTCAACTAGCAATGCTGGGATCATCTCCGGGGTAGAAGTAGCAGATGCAGGTCTGCCTCTAGCTGCTCCACGAACGAAAAGTCTCCTGGTATCAGCCATACTGTTAAAGCAACTAATCTGGCATTAGAGTCGTCATTTGGCATTTGGCATACGGATTACCATAGTATAATAAAATGACCAACAGTTCTCCCCACCTTGGGTTGAACTTCTATACATGTCTAGCCCTACTCTCCTAACCTAGGGCTATGATACCACTCTTGGCCCATTTATTTATAAACAAATCTCCATTTGTCATGATAGAAGGAATTTTGTCATTCTTAAGTGAGTTTCTTAAGAAGAATAACTAGTTTTTATCATGATCATTTTTTCTGTTACACCCCATTTTTTTTTTTTTTTACATATAGACAGCTCAGATCGTCCCATACCAACCTGAGTAGCCTACGAAAAACATAGGATATAACACATCATTACACACCTACTTTCCTTAACTATGTGGATCCCATCTCCCGGGCACACTGTCAAATCAGGTTCATGACTCCTGAATTAACTGATGAACTCGCGCAATGTTACTCCTATTAGACCCAATACTCCTAACCCATACCGGTAGGAGAACCGATCTAATAGAAGTCTGAACCCCTAAGGTTAAGTTCCATAGTCATGTAATGACCTCACCATCAACAAAAAAAAATATATAACATCCACCGATATGAAATGGCGCTCCACACACCATACCGTCAAGATAGAAAATAAGATAGTGTATAAAAATGTAACTTATATGAAAAATCACAGTCCATCAAATACCACATCATCCATCCGAGTACATGAGTCAGAATCACCCTCACATAATACAAGACATAAGAATAACAGTCTCACTGAATACATCCAACAGCAACAATCAACTAACCAGAATGTCTCAGAAAATCATAGATCAGATCTCCTCCACTAGCCTACTGATCACGATCCCACCTAAAGCTGGGTGGCGTCAAGTCTGCCGAGCCACTGGAAAAATATAGATAATAAAGGAATGAGCTACGCCCAGTAGGAAAGACAGCTAGTAAAAAAAAACTCTCATGCAAGAGAAGGATAATAGCAAGAGTATAGAAATACAGCATAACAATGTAGGGTGGAAAGGCACTCTCAGTCCCAGACTCTGACCAACCACATTCACCCCCAGTCACACCAGAGTAGCTCTCCTCTGTGCTCCCAGGCAGCATGCTAGCGGGACACGCCCATCTCTGCGCACGCATGGCGCCTAAGCAAGCATGCCAGCGGGATACGCCCATCTCTGCGCACGCATGGCACCCGACACCGCAGCGTCTCTCGTCAATCAATCTCCTGGAGACTATAGACAGAACCAGTCCCATAAATCTCTAGCCAACGTGAGACACCCCTGTCACCCTCAGGCACGTAGGCCTACACACTTGGCTAGCCACGACGAGGCACCCCTGCCACCCTCAGGCGCGCAGGCCTACACTCATGGACCAGAAGAGATCGACTCAGCCACCGTCCCAAGAAGTCCTCTCCCAACAATTTCCATAGAAGCTCACGCCCCTACAGTCATTGCCAAGCTCTAACTCCAAGATTCGGCAACATGTGTCCAGATACAACAAGGCGCATACCAGTCCACATGTATACTGTGAAAGCTAAGTCTGTACCGCACAGTTACCTACCACAACTACCCTAAAACATCATATAGGGCCTATAGTAGTCCAGTCCAATATGCCAATCCATGAAATATGCCAACACTGAGTAAATTGACTCAATCCATGTCATTGCCATCCAAGCAACACAAACTGTACCAAAATTCTGACTATTCTGGTAGCACCCAAGTGTCACACTTCCTTCCAACTAATCCAGCTGCACTGAATTTATGGGTAATTTCCAACAGTCAATTTCAACTTGGCTACGTGATTTCCAAAAATCACCTCTTCCTCACTTCAGGAAATTTTAAATTCCAAAATCAATTTCCGCCCTTTATCCATTTTCCGAAATTCGGAATAAATTTCCGAATTTAAAATCCGCATATCCTTTTTCCGAAAATTTGGATTAATTTCCGAATTAATTTTTTTCTTCCGCTTCTCTCTCATCCGCGCCGCACTTCCCCTGAACCGGTTCTCGTCGCCGATTCAGAACCCTTACGCGCTGAGCCGAGAACCCCGCCGGCCGAAGTTAATAATCCGAATTCGGGCCGACGCTTAACATATAAATATTAATAATTAATATAATTATTCACTTAATAATCAGACTAATCCCTAATTAGCCCTAATTCATCCCCTTCCTTCGCCCGTCGCCCGCGAAATCCTAACCGTCGACTTTCCGAAAATCTCCGTTTCCCCCGTCGATTTCTGGCGACCGAACGCAAGGGGACGCTAGCCTAAAGCTCGTACTAGCCTAAAAATTCCATATAATCAAGTCGCGAAGCTAGATGTCCATGCAAAAATTTTCGCCGAAGTGTTGTCCGATCCGACTATGCCAATTCATGAAATTAAAATCATTCTAGCATTCAGATAACCTGAATAATGACAATATGATAATATCAAAACCTAAGGCATGCGTCTATGCACAGAAATTCCAATTCGGCGGAATATATATATATATTCTTCTTCATAAAAAAAAACCCTAAAATGCTAAAATCAATAAATTGTATTAATCAATTCCAAAAACCCATATCCGCATGCTCATGTAGCTATTTGCAAAATAATCCATATTTTTAATTTGCTAAATAACTGATTTAAATCTGAATTTCCTACCTTTGCTCGCCGGCGACGGTGAAGCTCGCACGCGATCAACCGCAGCTCCTCGCCGAATGAAACCGGTACCAAAATGCTCGCCTCTGTCCTGCGAACCTCCGGTTACCAAAAGCCCCTTGGAAGGCTGCGGGAAAGTACCGCCGTTCGCCGCGACCACTTCGCCTCTAGCCGCCGTTCGAAACCCTAACAGCCGAACAGTTTAGGTTTAATACCCAGCTTAAACCGGTAATAACCCGTTAAGACCCATTAAGCGCCGGTTGACCTTCCAAAAACGCCGTTTAACACCCGATCAGCCGGTTAATCTCCACCGCTGATCTCGCCCGTCCGATCCGCTTATCCGCGGCTTATCCAAACGCACGCGCAAACGCACCTCGGCGAACCGCCCCGCCTTCGCTGAACCGCTCCGGTCCGGTTCACGCGCGGTAAAAAAAACCAAATTCCAGTTTTAAAAAAAATCTCGGTGCTCCGAAAAATCCCCAGAAAATTTCAGGAATTCCAATAGCCTCCAATTGAGCTCCTGGCTCATCCTACTGTCGATCTGAAATCATCCAAGCCACAATTAAATTATTGAAGATTAAACATATAATATTTTACCGGGTATAACATTTTCTTAGTTTCATATGTATTTCAACAAAATAATTCCTTTTCATATTGGATTAGTTCTTATCTAAATATATAGTATGAACTCAAAGAACATCCTACCTGGTATAAGTATATAGAGACTTCTCCTTAGTTAGATATTTTCTTGCATCAAAGCTTGAACTCGCTTTCTTTACCAGTTAGCTTTCTTTTCTGCTTGGCATCTTCTCGATTGACTTCTCTAAAATCCCCTTTTATGGTTAGATTTTCTTAAAGCATTACAAACACATGTTAACAGCTCACATAAACTAGGACACACCTCCGTAAATTAAGGCTTTAGTTTAAGAAAATCCAATTTTGGGATAAGGGAGTCACAATTTACCCTTTTAATTAACCCTCTTCTAATTAGATGCTTTAGGATAAATATATAAAACTCCTCAAATTTATGAATCTATGTAAGATATGGCTAATAAATTCTTCTTTCCATAAATTCTTTTGTCAATCATGGGGACCTTGTTGAGTTTAGAGAAGTTATAAGCATTATTATGGCTGATTCAATTGAAGAATCATATACTCAAATAACATTAAGAACTTTTCATACTAATAGAATATTCACAAGTGGTATTATAAAAAATATACAAGCTCTCTCTAATGGAAAATTCAAATTCGATGAGTATTTTGTTCATCCCATGCATACATGTCATGGAAACCATACTTTTATATTTTTTTTTAGACTTGTATTACCTAGAGAGTTAAAATACTCTACATAATGTAAATATTCTAACTAAAAGTCTGATTTTAGCTCAAAATGAATAATATGTAGAATCAAAACAATTGATTACAAAGTTTTGCGGCTAAATGTACTTTTCATTATAAGAGGGTTCAAAAACATGTTCTTTTTTAGTTAGTAGAAGAAACGAATAGGCTAACAAATTTATATCATGTGTCAGTATATCCAAATAGTAATTTTTTTTAATATAAAAACAAGTCATTTATGGACATAAATAAAAGGTATGTGCAAATAAACCATAGTGTCATTTTCCTTTCATAATGATTAAGATCAAAAGATTACTAATTATGATTTAGAAGAAAAATACTTCTTTGCTCCAACACTTCATAATATTCAAGCAGGACATAAATTTTTGGATACACTTGGGAAAAAAAGATAAGAAAAGTCTTGACTATACAAAACTTGATCAAATCCTATCCAATATTCACAAGAATCCCATAAATTATTGCATTTGACAAGATAGTTTTAGCTTTTCTTTAGGGAAAAAGAGAAGAAATAGAGAGATAATCTCATTATCAAATGATAGTTGATAGTTTTTATCATTTCATAAATATTGGATAGTCTATTATATTATTGACACTTAATCATGATATTTTGCTTGATGATAACAAACTCTAAGAATTATTATAAAAATTTGAGTGATTTTTTAGATTTTAAATAATTGATGCTTATATCTTATTGAGAGTTTAAGAAAGAAAAAATTTGAGATAAGATCTCATGAAAATCATCTCAATTAGAGTTATAAATAGTAGAAGAATATATTTTAAATTTAATTTTAGATATTTTAATTTCATTTAAATTAGAATGTTAAACTTGATTAAAATCATTCATACAAGGTGCAAAAATTAAATTTTATTAAAATTAATTAATTTAGAGAATTATTCCAATTTCCTTCATTCATTTAATGTGGCTCTAAAATTTATACCATTTTCACATGAATGTAATCAACATTGAAAAATTGATTTTCTACTATCCAATTGCACAATTTTGTCATCAAATAATCCAAATGTTATCTATCATTTTAGAACACTTCTTTTAATCCACAATTTAATCACTCAAATTTGTGATCTCCAAGTCAATGTTTTTTCGCATGTACGAACTAAAACTAGATGTAAAATATCAATTCAGATCAAATGGTCCAAATCAAATCCTCATTTCCAAATAGTGTTTATCTAATCATATTCATCCAATTGAGATGTCTTCAAGATCCAATGTTCTAGGAACCTCTCAATCAACTAGCTCCCATGCAACTGTTCTTTTAGCAATTACTTCAAGCCGTTGGGATTTTTATAATTTATTAATTAATATTATATGATTGGCTTTTCACTTGAACTAGTACTTTCTAATTGGTTAATTTAGCAAGTGTTTTTAGTCATTAAAAAAATTCCTACAAATATATGAATTAGTAACAAAATTAACTTATTAGAGTTTTACGAAATCTAAAAAAAAACGTTTTGAACCACGACTTATATGCCATTTGTGGTTGGTGTTCATTGTCGCTTTCTTATGGCACATTCTTCACTCATAAAACTAATAATCTCAGCATTCTTCTCAAATAAGCTATGTTCTAATTTGCCTTTGTTTTAATTGATTTAAATAAAATACTTAAGTGTCATTAGTCCTTCATTAAGCAAAAGAATTTTATTTAGATTAACTTTAATTTTTTCGTCACAAAATTTTTTTATGTTAATTATTTTCATTTAAAACTCATAGCAACCTACTCCTATTATTTTGTTATGAAGATTTAGTCTACTCATGTTTTGGCAAAATTATTTATATTAGTTGTGGTTTTGCTTAGTTTTTGTCGAAGGAAGATATGGAATTGATTTTAGGTCAAGCTAACCAAAAAGTGTTTGTGTACATTTTATATTTTTGTTAATTTTTCTTTTTCACAAGCTTCATAAAACTTTGTTATTAAAAGAAGCTTAATGTGTTCCAAAATAAAATGAAAATTTGCTCAAAATTACTTTTAAATATGTGCTTAAGTTTATTAACAAAACTACTTCAAAACATTTTCTTTAAATGTCCTCTAAGGATCCAAAGTTTTATTGGTAATAATTTTCCCACTTCTTATGAACTGTTGTGAAGCATACTTTAATTAGTGTTAAGAAAAAATTTCTTTCTGACAAGAAGAAATTGTAGAGTTAATCCATAACTCAAATTAATGTTTCAGTAAGTCTTGGTGAAGGTGCAACTTTCGATAGACCACCACACATTTTTTGGCAAGTCTTATCTTCAGGAAAAGATTAAGATGACTACTTATCTAAAATTAAATGATAAAAAATACGAGAACTAATAAAAACCACTTTTTAATTTTTCCAATAAAAAAATAAAATATATTTTTATGCAAAAATTATTTAGCAAAATAATTCAGAAATAGAAGTAAAGCCTATAATTAAATTATAGAGTTTTAAGTATTTTATATTTTTTATGTAAAAATGAGTTAAACATCTACTAGGATCTAAATTGTAGCTTACAATACTGAGGATACTAAATAGATTATTAGGGAATATGAAATGAAACAATGTATTGATTTGAGTTAAATAAGATGTTTGTTATTTTAGAACTATTCAAAGATTGAAATTTCAAAGTTGTGTAGATTATTAAATTGAGCAAATGGTGACATCGTAAGCATTAAGTATTAAATCTTGTAAAGTAATTTTTGTCATATTCAATTTCATTTATATAAAATAAAGATTTTAACAAAAAGTCTATGTGAAGTACATTAGTAAAAAAACAAGTAACCCTAACTATAGATTACTACCTACCAAAAAAAAGTTGTTAAAAGGGCACATCTTGGGGTATTAGTGAAAGAAAAGAATCTGTTTAGTTATTGACTCTTTTTATTAATTTCGATCCATGTCTCACAAGTTATATTATTGTCGACTCTTTTGACGGAAAGCCTCTCACCTTCGATCATTGACTCTCACAAGTGAAATGTTAATCTCTTCAACTGAGTTGGGTACACATAATTTTGTCATTAAAGTGCAAGAATGGAAAAAAAATAATTTTATTTCATAGTTTTATAGCTCTTATAGTTTTGTGAGCATACCTATTTATAAAGATCTCTAAAGTTTATTAATAACAATTTTTAAAAAAATCAGAGAAGTAAATGCTAAAAAAAATTAATTGAATTAAGAAATTCCAAAACTAACTATGCATCATGAGCAGTGGTAACGACGAGCGATGAAACGACGGGTGGCACAATGGTAAGGCGAGCGACACATGATGGAGAACTCGATCCGATTTTTGGTAGGCATGGGTTAGACAAAATATAATCGGTTGATGGGATTGGATGGTTAGTGTGGGTCTTTCCAGGTTGACATGGGCAAAAGATCAACGCATGTTGAACATAGGTCAAACGATGTTCTTTTACAATTGTGTCCATGTAGGTGCTTTGTTTGATCATGTAGTGAAGATAGTTGTTGAAGGCATTAGTGATGGTGTGGATAAGTTGGATAGTGACAGGAAGCAAACTCAATAAAAAAAATTCAATTATAAGTATTTTTTAAGTAATTTTGTTTAGGTTTTACACTTATAGACTTGTGGAACTGGTGCGATGATAGTAATGTGTGTTTTTTACTATATGTTAGTTGCTTATACATCATACTCCTAAGTGGGAGAGAGCTTAGCTTGATAATATTAGGGTTATGGGCATAGTAATGTTCTAAAAAGTGAGATGTGATATATTGTAAGTCGTCATAAATAAGCTTGGAGTTCTTGATCAGAGGTTTTCCTTCCAACATACTAAAACTTTTTGAAGTTAATAATCTTTGGTTGAAATTTTCTCATCATATAAAATTTTCTTCACATTATTCTTACTCTTAAGGCTAATATAGTGATAAGGAAAAGTTCACTCAACATGAGAGAATTAGGCTCAGATGAAATCATTAGGTATTAAATATAGTGGCTTATTAGAGACTAAACTCTTACTGTTAAAGGTTGACCTAATCCTATACTCTTTTAGCAAATCCATCACATATTCATTACTTCTAAGTTTTCGGATATTCTTAAAATATCCAGCTTCGTGTACTTGTAATTTCTTATAACTTACAATAAGAAAATGTTGTCAAATAACTATAATGATAATATAGTTTCTTTCATAAATTCCCTAAACCTTTTGAAAGTATCATTAGTTTCTTGTATCCTTTGTTACTTCAATTAATTTTTTTAGATATTATTGTAGACAATAAAGAGATTTTATTAGAGATGGAAGTTTGAAAGTCCATTGGTATTGCAATAAAATCAATAAAAGATATTAGCTTATTACCATGAGCTTCTATAATATGTGATGGGTTTGGTGAGGTGGTGCCTAGCTCTTTAATTATAAGAAACCAAACTATCTCCTTGATTAAGGGTCTTCCTAACTTGGGGTTGTATATTCAAGGTTAAATTCTTTATCTTTCTTTTTCCTGTATCCATGGGCTTTGAAGTTTTTATAGATTTATTGGGCATAAGTTATTAAGGTCTCTCACAAGGTGGAGTATGATATAATGTGATGGTCTTTCCTTTATAAATAAAAGAATACATATTTTTCGTATCCTTCAGAGTGATGTCTTTATAGAAAATCCTTGGTCTTCTAAAAATAGGATCTCCTACTTGCATAAGCATCAAATCATAAAAAACTTTGTCATTATACCAACCCAATTTCAATGATAAATTAATTATTGCTTAATAGGGTAGAGATTTTATTTATCAATGATAGAGAGTAAGGGCTTGGATGTTTCAATAAAGAAGAACTTATTTGTTTAATAGTAATAGAAGATATGACATTATTACATCATCATCTAAAATGGTTGTTCCATAATTTTTACCCAGGTTTTAGAGATATTAATGCACTTTTAGTCTTGCGATTATAGGGCTGTAAGAGTTCATATAACACAAAAATTCTCATGTTTTCTAATTCTTGTTTACCTTTCTCATCGAGTATTATATTTTTCTTATTCTAACTATTCATATTAATTAATAACTTCTAAGTTCATTGTCATCGATCTCTTTGGATAGTTTGTAGCAATATCTTCTTTTTCATGACACTTAAACTAGGTGATTGCAAATTATGTTTGTTCGGTTAAATGAGGGTGTAGAAAAGTAGATGGTAATGTTGCTTTGGGAGGTTTAGAACTAGATGGGATACATGAAGTGTGAGTGAGAGTGATTGAGAAATGGGGGTGTAGGCCTTCAAAGAAACTAGCTTGTCATATCTCTTAAAATTGAAATTTTACTTTTTTTAACATTTCTAGCTATGCGATAGGATTTCTCTAATATAGTAATATTTCTCATGCTAAGCTCTACCAAGATGTATTCCTTTAAACCTACGACAAAAGAGAAAAAACATTGTTGGGCTCATTTATATTACAACTAAGTTTATAATCTTCAAACTTATTGGTATTCTTTTCAATGGATCTATCACATTAAAAAAGTCTTTGTTATTTACCTTTCATTTTGATATTATAGTTTATTAGAATAAGCCTATTATACAAAGAAACCTTAAGATTTATTCAAGTTTAGAATACCTCTTCATCATTGTTAGTATATTATTGCTCTTAGTTTTTAAGGAACTAATGGGAATACACTGAGTTAGTCTTATTAAATCAATATTTTTTGCTCACTCATTTAATGCTAGTCAAGCTAATAATTCATATAGTTTTGTTAGTTATTAAAATCGTTAGGATCAAAATTACCATCAAAAGTTTGTGTATATAGTTCCAAATTAGGGATATGCTCTGATCTAAATGTCTCTTAGGTCATTCCTCTGCATTGAATATATCTAAATCACCATTTTAATCTAACTCATCAAAAGATTCATTTTTTCTTATACTATCATGACATCTCTTATGGATGTCATAGTCAAATTTATCAAAAGGATTATCATTTCTTTTGTAGTTGCTATGTCTTGTCGGGCTTTTTTTCTTTTAAATAATTGGTGTATCTCTTCTTCTCCTATTATCCTTTTTTCTTCTATGATTTGGTTCATATTGTTGGTTTTAGATGATTAGTCCAATCCTCTCGATTAGTTGTATTATTGATTGTGATATTGCTAGCATAGGATCTTTATTTATATTTTTTCTTTGATTTTGAACTAATTTGCTATTTTGATTTATCATGTCATCAGACCTATCAGATCCTATAGTCATAAATCGTTTTACCACATAAGGAGATATCAAAGGATATAATGTGCAAAGTTTTTTTTATACCCAATGTGTGAAAGCATGGCATTCACATTTATAGACCAACAAAACTAAGATAAGGTGTGCTTCTAACAAAATGGCAAGTGATCAAGGTCTAGCTTTTGCCAAGTGTTAGAAAAATGACTCTTTCACTTACATGTTAAGCGACACTTAAGCATAATTACCAATGCTCACTAACCAATCTTCACAAGTGAATTACTCCCTGGAAAACTTGATTGTGCATTCTAATTTATTAAATAAATTTTGATTTTGTGATGCACGATTTAAAAATCAATCCAAAAATAATTATTAACCAAAATATGGTAGTTTTGTTATGATGAAAGGACTGTTGCACAGTCAAGTATTCAACAATTAGAATTATTTTTGTTTTACTCCAAAAAACTTCTTTTCTATATATAAACAAAATAATTACTAAAAAATATGTGTCATTAAAGAGTTTAGATATAACTAAAAATTACATGAATGAGTTATTGTAAGTAAAAAAGTAAATTCTTCAAAAAAGTATAGTTAATTTTTTTGATAATTAATTTAAAAAGTATTAGAATGGTGTGTAAAAAAAAGAAACCTAAACAAAAGACATCATTATTAATTTAAAATACTTAAAATATTTCAAATATTTACAAAACATGTTAAGAATTTCGTAATATTGGGAAAACATTGCATAAGAAATGTAAAAATATTAAAATTTATAAGAATACAAAAGATAAATAAGATAATCAAATGCTTAACATATTGAAAGCTATGTGCAAAACATTTTTATTGGAAAATGTTCTCATGATGTAATATTCTCGAGTGCATGACGAGTATGTTGTGTTGGCATGCATTATATGGGTACAACACTTCTTTTAAAGAATTAAAAATGCTCAAGGTTAATGTAAGGACAACTTATGTGCTTGTTAGCATATTTGTTTCTTCTCTCTTGTTAAATCATAATGATCATTTCTAGACAACAAGGTTTGTTTTGATGATTAGAATATGGTTCATATTATTAGTAGTAGGTTAGATTTGATCTATCATATATGTTTTCTTGGATAGTGTTTCCTTTTATTGTTGTATATTTTTTATCATTTGGATAATAAAATTATCTTACTTTTTTATTAGTAAAAACACATTTGTCTTGTTTTAATTAGAGAGATAATTCCTATTAATATTTTGTAAAGTTATTTTTTATATTTTAATTTTATTTATTATTCAATATTTATATTTTTTATTTCAATTTATGAACATTGTTTAAAAATTATATTTATTATATAATATATATATATTTTTTCATTTTTAATTTTATAAAATTATATTATTATCATTTTACAAAACTTTATTCTTATCATTACTTATCAAAGTAATATTTTGAATACCTTTTACTGCTTTAAATTTGTATTATTTCACATACTTTTACCTCACTTTTTCATTTGGTTTGCTACTTTCCGAAGTTTGGAATAACACAATATTATTTTATCATGCCATATAAATATTTTATAAAACTTAAATACTCAAAATTAAATAATGGAAATGATTTTTGGTACTAAAGTATATAATATTTTGTTAATTTCTAAGATATATTTCTTACTTTAGGTAAATGACATTTACCGATTGTTGAATTTTCTTTCAAAATTGTGGTTAATTTAGAAATCTTGTTAGATGTTAACTTACATTTTTTACTTTCTAAAAAACTAAATAAAAAGTTAAAAAATTTTCTAATAACAATTTCAAATATTAATATATTAAAAAAATATGCAAGTAAAAAGTAGTACAAAGAATTAAAATAGATAATGTTCTCAAGAAATGAAATCTGAAAAATTTAGACATATCTAAATAATTAAGTTAAGAACAACTGTATTATGTGCATATAAATAATTTAAAAGAATAAAAAAAATAGTAACATCAATATAATGAACCTATAAATTATTTTGTATATTTACATAAAAGATTAACAAAAATATTTTAAAATATCTTGGTTAAACAAAACTTCACATTATAATAAAAATTAAGAATTTAAAGATTTAAAAATTCAAATATCTGATAGCATAATGGAATACTAAAAATATTAAAAACTTTTTCATAATTTAATTGCTAAACAATTTTGATAAAAGCATCTTACAATTAATTAATATTTCAAAAGAAATAACAAGTAAATAAATTGTGTAGGTATGTAGAAAAAATAAATAATACCACTTAAATAATGATGCTTTGTTATATTTAAATATTTTACATTATTGAAACTATACAATATATACTTTCTTCCAAATTTTGATTATTTTAAATATATTATTTAAACAATTACTTTGATTTCATCATTGCAATACTCAGTTTTATATTTGCTGCAATATGAATCTGGCACTACTCAATTTGTTTTTCATAATTCACGTCCATTGTTATAATGTTACAAATTATTAACTAAAATAAAATTTTAGCTATATTTATGCTTACGATAACTTCCAATTTTTGCTACAAGAATAATGAAAGTTTTACAAAAATTTGAACAGCAAAGTGTAAACAATTCTCTATGAATTTAAATTCTTTTATTACATTCCAAAAAAAATAAAGTTAAAATATTTGAATTTAAGTAAAACTAAAACATGATGAAAACTATTTACTTTTCTAAATTTGTGTTCTAAATTTACATCACAATAAACTATGCAAATTGTCTTAAGAATTGTACATATTCACAATACAAATCTCTAAAAATTTTTATTTGTAGTATTTTCCAAACTATATTTGCTTATCATAATATATATTTGATGTTTTTTAATTTTTGTATATTTTATTTTATAATTTTTTTCATATCGTTTTACTTTATATTATCAATTTATATTTTTAATTGAATTTTTATTAAAGAAATGTTTTAGTGTTTACCATGAAAAAATTTAAATTTATAAAAAAAAAATTTAGGATTGTCAAGATATGTCATTGCTAAATAAAAAATAGCATATGAGATCAAAATATATAAAGTTCTCATTAAAATTTGGAAAAACATAAAAAATGGCTCTCATATAAATTTTAAAAATATTTAATATTGTGTAATATCAAAAAAACTAATTTTTCATTAAAATTCACAAAATAAGTGACTTTTCATAAATAGAAAAGATAACTTAAAAAATTGTATAATCTTATCCAATAGTTGAATTAAATGAAAATATGACATGTAAAAATATATTAAAACTTAAAACATATCATTAGTATAATAAAATATTAACAAACTAAATAAATTTTAATTATTTACATTAATATTAAAGGTAAAAATATATTAAAACTTAAAGAATATCATCAATATAATAAAATATTAATAAACTAAATAAATATGAAATATTAACATCATACATAATTAATAAAAGATGTTAAAAATAAAAAATAAATATATAAAGTATTGTAATATAGTTAATATTTAAAATACTAAAAGTTATGATAATAGAAGGTGTAAAACATTTTTAGAGATGACAAATAATTATATAAATTTAATTAAAAAAATTGATAAGAAGAGGACCATGAAAAAATAAATAATAGTACAATTAGAAATCATCCTCTTATATGAATTATCTATGTTATATGTGATGGATAAGAGCTCATGTTTATATTAGTTGACAATTTCCTTTTATTTTTAGTACATTTTATACTATTTTTGTCTACTCTAAAATTATGTTAACAACTTAAATAAGATAATGTAAAAAGATTTAAGATTGTAATGGTTTTTTTGTTACATCATTTGATCATTAAAAATTGTTGTATTTATTCAATTTTTATTTGAAATATCTTATTAATAATTTATTTATTAATAATTTATTTATTAATTATTTATATTTTTACTAGCATAACAAAAACTTATTCATTTTATTTTAAATATTTCAAGTTATTTATTAATGTAATGTTTTTATTATCACATGAAATTTTATATTTTATTCATTGAAGTGCTTTTTATGATTCCCATTCTTTTGAATATTTTAAATTTTTAATATTGTTAATCATTCTCTCTTTCTTTTTAAACCAAAACAAGATTTTAAAAATATTTGCTAGAGAATTGTAGATATAAAAAGCATGCTTGTTTATTGATGAAATGTAAAAGATAATTTTTAAATTTTTTGTGCTATTTCTTACTACCATTATGTTGTATGTCTATTAAAAGTTTTTATATTTATTGTGATATGTATACTGTTTCAAATGATACATCATTTTTTCTTTAAAACTTTATATGAATAGTTTAAACATTTTAAATATTTGATATTAATAAAGTTGAATTTTTATTTAATTATTTTTAAATATTCTATATAATAGATTATCATGTAAAGCATGTACTTTAGATTTTTTAGCAATTAATTGCCAATGTTTAATGTCAAAAATTTTAAGTTAATATTTTTTATTTTTATGTCAATAGTCTTTTAATTATCAAATAAAAATTATAGAAATTCGAAAGTTTAAAAAACTTGGAAAAGTTATATCATTTGTGCAAGAAATTTTAATTTTTTTTAGTTTAAATTAAATTATGCAAGTAAGTAAACAAATAATGGAACAGACTTTTTAAAATTTTAAATATTTTTTCAAATTATGTAAAAAAGGGTTTTCTTTATACTGCAATGATTCAAGATATATTATTATAAGTTAAAAAATATAACTTGAAACAGCAAAACAATACACTATGCTTTTTACTGTTAAGCGTATTTTATATCATTAGTTCATTTTTTAAATAATTTTAGCCAAAAAAAATTTTAGGATTATGCTGTCATATTTGTCATATATTTTAATCATTAAAAATGGCATATTAATCCTATTTTTATTTCAAATATCATTTTAATTATTTTTTTGTTGGCTATTTATATTTTTACTAGTATAACAAAAACTTTTTTATTATATTTTAAATATTAGGACTTATTTCTTGTCATAAATCTCTTTATAATCTTACAATATTTTAGATTTTATGCACTTAAGTGCTTCTTATCTAATGCTCATTCTTTTAATTAGCTTTAATATTTGGTGTTTTGAATTTTTTTTTAATCTAAACAATGTTTTCTGTAATATTTGCTGGAACATAAAACATGTATCATTGTTATAATTTATCAAAGCAATGTGTTACAAAATTTTTAAATTTTTTATCATTTTTTTCAATGTTTGGAATAGTAATGCATCAATTCTTTTTTTTATTTTTATATTTATAATATCTAACATTTAATTATTTGTTTTTTAATACTCTATATAGTGGAATATTGTGCAGTGCTTGTGCTCAAGATTTTACAAGTATTTTAATTATGTTAATGTTTGAAATATTATGTTAAGAACTTTATTTAGTTTAATGTCTAAAATTTTTTTATTATAGAATAAAATTTTTAAAAAAGTATATAAAGGCAACATAAATTTTGAAAATCATATTTTTTATAAAAGAAATTTCAAATTACATTAGTTTAAATAATTTCATGAGATTAAGAAAGACATTAATATAAGAGATTATTTAAAATTTTCAAAATTACGTCACACTATGCAAAAGAAGGTTATATTAATGGCACAATGATTGAATATATATTATTATAAGTTAACAAAATAAAAAATATAACTTAAAATTTTGATAAATACACTTAATTTTATAGTTTCAAAATTTTCTTTATTGTTATAAATTCAAGGAAAATGTTAGCATGTCAAACTTTTCAAATAATTGAAAAAATAATTATTATGGAAATTAAGCATTTATGATTTTAATAATATGTTAACATTTTTAAGAAATAACATAGTGAAATATTAAATATCAAAAACAATGCAACAAATGAAAATAATATACAATTATAAAAATCACAAAAAATTCAGCGATAACAAATACATAAATTTTGAACACTCAAGTGCGTTAAGCAACTCCAATAAATAGGTTTTAAAATTATGCTTTTAATGTAGGAAAACTAAATTCTTTCAGACTATTTCTAATTGGATAAAGTTTTATTAAAATAAAAATAGTTGATGTATTTATCTAAATAAATAATATAGTTTTATAAAAATTTTTCAAAAAGTAAAATTTTTAAAATTTAAAAATTGTCAACAAAAAAAGAAATTTGAAAAATGCAAAAAAAAAAGTATTAAAATCTTAGAATTTAAAAAATATTAAAATTAATAAAAGTAATGCCCATATAATCTAAGATGGAATGATCATAATACTTTAAATTTGATTAAAAAATATATTCATAAAATTTAATATTTACATCAAAATTTTTATTATCTAAATATATTAACTAAAAGGTACTCATAATTTTCTACATTGATTTAATGTTATGAGAATAGAAATTATCATTTTAAAAAAGTTAAAATGGTTATTATAAAAAGATTTTAAAAGTAATATCTTGAATAAAAAACATAGCATAAGTAAAATTTACATAAAAGTTACAAAATATAAACCATAAAAAAAATATAAAAATACAAATAATCATTTTAAATGTTAATATATGCATATTAGTGTATAAAATTTTCCTTAATGTTTTATGAAAATAATCTTTATGTCATTAATAAAAACCTTTTTATAATTCAAAAGACATAAAAAATCTTAAGGTTGTAGAATATCGGATATGTTGTAAACTATATGATCTAAAAATTTATTAAGAAAATATTTTATAACGAACAACCTTGGAATACCATTTGAAGTTCCTCTAAGTTTTTTTCTTCTTTTTCTTTGTATTGGTATAACTTAATTATAAACTATTCTTAGTTAACATATCCTAAAATTATTTATAATTTTTAAATATTTTATATAACTCAATATTTCTCATGACTATAAACTTCTTTTTTATAACTTATGATTTAATTTTATTTTGTAATATTTGTTACCTTCTTTTTTTATTCATCGAAGTTTGTTATTTGAATTATTTTATAAAATAAACAAGCTTGCAAAATATTTTATAAAATTAAATTTTATTTGAATCACTAGTTTTGAAGGTTATGGAACCTTATTTTCGATATATGATACATATATTGTAAACATTTGTAATTTTCAATAATCTCTATTTCTTATTCATGCAGTATTAAACTATTTTTTCTTAAAGTTGTTTTAATTTTCGTGCTCACATTTTCTTATATCGGCATACTTACAAAGCTCACTTTATTATGAGATGACTTTTTGATAGTTATGTGGTTAGTTAGAAAATCAGAAACATTAAGTTATCTTAAATATTTTTGGTAGTTTACATCAGATATTTATTATATTTTAACCTTGAGAAAATATTTTTTCATATTATAAATTAAGCTTTAAATATATAAACGTTAAATTTATTTTATATAAACAAATAATCCAAACAAACTGTGAGATATAAATAACAAACTTATAACTTAAAAAAATATGAAAAAGTCCAAAATAAAGAAAAACAAAAAAAACAAATTGTCATTTGAGATGTTTAAATTTGTTTGTGTACCAAACTTATAACTTAAAAAAATCTGAAAAAGCCCAAAATAAAGAAAAACAAAAAAAAAACAAATTCTCATTTGAGATAATTAACTTTCTTTGTGTACCATGTGATTAAAAGCTTTCATTTTAAAAAAGCAACATGAGAAATGACTAAAACGTGACCCACAATAAATTCATATTTGAAAAATATACAACAAAATGGACAAAGAATATAAAACCATATTGCATTGTAAAATTACTTGTGTAATAAAATATATTTTAAAACATAATTAAACATAAATTTATTTTTAATTCTTTATATTTCAAATGTTAAATTCATTGTTCACAATATTTTAATAATACTTTATCTATTATTGTAGTGAAAAATATTACTTGTATGTATTAAAAACTTTATAATTACGACAACTACTCAGATAAAAACTAAAACAATTATCATAGTTATGCCATTTGTCTTTTTGGGATCACTTCTAGAATTCTAATTTAACAATTAACATAATATGGTAAAAATATATTCAAAATTGTAAACAAAATTGAAAAAAAAATATTATTGATTACATGTAATTAGATGGCTTCCTTGTAATGTGATAATAAAACCTAATTTGATCAAAATAACAAAAATAAAATATTGTTGAGAAATTATTAAAATAACTGATGTTTCTTAAATATTTTCAAATTTTAGTTCACAAGAAATATTTTTTTGGAACAAGACATTTCTAATTTATAATATATCAATGTAAAACATATTAATAACTAATGAAATCAATTTGTAACATAAGTAAAAAAAAAATATAAAGTGTTAAATTTTATATTTCAAGTAAGTCATTTCTAATTTACAATATATTAGGCAAATCATATTAACAATTGCCCAAAAGATTGTTAAAATGATAAAAAAATATTAAATTGTTAAAATGATAAAAAAATTTAAAAACATTGTACAACCATGAAATCATTTCAAAAGAAATCAAAATATAATAAAACAAAAGAAATATATTTAACGTTATCATGTTGGAGGAAAATGCATAACACTTACAACTATTTAAAAACAGTGAAATATTATTTTTTTTATATAAGATTGATAAATATTAAAAGAAATATATGATAAAAGAATTTCTAAGTTAAAGCTAGTACTATCAAATATCTACTAAACCATAAAAAGATTTATAATTCAGAAATTATTTTAACAAAAAATAAAATATAAAAGAAGTATAGTTTTAGAAAGCATTGAAAGAACATAATAAAACTTAATTTAAAAACTATAAATAATAAACTAAATAGAAAACTACCAGACTTTGACCATGTACAAAAAATGTGAAATACAAATTTTATTATTTAACAAAGGAAAATATTAAGTATTATGCATAAATTAGTTACTTGAAAATTAAAAAAGACTAAGATTTAAAAAAATAAAATAAATAGTTTGCTCCGTAAAAAATTTACTTTCGTAAAAAACATAAATACATGAAAAAATATAATTAATATAATGAAATAATTGAATTATTGACACAGTATAATATAAATAAACCTTTTGTGTTATTACAAGTTAATCATGCCTAGTGTTACAAATAAAAAATATTCAAAATTACAAATATAAAAAAACAGTCATGATAAAGAAGTACTTAAAAAACTAAAAGTTATTTACAAAAAATACTCTCATCATGAAAAGCATAACAAATTTGAAAGAAAAAGATGAAAATTATTAATTTATTTAAAACATTAAAATTTTGTAATCTAACAATTCAAAATTTTTTATAAATAATGTAAGCAATGAAAATAACGAAGACCATTACTTCCCTTATAAAATTGATTTAGTGGGACGTTAATGATACATGAGTCTTGTCGAGAATAATTTATACAATAAGAGTTGCATGACAACTGTTAGTACATGATTTGCAAGAGTGAAAAATATGTTTAGATATGCAAATTTAGTTAGAGGATGATTTGGATAGTCAAACTGTGCATAAATATTAAGAAAAACATAAGCTTATAATAGTGGATCCTAGTAAGTGAATACTTGGTCGTACACAAGATTTTCATGGTAAGAAGCAATTATATTATTATTAATATTTTTTATTAAGTGTTTCAAAACATGCATCTCAATATCTAGTTGATTAAACATTAAAGACAAGTAAATAAGTTTTAAAGATATTGCTTTAGAATGGTTGAACTTTCAAATGTAGGAGCTAATGATGCATAAGTTTACTTCATCCTACTCATGATGATGGGCCACATTTTCCATAATCATTAAGAAAGATGTTCGCAAGTGTAGACAATGAAACATATGGATAAATAATAATGAATAGTTAAAATCAAAATAGTTTAATTAACCATAGGTTTAATGTTAAACCAATGAGAATTGAAATCATGTTGACACAAAGTACTGACTTAAATATGCCTATAAATCAAATAATAGCATGCCCTTTAATATAATAGTTATGGAATTGAAGATAGTTATTATAGTTTATTTAATGATAACAATTAAGTGTTTAAGATAAATTTTATTAAGTGAATTTTAAGATTTTGGATAGGTGAAGTTTATGTTAATCGAAGAACCAACATAAGAGAAAATGTTAGATCCAATGACAATTCTCTTCAATAAAGTGATAGATTTTTTAAGAGATTTATTATAAATTTAATTTTAAAAAAATTTGCATTTATTTTTATTAAAATATTAAGCAAGAATAAAATTATTTTTACAAGGTGTAAAAATTAAAATTCATCATTACTATAATTTTTATTTAATTTAATTATCTTAAGAAACAAAAGACCCTGAACTTTGATCATTTTCCAAATCAACTTATATTGATCACAATTTTGGAGATCTTTTTCCAAAGTAGTAAAAAGTAAATTAATGTAAAATGATCTAGTTATAACTAACCTATGCTTAAACTTTCCTATGCATAGAATTAAGAAAAGACTCTTAAACACATATGCTACACACTATCTAATCACAGAATCACTTTAAAATATCTTATGCGCTTATTAGTAAGCAAGAGCCATGATCTTCGAAGAGAATCGAGGGCTAGCCAAACTCATATTTTTTACTGATTATATATGCACAAGTAAAGCCTATATGCAACGATCTCACGTGCAAAAAAATAATGTGTGACAAAAATTCCTAGTTTATATTGAATATATCACATCAAAAATGTGGAAATGGATGTATACTATTTGATTTTGTGGTCATAATAAACAATCTAAAATTCATTTGCCTCTCCAAAACACACTAATCCAAATTTATTACTTGATCACACAATTTTGGTGATTAAACATTTAGGCCTTCATATGCCTTTCAAAAAATTATTACTTCAAATCCAATCGTCTAGTCATGCAATTTTCAAAATCGATCGATTGAAACTTTATCCCATTTCTAAACTACATAGATTTAATTCTATCAGTCTAATTATTATATTCTTGTAATATAGTTGTCTTGATTAAAATCAATCATGCATCAATCATTTACCATGATTCAATCAAATAACTTTTTAATTTAATAGTCTAGATTAAAATCAATCGCATTTCTCCCATTTACCTTATACTGATAAAACAACTTTTTCATCTAACAATCTATATTAAAATCGATCATCAGCTCTTATTTATCATGATCTATGATGCTAGACTTGGAAATTCTCAATGACATTCGATGAATTGTTATAGTTATTTTATGAACACCATTGGGCCTCCTTAACCTATTATTTATTGCAAATAGCTATTTTCAAATTCTTATTGAATTCAAGTCATTCTATCAATAACAATTGATAAAAATGTTTGAAAACTATTTTTAGTCATAATATTAATTATTTTTTTTAACTTTTTTTAATATCAAAAAATTGATGAAAGACTAATGAACTTGTAAAAGCTATAAAATTTAAGTCTTAGCAAGTATTATTAATTATTTTTTATTTAATATGTCCCTCATTCTTTGATCTCCAACTATCTCATCTTCTTCAATAAGCTAATTTTTTATTCTTTTATTCCTTTATTCAAGTAAAAGCCTAATATATTTATATTTTGTTAATATTTTATCGAATATAAGATTATTATGAGAATCAAATTCAAATGTGTAGGTGCAATTTTTTATCTACTTTTTGCATTTCATTAAAATGTTATTATGGCCATTTTATTTTATAATATTTTGTGAGTATTGTCTATTTGTGAAGGGCTTATTCTAATTATTTTTATTTCTTTTCATCATTTGTATGGGCTTGATGTAAGATTCAATTTGAGCTAAACCATCAAATCTTGCTATACTTTTTTATTATTACTAAATTTTCTAACTAAAATTTTTCTTTGAAAATTAAATATAATTAATATATTATAAAAAGTTTAAATTTACAAAAAATTATTAACAAAGATTTATTGGAGCTTAATAAGCAACCTAAAATAGTTACTTTAAAATATATTTTCAAAATTTTTTTTCAAAAGTCTATATTTTTATTCCAAATCATTTATCTCTCTTGTTAAAGCAGATTTCAACTAGTGTCAAAACAAAGTCCCTTTTTAATGAGAAGAAATTATTCAAAGAGAACAATAACACAATGATATTTGAAAGAATTTTATTAAGAGTGCATCTTCCAATAAGCCACAACTCTTTTTTAGTCAATGTAACTATAGAAAGCAAATATATACAATTATAAACATAAATTAAATCTAATTTATGATAATTCACATAACTTATTTTTCTCATCATCAAACTAAATTAAACTAATTATTTTATGACATCATATGATGTAACACATTATTTATTACATAAAATTGATAGAAACATTATTAAAGTATTTATAAAAATTAATTAAAAATGGTAAATATAAATAATCATTTATAAGAATTCATTTTTTAAAACAAACATCTAAAAATGAATTAGCATTCACTACAAATTGTAATGCTATTAAAAATTTTGTTTGACAAGAGGACTTGTTAAGAAGTCACCCATCTCAATACTACTCCCTCCCCAAGTAGTATTAACTTTTGAGTTCTAATGACATCCTCTACCAAAATATTGGCATGGTCAAACATGAATGCATAAAACAAGAAATAGAAGTTATGTTTTTAGCCTTTTAGAAACGAACAATTTTTAAAAAATTTTTAAATTACCTAATATGTGCACTTTTAATATACATTTTATACTTATTATATATTTCATAATATTTTATAGTATTAATATTTTATTTATATATAATCATTAGAAAATTGTATAAATTGTTATGTTTTATAAAATTAACATTAATATATAAGAATTTCTTACATTATATTATCATTCTTATGAATATGAAGTAATATTATTTAATAAATACAAATAAAAAATATATACTTATCAAAAGTATTACAAATCAAATAATGCAACATGAGAGATTTTGTTCATATATGTGTTGAAAAAAGAGATGATGGTCTACAAAGATAATTATTCTTTAAGGGAGAGAGAGTCAAAAATTAATAATAAAAAATTAGAGAAAAAAAATAATAGATAGAGTTGAGAGATTATTATAAAAGTGAAAAATAAAAGAGAGAACATAGAAGAAATAGAGAGAATAAATTAAAAAATAAAAGAGTGAGAAATGTGAAAGTAAAGAATGATAGTGTAGAGAGAGACTAAGAAGAATATAAAAAGATAAGGACTAAAGAGATAATTAAAAGAATGATAATAAGAGTGAGAATAAAGAGAGAGTATATAAAAGATATTATGATAAAAAGAAAAAAGTTAGAAAAGATATTTAATTAAAATAAATTTTAGAACTTAAATTGATAATATTTATTAAATATAAAAATGAAATCAAATATAATATTTAAAAATAACATAATATGAAAATTATTTGAGTTTTATTATTATTTGAGAATATTAAAACTACTTAGATGATATTTTGACTATTAATTTAACGTTGGTTAATTGATACCTAAATTTAAAATATTTAATAAAATAATAAATATTTCATTTTTTAGTACATTATAATTATTTGATCTAGCATAGATAAAAAATATAAATAATATTTTATATTAATGAAGAAATTTTAGATTTTTAATATTAAAATAAATAATTGTAATAAATTTAAATGTTTTATATGGATTATATATATGTTATTATAAACAAAAATTAGTTATAATTATCTACAATTAATGTTACTTATTTTTCTAAATATTAAACTAAGTGAAAGATATTATTTTATTATATCATATGATCTTCCATTTTGTATTATATAAAATCAATAATAATAGTACAAAGTGATGGTTAAAAAATAATTAAAAAAATGTAATTGCAAGTACTAATTTATAATTATTTTTTTAAAATTAACATCTAAAAATTAATTATCATTCATTAGAAAAAGAATATAATCAAAAAACATGTGCTAGATGACAACTTTTTAGGAGATCACTCATCCTTATAGTACTCTCACCCAAGTATTTTTAACTTTGGAGTTTTAATGAGTTCTAGTCTATAATGTTGGTGTTATTAAACATGCATACAGATGATAAATTATCATAGTTTTGTGATTATTTTTTAAAATATTGTAATCTATTTATAAAGTTTTTAAATTAACAAAGACATACAATTTTGAATGAAATTTATGCTTATTATATTACTCATAATATACTCCAATATCAATATATTATGTTTATAAAACAAATAAAAAATAACATAATCTGCTGATAGATTAAGTTACTTTCAATTATATTATCAGTCTTAAAATTAAAAATTGTATTATATAATGAATATAAATAATAAAATATAAATTACTCATAAATATTATATATTAAATGTTGTAAAAAGATATATTTCATAAAAATTATTAATTGTTGAGCAATAAAAGAGATAATGGAGAAATAGATAACTGATCTTCAAAAGAGAGAGAGAAAGTCAGATTAATAAGAGCAAAATAGAGATAAAAATAGTTATAGGTAGAGATGAAAGGCGATTTAATGAAGAAGAAAAGAAAAGAGAGAACATAAAAATGTTAAAAAAAAGAATAAAAAAATAAGTAAGAGATAGAAATAATAAATTAGAGAAAGTTAAAGGAGAGAGAGCAAAAAAAATATAAAGAGATAGAGAGGAGAGAAATATTATAATTGTACAAGGAGAGGGTAGAAAGTATGAGAATGTGAGAGATATTAACATAAAGAGAAAAAATGATGGAAATATTTAAATAAAAGTTAAATCCTAAAATTTAAACTTTATAATATTTATTAAATATAACAAATTAGTCATATATAATATTTTATGAAAATAAAATATCAAAAAAATATTAATATTACAAATATTAAAGAATATTTTATTGATTACTTTAACATATACATTTTCAAAAACAATTTATGTTTATTATATATTTCATAATATTTTATAGTATCAATATTTTATTTTTATATAATCAATAATAAATTATATAGATTATTTATTTTTATGACTTAGATTTTAATACATAATATTTTTTATTATATTATCATTCCTATAAACTAGAAATTAAATAATTTAATAAATATAATATATATATATTCATCAAAAATTTATATATTAAACTATACAACTTAGAGATTTCTTAATTTTTATTAATTTAAGTGTTGAAAAAAATGATAAAGACATAGATAAATATTCCCTAAGATGGAGAGAAAGTCAAAAATTGATTATAATAAAATAGAGAGGAAAAACATAGTAAAAGGAGATGAGAGATGATTTAATGGAGAGAAAAAAAAGAAAGACCATAGAAGAGAGAGAGAAAAAATATAAAAAATAAAAGGGATAGAAAGAAATAAGTAGGCAGAGAACAATAGAGGAGAGGGAGAGACCAAGAAGAAAATAAGCAAATAAAAAATTAAGACAAAAATAAAAGAATAATAATTGGAGAGACTTTATAATAAAGAAAGAAATGATAGAAAAAACAATTTAATAAAAATTAAAATTTAATAATTAGACTTGTAATATTAATTAAATATTAAAATAAATAATATCTAATTTTTTTTTATAATAAAATAAATTAAATATTATTAAAAATAAATCATTTAGAATTTTTAATATTATCTTTTTGATATGTGAAATTATGAAAATTAATTAAATAATAATTATTATAATTATTCTAATATATTATATTTATATAATATAACATAGACAAAAAATACAATTAGAATTTAACATTAATGAAATAATTTTGGATTGTTAATATTCAATAAAATAATATTACTATGTATTAAAAATTAATTGCAAAACTTATAAATACAATTATTAAAATAAATTAATTTTTATTAATTATAATTATTATATTTTATTTTTTTAATATCAAACTAAATTAAAGCTATGATTTTATTATATTAAATTATGTGTCATATTTATTATTACATAAAAGTAACAATAATTTCATAATGTTATTATTAAAAATAAATAGTAAATTTTTAATTAGAAGCAATCATTTATAACAATTTATGTTTTTTTAAAATTAAAATGTACATAATAAATATCATTCATTAGAAGAAAGAATTCTATGAAAAAATATGTGCAGCAAAAGGACCTTTTGAGAGGTCACTCATCCCATTACTACTCTTACTTAAGCATACTTAACTTTGGAGATCTAATGAGATTCAATGCTTTAATGCTAGTGTGGTGACACATGCATACAAAAGACAAAATATCTTGAATGTGTGATAATTGTTTTAAATATAATGAAACATTTTTGAAATTTTCTTAATTATCAAGCAAATATACTTCTAAAAAAATTTATGCTTATTATGTTGGGCATAATATTTTTGAATATAAATACTTTATTTAAATAAAATGAATAAAAATTGACAAATTATTTTTTTTTGATAAAACTGATATTAATACATAAGACTTTTTTCATTATGTTATCAATCTTATAAATAAAAAAATAATTTACATAATAAATATAAGTAATAAAATAAATATTAAAACGAAAAAATATAATTAAACTTTAAAAAATGAGTGATGTCTTAAATATTATTAATTAAAAGGCTAGAAAATAGATAATAGAGAAAGAGATAACAAATTTAAAATAGAGAAAAGAAAAAGTTAAAGATTAATATGAGTAAAATTGAAAAAAAATAGTTATAGAGAGAGATGGGAGACAATTTATTGAAGAAAAGAAAAGTGATGACATAAAGAACATAAAAATAATAAATAAATAATAGAGAAAAATAAGAAAATAGAGTAGAATAAAATAGAGAAAGATGTCATGAAAAAATGAGATAGAGCAAAAAGAGAATTAAGAAAATGATAATAAAAAAGAGAAGAAAGTGATAGAAGTTGAGAGATATTGAGATTAAGAGAAAAAAGTGAGTGAAATAATTTAAAAACTTAAACTTAATAATTAAATTTATATTATTTATTAAATATAATGAGTTAGTTTGATATAATATTTAATAAAAAAAAGTATAATAAATATTGTACTTTTTTATTTTTTTAAAAATATTACATATATTAAAAGAATAGTTTAAATATTAATTTAACATTTTATTATTCATATTAAAACTAAAAACTTAATTTTCTTTAAAATAATATAATTATTCTGATATGTTAAATTTATATGACAAAACATAGATTGTTAATATAAATATTATTTAATACTAATAATATAATTTTAAATTTTAATATTAAATAATAAATATGTATAAATTTCTATAAATAAGATATATATATTATTATAAACAAAAATTAATTCTAATTTATTATAATTCATAAAAGATATTTTGGTAATTATTAAAAAAATTAAACTTATTACTTTATTATATCTATGTTGTGTCATATTTATTATTATATAAAATTGATAACAATGTTACAAAGTTATTTTTAAAATTAATTACTAAGATAAAAATTAAAAACAATCTTTTGAAAGAATTTATATTTTTAATATTCATAAAAAACATTAATTATCATTCATTAGAAAATAGAATGTTGTGGAAAATATTAACATAAGGACTTCCAAAGAGATCACCCATCCTCATACTATTATCAACGAAGCATGCTTAACTATAGATTTCTAATAAGATCCAATGCCATAATGTCAATGTGGTCTAACATGCATGTGTATGACAAAAAAACCACAGTTCTATTGCTAGCTTTTAAGATAATGAATAATTTCTAAAACTTTCTATGTTTATATGTTCTTTTTAAATACTTTTTATGCTTACTATATATGTTATAATATTTTATAGTATCAATATTATGTTTATTTTTAATTATAGAAAAATATATAATATGTCATTTTTATAATGTTAACATTAATACATTAGATATTTTTTACAATATGTTATCATTTCCATAAATAAGTAATCAAATAGCTTAATAAATATAAAAAAAAATTATATATATTTTTCAAAAATATTATATACTAAGTAATAGAACATAAGAGATTTGTTAAATATTGTTAATAATTATGTTGAAAAAGAGATGAGGGATAGAGAGCATAATTATAATACAGGTAGTTAAGTGATGATTGAACAAAGAGGAAAAAAACAGAATATAGAAGAGAAAGTAAGAATAAATAAAAAAACAAAAGAGACAAATGAGAAAGTAGAGAAGGATAAAGGAGAAAGAGGGAGCTCTGGAACAACATTAGGAGTAATAATAAAGAGATAAACAAAAGAATAAAAATAAGTGTGAGAAGAAAGAGAAAATGATATGAGAGGTATTATGGTAAAGAGAAAAAGTGAAAAAATTATTTTAAAAAAATTAAATTTAAAAACTAAAATTATATTATTTAATAAATATAACAAGCAAATTATATATAATATTTAAGATTATTAAACTATAAAAACCATTTGAGTTTAATTATTATTTTAGAATATTTTAAATATTGAGAGAATATCTTTACTATTAATTTAATAATCTTCTCTACTTACCTAAAATAAATAATGTTAATTAAATGATAAATATTATAATTATTGATATATATTATTTATTATGTTATGTATGATAGTTAAATTATATAAATAAAATTTAACATTATTGATATAATTTTAGATTTTTAATAATTTTGTAATATAATATTACAATATTTAAATAAATCATACATATAACATATATATACTATTATAAACCTAAATTAATTATAATTTATTATAAATAATATAGGTTATTTTGCTTAATATTTAGCAAAATAAGAGCTATTAATTTTTATATCAATTGACGTACCATATTTTTTTATATAAAATTAACAATAATGTTATAAAATTATTATTAATGATCACTAACTAAAATTTTAATTACAAATAATCATTAGTAATAATTTATTTTTTTAAATGAACAAGTTGGAAAATTAATTATCTTTCATTAGAAAACAAGAATGCTATAAAAAAATATGTGCAACATTAGGACTTCTCAAGAATTCTCCCATCCTAATATTACTCTCACCAAAGTATTCTTAACTTTGAAGTTCATTTGATATATAATGCTATAATGTTTTTGTTGTCACACATGCATAGAAACAATATCATACAAGTGTGATTATTCTTTTAAATATTATAAACTATTTCTAAAATTTTTTTAAATTATTAAAATGATCACTTTTGAATAAAATTTATGCTTATTATATTGGTCATAAAATTTTCAAATATCAATATTTTAGTTTTGTAAAATGAATAAAAATTACATAAACTAATATTTTTGATGAAGTAGACATTAATTCATCAGACATTTTTTAATAGGTTATCATTCTTATAAATAAAAATTTAAATTATCTAAAAAAATATAAATAATAAAAAATATATTAATCATCAATATTATATATTAAACTTTTCAAAATATGAGATTTCATAAATTTTATTAAATGATGGTTTAGACTATTAAAGATTATTTTCAAATATTACAAATATTTAAAGATTATTTAGACTATTAATTTATTATTATATTTTTAATATTAAAATTTAAAAAATATAATTTTTCTAATATATTTTAGTTATATGATTCAATAAAGGTTATAACCATAAAAAATATTTATCATTAATAATTTAATTTATGATTTCTTATATTCTATAATATAATATTTTTATATTTTAAAAATTCTATAGACAGCATATGTGTACTATTTTAATCATAAATTAATTCTAATTTATTATAACAAACATAAGTTATTTTGCTAAACATTTGACTAAATTAAATTTATTTTTTTATTATATCATATTATGTGTAATATTATTATTAAATAAAATTTATAATAAAGTTATTAAGTTATTATTAAAAACTAAATATAAAAATGGTAATTAGAAAAAAAAATTATAAGAGTCTTTTTTAACATTAACATGTAAAAATTAATTGTTATTAATTAGAAAATAAATTTCTTTGAAATAATATGTGTAACACAAGGACTTCTCAAAAGGTGACCCATCACAATACTACTTTGAAGTTCTATTAAGATCTCATGCCATAGTGCTATTGTACTCACACATGCATGCATAAGGAAAAAATGAAGTTGACTTATTAGCCTTTTAAGATGATAAATAATTTCTAATTTTTTTAAAATTATCTAATATATCTACTTTTAAAAATATTTTATGCTTATTACATTTCATAATATTTGATAGTATTTTTATTTTTTTTATATATAAATAATAATAAATTTTATAGATTATTATTTTTAATAAAGTAGACATTAATACATAAGATTTTCTTACATTATATTATCATTCATATAAATATGAAATTAAATAACATAATAAATATAAACAAAAAATATGTATTCTCCAAAAATATTACATATTAAACTATACAACATCTAGGATATCTTAAATATTATTAATTTATTTGTTAAAAAAGAGATGATGGAGATAAAGATAACTTTTTCTTAAGAGAGAGAATGTCACAAATTAATAATCATAAAATAGAGAAGATATTAATAATGGAGAAAGGTGAGAGATTACTGAATGAAGAGGAAAAGAAAAGATAAACATAAAAGAGATAGAGAGCATAAATAAAGAAGTAAAAGAGAGGCAGAAATGAGAATTTATAGAATGATAAGGGAAAGATAGAGGCCAAGAAGAATATAAAAAAAAGAATAATAAGATAAATAAAAAATGATAATAAGTGTGAAAATGAATAGAGAGAATATGAGAGATATTTTCGTAAAAAGAAAAAGGATAGAAGAATAATCTAATAAAAAATGAATTTTAATATATATAAACATATAATATTTATTAAATATAATAAGTAAATCATATATAATGTTTGGCAATAATAAGAAATAAAAACTATTTAACATTTATTGTTATTTTTTATATTAAAATATGTATAGAATATTTTGACTACTTATTTAATATTATCTTTTCATACATAAAATTAAAAACTTAATTAAATAATAAATATTATAATTATTCTAATACATCATCTTTATATGATGTAACATATAAATAAGATTTAACATTAATGGTATAATTTTGAATTGTTAATATTCAATAACATAATATATTTATATTTAAAACATTATGTACATAACATATATAATATTATAAACATTAATTAAATATGATTTGTTATAAATAAGATAAATTATTTTGTTAAATATTAATTAAATTAAAGCTATTTTTATTCGATCAAATGACATGCCATATTTATTATCATATGAAATAAATAACAATGTTAGAAAGTTAGTATTAGAATTAATTGCTAAAATTTTAATTACAAAAAATAGGTTATAATAATTTATGTTATTTAAGATAAACATGTAAAAATTAATTATCATTCATTACAAAAAGATTACAATTAAAAAATTTGTACAACAAGAGAAGTTCTCAAGAGGTCATCCATCCCAATAATACTCTTGCCAGACCATGCCTAACTTTGAAGTTGTAATGAGATTCAATGCTATATTACTAGTGTGGTAACACATGCAAACAAGAGTTAAAATATCATAATTATGTAATTATTTTTTTAAATATAACGAATAATTTCCAATATTTTCTAAACTATCAATTATATAAACTTTTGAATAAAAATTATGCTTATTGTATTAATCATATATTTTCTAATAGCAATATTATATTTATATAAAATGAACAAAAAAATACATAATTATTTTTTTGATAAAGTACACATTAATACATGAGAATTTTTCATTTATATTTTCATTCTTATAAATAAAAAATTCGATTCCCTAACAATTATAAAAAATAAAATATATATTAATCATAAAAGAATCCAAAGAAATAAGGACATATGGCTCACCTTTAATCATTCTTATGATAGATACAGAGAAGGCATATGAATCCTTCGATGAGCCCTTCATATGGTTTATCTTATGTAACATTAATTATTTAGAATGTAGCATGATTGCATTGTAGAGTTTATTTCAAAAAGTAATTACAAAATAAAGATTAATTATAACAACTTAAAGAGAATACTTGTATGCATCATGCATTAGATTTTTTCATTATCTGTCAAATATTTTCGTCCTTAAATTAGAAGTTCTAAAATATATTGGTGAAAAAAATAATAGGAACATATTTAAAATTTTAATAACTTGACACAAATTATGTCACAAAAATATTTCTCTATAAGAAATGTAAATATTAAGTGGTAGAAGTAAATAAAAAATTGTTAAATACAAGTAAAAATTAAAGGTTTTAAAAAGACTATCATAGTAATAATAGTTACAAGCAATGCAAATATTTTTGCTAAAATTATAAAGAAAAACAAGACAAATCATGAAATGAATCTTTTAAGTCAAGACCAAGACCTCTAGTTGATTTCATATTTTTATTCTTAACATGCATAATCTAAAACACATAAGAAAAAATATTAATAAAATAAGTGAATGATTTCACTATCATTGAACTAGTTATGTATGGACATAAGGTTTAATAATATCTCATTTTTATGATGATAAAATAGATTAAATGATAAAGATGCAAGAAGTGAATGCATATAATATACTGCATGTGCAAGCTCTTCATCAATCTATTATAAGAAATAATTTAATCCTTACACAACACCTTTGATGCACTCATCATATCTTATTCATGATCTTTTGCTATCCTTCATCAATCTTCCACATCCTTTATCCATTCAAAATTATTTTGTATATCTTTTATACATTTTTCTCAATCCCTATTTCATTAACCTCATGGTTAAATGTGAGAATTTGATGATAACAGCATCATATGATAAAATATTATAATGTACTATTTGAGTTTGTTGCCTTAGGAAAAGTAAAAGATGAAATCATTAAAGATAATATGGCATTATGTATCACCAAAGCGCTTAGTCAAGGGTGAGCTTCTCAAAAGTTATCAACCTATAGAAAAGCTTGCTCTTTATGGTGTAGCAGCCATCATGACTACTTTTATTTACTTTTGGTAAGCTTAGAATGTTAAAACCTATTTAATCTTTGTATTTGGTACTTAGGACCATGAACTTACTCAAATCATCTTCAATGTCCATCTAGAGTCACCTTGCAAACATTTTTGCATCTAAATCTTGTATTCCTTGGTGTCTTCTCACCTTTTAAGACTAAATAAATTGGTAAATATAAAAGAAAATAGAATCCTCAAATAGGCTAAGTTACACTAATCATAAAATATGATATAATTATCATATAATACAATCAGCATTAGCTCAAGTGTATGAAGGAAAATATAACAATTCAATTGACTTTATTTGGAGTTCTAACTCAAGGCACAATATGATTCTTTATCTTATATAGCATAATCAGTTTGTATTTTTAATGAACTTCGAAGTGGACAATAAGAGAAAAGACCAAGTATTGATCCAGACATATTCATATTGTATTGTATGAATAATTGTATAATATGAACATCTTTAGACTTAGGATAGTAAGAGAAGAAAATGCCAAAGAATTGCATAGCATTTGGATGATCATCCAACCAACTATAACTATTGAGTGAAATAGGAATCTTGAGAACTTCATATGGTATTATTGTATAGCACATTCAAGTTCTTTAAATAATTAAGAGAAACATGAAAGTTTTGTATAGTATGATTTTTATCCATCATACGACATGATTAAGTCTTGCAAAATAACTTAATGTTGTAGTATCTAAACCCAAGAATTTTGGAATGTATATTAATATTCATTATATCATCTAAAGAATTTATTTTCATATCATTATACAACATGATCTCATAGATGGTATACTATGATTGGTGTGGAAAACTTAAAATGGCTAGTTTAATTTTTTTGAGAAATTTATTATTGTTATCTTTTAGCCAGAAACACTATCACATCTTACTTCTTTAGTATTCTTTGACTATAAATAAAGGATTATACTATGAGAGAAGAGTCAAATGTGTATTGTACAATGATATGAAAATGAACTATTTGGATCGTATGATTGCTTATCATATAATTTAGTCAATCTTAGATCTACTATTCGAAGGAAAATAGAACAATGTAATTAGCTATGATTGGAGGATTTCCAACGCATGATACAACGTGATTCTGTAAGTTGTGCTTTACATTTTGTTTGTATTCTTAATGCACACTCAAGTGGATAGTGAAACAAATGTTGAAATAATGGTAAAATATATACATGTGGTATGTAAACGTTATTATGCATTATTATCATCTTTAATTTTTGACAATGAGACAAGAAACAACAAAGAAATTTGTAGGGTTTGATATCATGTCATTATACATTGTGATCATCCATTAATATACAACTAATGAGTGAAATAAAAATCTTAAGAGCTTTGTTGGGCAAGATAATCATCGTCATATAGTATATTTAGTTTCTTAGGATAAGTAAGTGAAAACCTTAGGGTTTTACATAGTATGATCCATTATACAACACTATTAAGTCAAGTCTTACGTATGAGCTAACCTTTGTTATATATCTGAAGCTAAGAATTTTGAAAAGTACATTAGCCCTAACTTGATACTTAGCTATTTAGGTTTAAAGATAGTTTAGGTCAAGTAGAATTAGGTTCCTTTTTATGTAACAAATACTATTTTTTTACTAATTAATTATTATCAAGATTTTTAAAGATATAACAAAGATAAAATGATTTTGATGATGGTTAATGTAAGATGATCCAAGTAAACAAAATGATCAAGGTTTTAGAAGCCTAATGTTCTTTTATGGTGAATAATTCAACTTTATAGGGTTTGATGGAAAAAATAGGATCTAAGAAATTAAGTATAGAAGAAAGATGAACTAATCCATATTTACATTATATTGTTTAGTTGAAATTGATTTATCAAAATTTTCATGCATAAATTCTTTTATTTGATTTTAATTATTAGATTTGAGAACCTAGACCATTTTTTGGTTTAGCACATTTAAGAGTTGATGAACTATTATTTACCTTAACTATCCATGTAAAAGTACAAATTTGAGAATGAATATTAGCATTAATCCTACAAGCATTTGAAGCATGGTGAGATTCCATATAGTAATGGCATGTAATTTTTATTATAACCATGTAATATGCCAAAATGCTTATTCATATGAAATCTTCTAGCATTTGTAATAAACTCCTCTCTGTTAATTAATTTAACTTTTCAAAATGAATAAGTAGTGTACAAAAAATTAAAATCATTGAATATCTTAACTAAAGATGCTTGAGCATTAACTTTTTATGTTAAATCATCATTGGCCTTCATATTCTCTAAATATGTGTTAACATTATTTTTAATTTGGTCACAAAGATATACATATTTATAATATTCCACTTTTAAATTTTAATTTTTTACATCAATATTCATATTTAGTATAAACATAAACTAATCATTGAGCTAATTTTTCATTAAAGTAATTTATCACTTCCTTACTTGAACAAGTACTTTCTTCTTCTTCTACTCTAATCATTATGCAGAAAAGCCCTTCATTATTGTCTTTCTCTTCACTTGTATTAGTATCTTTTGAATCACTCTAAGTTACTTTCAATGTTTTCCTTTTCTTCTTCTTCATATTCTTCTTTATTTCATTCTTTTCCCTTTAACCTCTTTCTTACATCACAAGACATGCCAATTTTATATATCTAAATTTACCACATTCATGGAAAATAATCTCCTCTTTTCTTCTTACTCTCTTATTGTACCCTTTAATTTTATGTTTATCTACAACACTAAAAACTTTAGATAAACCTTTAGAGATTAAAATAATACCACCATCATAAGTATGTTCCTATTCTAAATAATCTTCTTTCATCTTAAATGCTATTGTTTTCTCTTTTCTTTTTGTTTTATTATTTCTTATTAATCAATTCTTCTTCTACTTTTCTCCTCTTTATTTTAAGCTCATCAGTAATGAGGAGACCTATCAAGTCATCTATCATCATAGTGGACTTTTCTTGGCTATTTTGATGGTCATAGATAATTGATCATACTCTTTTAGTAAAATTCTATGTATCTTTTTTTACTTGTTTATTCATAGAAATAGGTTCTCCCAAGCTAGCAAGTTTGTTGGTAATATTAGTAAATCTTATAAAAATACATTTAAATGACTCATTTAAAAAATCCTAAATAACACAATCATGTATTATAATATTTCTTTTATTTTTTTAACTAAAGAGGTACCTTCATAAGTTACCTCTAATTTATGTCAAATTTCATAAGTGATTTGTAAATTCATAATTCTATTTCATGTGGTATCATTCAAAGCATAATGAAAAATATTTACAACCCTATTATTTAATTATATACTTCATGTTTTTTTATCCATTTCACTAAAATTTAGGATACAAAAATATCTTGTGTTTTTCTTAGTAGAAAAATCAAGAGAACTTTACATTAGTTCCTACATTTCTCTATTAGCTAATTTTAAATGACTAGTTATCATAGCCTTCCAATAGAGATAATAATCACCAAAAAAGAGTAATGTCCTATAAGATGATGCATCTTCACCTAAATATAGTAAAATATCAATTTGAGACATGGATCTCTTAGAGATTTTCTTCACACAAGAAAGGGACTACACCCTAATTCCAACTAAAGTGCGGGTCAACAAGATGAAGGAGAATATTTAAGAAAAAATATTTTGAATTTTTAAAAAATATTTAAAAAATAATTTTAAAATAATTATTTGAATAAGTTTGAGTAAGCCTCCATAATTAATTTTTTATAAATTTTAATTTTATTTTAAAACACATTAATTTTTTGAATAATAAATTCATATAAAAATTATTAGATAAAAATTAAAAAGTATGTCAATAATTTTTAAGTGGTTCAACTTAAAATGAAACTTACGTCTTCTTCCAATAAAAACTTAAAAAAATAAAACTAATCAATGTAACTCTTATACCAAAAGATGGGTAAGATAAACTTTCATGACAACAAAACAAAAGAGAGAGACTTTTGCAACCTTAAAATGAAATAAAATTAGTAGTAGAAGAAAAGCATTTAATGAAACAAAACCATAAATAATACAAAAAAAAGTTCTATACTTCATGAAAAACTTAACAACACACAAATGTGTTATGATTTTAATTGAATTAATTAAGAAGTAAAAAAATAATAACTTGGCTTATTTAAGAAGGGAAAAATTGGAGCTAGATGAATAAAAGATGTAGTAAATGGTAGCAACGATGAGCATTGACTACTAACAGGTTCAATGATTTAAAATTTCACTTCCAATTTTATATAACAAAATTCATCAACCAATCATGTTAAAAAATCACCTATTTATAAATATTTTTTCTATGGCTAAAAGTAACTATCAAACAGACTAATTAATCATTATTATTTATTTTAATTAAAAAAGATTATGATAGGTTATAATTAAAAACTTAGGTGTTATTGTTTTAATAATGATTTCAAATAGCTTCCAAATAACACCTAAAATAGCCATTAAGAAAAGTTTTCATCCAACTTCACTAGAACTGTTCAATATGGATCAAAGTGAAGATAGTCGCTTGATCAAAAGAAATCAATAACCATTTGATCAAGAAACTACATAACCATATGGTTGGCCTTAAATTGGCACTACTTTGAAAATATGATTTTATATAGGACATTAGATCTATATCATAATGAGATAACAAGATAAAGATTCATGTTAATTTGTAACTCAAATTACATATGGATCATTCAACCATAGAATTTTGTGATCAGATGGCTAATCAAATTAGTGCTTTTAAAAAAACTGCATGAGATGACAATCGTTTAATCAAGAAATTACACGACTGGTTGTCTCACTAAACTCTCAAAATTTTAAAGTCAATTGCATAAAAAATAGGTCTGTGTTTTAGTCCCACATGGTAAATATGATTTTCTTTAATCTCTTTATAATATTTTTCATTTTCCATTTAGTTCCTTGACATTGGGGTTACATAAGCCTTGGTATTCTTAAGAAGTGATTAACCTTACTAATATATGCTTATGCCTAACAGGTTTCAAGACTAATGCCCTGACCTAAAATTGTTCTCTTACAGAATCAAAAGTGATGACTTAGAAGTTGTGCCTTGAAATAATAGTAAAAAGTTTAAAAGTAAACTCAAAATAAATCTCTTGATGGTTTACCACTCCAACCAATATATTTTTCATGAGATTTGACTTTTTCTTCTCTTTTTCTATAAGTTCACCCATGAACATGAAAACTAGTTATCCAAAATATAAAAATTTATCAAACCACATTCATTAAAAATATTTAGAGTATTTGTTATCTTCAAACGCAGTACCATGGATAAGGGTTAATACCACAACAAGTATTATCTTCTTCACTTTGTTCCTCTCAAGTTTCTATAATTTTTATTCATTATAGCTATCAATGAATCATCACTTAAAGCAATATCAACTAAACTAGGCTCAATATGCGAAACAAATGATCCATGATTAATGGAACTTCTATTTTTGACTCTTCTACTTATTTCTCTTATTACTAACTCTTTTAAGAATGATCTTTAGCAAACTTTCATTCTTAAACACTTTCTTTCTCATCCTCTACTATTTCTTTTCCTTTCTTAGTTTTGTTTACGAGTCCATCCTCAATGCTTATCTATTTTAGTTTATCTAATTAATCAAAAAAGGGTTGGTTACATGAATTTTTACAACTTGTTTCATCAAATTTCATATCAATTGTCTCTTTTACAACTAAGGTTCTTTTGTTGTAAACCCTAAAATATTTATTATTCATAAAATACAGTAGAAAGATACATTTATCAAATTTTGGATCAAGGTTATCTTAGTGTTCTTTCCAATATTTAAAATAAAACATTTACACCCAAACACATCAAGATGTGAAACCTTTAGCTTCCTATTTTTCAAAAGTTCATAAGATGAAACATTAAGCAATGGTCTTCTAAGGACTCTTTTCAATACATAACATGGTGTACTAATAGCTTAAACCTAAAATTATTTAGGCACATTATATTCATTCACCATGCACATAGCCATAACTAATAATATCTTATTCTATTTCTTAACTACTTTAGTTTCTTGTGGGGTTATAAGTGAATAGAAAGTATAAGAAATTCCATGGAAAGTACAAATTTCAAAAATAATTCATTCTTAAACACTTTACCTTGATCACTTCTAATCGATTTAATACACATGTTATGTTTTTTTTCTAACCTAATAACTAAATGCACAAATTGGTCATAAGCCTCATTCTTTTCCTAAACAATAATGCCCATGTAAACCAAGAATAATCATCCAGCATTCCTATATTTGTTTCCTCCTAAGTTTTGTGGTTGTATTGCTTAAAAAAAATCTATATGGAGTAACTCTAAGGGTCTTCTAATAGCTACCTCCATCTCAGATTTAAAAGAAAATTTTGAATATTCTCTTAAATGTGAAGGTCCACAAACATGATAATCACTTCAATGAATGCTAGGATAGACCTCTAACTAAGTCATAATTAACTAATTTCCTACATTAAGATTTGCCATGATAACTTAATCTCCTATGCCATAAATCTAAATTATTATCATGAGATGTGAGGCATTATTTGCCAATTGATTAAGTCATGTGCAAATTCAAAACAAAAGTATTATTCTAGTTATGTGCAAAAATAAGGGGAATATTATTTCTACTAATAATGTATTAATCAAAATTTAATATAATAAAAGATCTTGAATTGCACTATTGACTTGTGCTTAAATTATTCTACTTTAAAGCTTAAACTAAGAGACCTTTTTTATTGAGTTGTGAGATTTTCCAACAATTTTTATTCTAATCATTTGCTTTTTGAATGACACTAATTGTAACCTCACCTACATCATGCTCTTTCAAGTGGATGAGAAATGAAGGATCTCATGCCATTGTCTTGAACATCTATTATTGAGACACCACACACCTTTCCTTATGCTTGAACAAAGGAATTTCTATAAAAGAACATCAAACAATGGCTTTAGGGAGCCATATCCTTTTGAGGCCACATGTCTTAATATTAACATAATTTGAACTATCTCTTCTAATCAACAAAAACTTAAGGAACATGGAATTAACATTTTTCTTAATTCTACAATGAGATATTGCATGACCAAACTTCATGTAGTAATTAAAATTAAATCCTTTGGAATATGAAACAATATAAGGACTATCACTATTTATCTATGGAAGGAAGAACTACATGTGAATGTATGATTTTCAATTCATTTAGTTCTCTAGTTAACATTTGTTTTTTTATTATCATGCTTTCCATTTCATTCAAACAATTTTTACTTCTTGTAGAAAGTTAGTATTCTTTCTATTTGCATTCTTCATAATTGACATTAGAAGATGATGAAGAAAAAGTATAGCATACCTAATCATCTATTAAAGTGTCACAATTTCCATTCTTTTTTATAAAACAATCCCTCTTTTCTTCCTCACCAGAAGTAGAGCCATTTGAATCACTCCAAGAAATCTTCATTTCCTTCCTTTAGTTTTTCTCTATCTCATTCATTAAATTGTTTACTTTATCCTTGTATATGCGCCAAATAGGCCAAATGTGTCATTGAATTTTGCATTTGTGACATAGTGTCTTCTTTAGTTTTATCATCTTTCACTTTGACTTCTTTTCTTAGCTAAATATTCTTCTTACATTATGCTTGTTATATAATCTTGATAAGCAATTAAAACTATTTGTTACCTCATTAGAGATTAATGAGTCTGAATCTAAGGCAACATTAGCCACCGAAGGAAAAGGTTTCTCATTCTTTTTCTTATCTTTTTTTGGAGTTCTTCATTCTTCTACCTTGCAAGATCCAACTCATTCATAGAGAGCTCCTCAAGTATTTCATCTAGTAATAATATTGTCACTAATGGGTCATATTATTATTGTAGTACACACAAAATCTTACACACCTATTCATAAATGGTAAACTCTTTTCCATTATTAGATAAGAAATTGATAATTTTTGTGAAGCAAGGAAACATTGATTTGATAATTTCATTAAGAATCATTCTAAATAACATATACTCATGTATCAACATATTAGTTGTAGTCTATTTTACTTGAGATGCACCTTCATAGGTAACCTCATGATTTGTCTTAAGGTATCCTTAAGGACTCATTAAGTGTTCCAAGTTTTTGGTAATGACCTTAAATTTTACTTTATGGTAAGACATGACACATCAAGCATAAGGTCCTTAACAAGCCAATGTCCAAGGTTATCCTTATTCCCTTTCATGGTTTATCCATAATGATCCTCACCTTAAATTTCCATCTCTAAAATTACTAGTGGTCTTATCCAACTTTTAATTACAAAACCTAAGATTTCCCAAGAGCTTCAACCTAACAAGATCTAAGAAAAGCCAAGCCTCTATACTTATCCCTAGGGAAATTTTGTAAGTAAAACTAGCCACCAAAACAAAAAATTTAACCATGATCAAAGCCTTCCAACCACTTTCTATGCCTATTCGAGATCCTTTTTCAACCTTTGCTTTTATATAAATAAAAATGAAGGCCCTTCAAGCATTCCATAAGGATTCCCAAGAGCTTTACATACCATAAAAGTGATCTAAGGTCATCAAAGGGACTTCTCAATGCTTCCAAAGCCCTTGTCTAAGGCTTATCACCAAGCCATATGACTTAACTTAGACCATAAGCTTATCTTGTCTATAAGAATTCATCATCTAAGGTGCAGCTATTGTGGGAAAATTTTTTAAATTTCAAGATCACATTATATGGAATAGCTTTAGGTTATTATGGAATTAAGAAGCTAGTGATTATCACATAAATGCATGGGTTTCATCATGGCAAGCAAAAATTAATAGAGTTTGATTTTCCTTATGGAATAAGATTGCAAACATCATCTTAATTAGATCTAAGAAATTATCGTTTCATTGATTTAATGATGGCATCACAACATCATGTCATTCATTGTTAGATCTAGGATTTCCATATGAGAGATGATAAAAACAATCTTCTAAAGAAGACCTAACATTAAATCATTCATATTGTATCAAATTACTCAATTTTAATCATACAAATTTATTTAACTTAATTGTATAATCTTGAGGTTCATCTTATCTTGAGCCAGGAAGTGACCTTCACCTAAAGGATGCACCTCCTTCTTCCCTTCAAGCTCTCAATTTTCTCTTCTTCTTAAACTTGCTTTCACATGTATGGGCCATTAACACCTTGTATAGTTGGCTCAATCTAGCCTACTATGTTTATGGTGTCGTAAGGATATTATGTTTAGGGTTAGGTTTCGTACTACCACTTTCCTAAAATCTATACCTATAAGCAAAAACTTGAAATTTAAATTGGTTAAACATCCCTCACATCCTATTTTCTAGGTCCCTAATGGAAATCACACAAAAAGATAACTTATAACATAACATCCCTCATCTTAGTTAGTCATCTTGATAGTAAAAATCTTTTCTTGCACCCCATATAGGTAGTGTCACTAAACCTTGAGAGACAATGCTATAGTTATCAACTCAAGTCCATGCATTGGGTAGTCCTACTCATGCTTGTACAACTTTTTAAATGTGTAGCATATCACCAAACTTTCTTGAAATAGAACTTCACCCAAACTAATATGAGATGCATCTATGAAAACTTGGTAAGGCATATTTTGTAATGATAAAGTTAGAATTATAGTTGAACTTAACCTATACTTTATTCATGAAAACTCTACCCATGCTGGTCTCACAAAAAAACTCGTGCCCTTCTTTGTCAAAAATGTCAAAGGTGCAATGATCTTGGAAACATTCAAAACAACAATGTGGTAATAACTCACATGACCTATGAAATTATAAATCTCTAACATTGTAGCCAATCTCCACTAAGAAATCTTATTGGCATCCACTAGGACTCCTTCAGTACTAAAAATGCGCCTAAGGAACACTACCCAATCCAACAAAAGAAGCATTTGATAATCTTTGTATAAATCTTCTTGCTCTTAAGAAGCACCAAAACTGTCCAAAGATGCTCTACATGCTTAGCTCTATTCAAAGAATACACCAAATTGTCATCAATAAATATGATGACCAAGTAGTTGAGACATTGTTTAAAGATGTAGTTCATAAGATCCATGAATACTACATATACATTAAATAATCAAAAAGGATAATATTATGATCTCATAATGCTAGTATTAAGTTGACAACGTTTTCATGGGTGTATTTCTCCTCTCAAATTTGGATCTAATGACATCCCAATCGATGATCTATCTCAAAGAAGGCCATAGTAGCATAATCCAAATCTAGCAAGTCATTAATCTTGGGTAAGGGATACTAGTTCTTGACTATATTCTTACTGAGCTCATAATAATCTTCATAAATGCATATACTACCATCCTTTTTCTTAATAAAGAGGATAGAGACACCTTAAGAAGAAACAATAGTAGCTCTGATAAAGCCCTTGCTCACTAAGCCTTGCAACTAAAATTTTAATTCTCATAATTTTCTAGGCCCATCCCATAAATGAACTAGTAATAGGGGTAGCTTCTAAATACAAATATTTGAAAACTCACCAATAAGCTTCAGTGGCAAACATAACAAATCATTTGAGAAATCATCTAGATAATCCTAGATAATCAAAATCTCCTATGAGGTTTGGGTTTCTGAATGCATATTTGTCACAAATGCTAACAAAGTTAACAATCCATCCAAACAAAAATTAAAGCTTAGACTCATAAAATCATAGGAACCTAACAATTGAATTTAAAGTAAACCATGTCAACCAACTTTAGCACCCCAATTTGAACTTTTATTTCCCAATAGTGGATCACCACACCATGTTAGGTCATCTGTTTCATGCTTACATAAATGTTAAAGTAGATTACTTGCACCTAGACAAGCTCTATCACAAAGCTTTAGCCAATAATAATTATATCTTCTTAAACTATTTTCTAGTTAGAATCTCTTTTCTATAGGGTAGTTTCACCATTAGTGGTGATTTAAGCTATCCTTTATCATTCTCAATTCTCTCATTTGATGCTCTTATGAGAGCATAAATCCATGGCTACCCACTTGGAACATCTTTAATTTGAGCAAAACCCCAAATACTCTTCTATGTTCTAGGATAACTGGCCCTCATGAGGATTCTAGTAGATAAAGAAAATATTCTCCTTGAAATGGAAAGCACCACCATGTCTCTTGCTACATCAGTGGCATCTCATGATCTACTTCTTAGTTTGTTCTATTAGGCACCAACTAGCTAGCTATGTTAGAATAGCTATAGAATTATCATCGCTATTAGATCTACCTTCCTTCTTTTTTAATAAAAGTTATTAAACTTCTTATTCTCATATGTCTTTGGAAACCTCCTTTTCTGACCAACTTCTCTAAGTGTTTTAACATTGTGTTCCACCTACTCTATTGATTTTCTAGCCTCCACCAAGTCCAGATACTAAGTAAATTAAGAAACTACTATACACATCTGAAGAGAAGGTATGAATGACACTCCTCCATAGGCACAAGCTCTAATGTAGAATTAGTTAAGTGACTCTAGAGGTATAGTTAGAAACCATCATCTACCTTTGATTATGATGATTATAACCTAAAAATATTAATCACAAAATAATACTATGTTTTACTAATGTGTGATTGAGATTTGTGCAAATGTAGATTTGAGTATTTGATAAATATTGGTTAAAAATTAATGTAAAGATTCAAAGCTTGGAAAAGAAGAACATTGTGGAACTTTGCTCTGAATGCTTTAACTTTTGGATCATGGAACATAATATGCTCTCTATAGAGTGGCTAAAAAACAAGGAGATAAAATATACTATTCAAGGATTTAGTAAGCATGTTTAACTTTTATCCCTTATTGATGTGCTACTTAGGATCATCAACGTATTTCATACAACATGCTTTAGAAAAGCAAAAATATCATTTTACACTTTTACTAGTCAAAATCATGTATTAATATATTAACATAAAAAATTTAAAACCTTTAAGTTATATTGCACAAAGTGTCTTTCATATGTGTGCATTCTTTCTTAATTCTCAAATCTTTCATTTGGTAAAAGCTTAGACACTTGAACTTCCTTTTATTTTTTCGTTCCATTATTTATTTTGTTACACTTTTTTATTTAATTATTAAATGATTTGTAGCCACAATTTAGATGTTAATTGAAAAAGTGAGAGATAAAAAGTTTTAAAAAAATTGAGCTATTGTTGCAAAAGCTTTAAAAATTCCATTTCACCCTTATCCTATTTTGGTATGATGTGTGGACCCAACATTTAGTATCAAAACCTTATACTCAGATAGTCTGATTGTTATATTTCTTGATAAGACTATTGTTATCGCACACACCATGCTTTTGAATTGTAATTTTGTATTGGTTTGCAAAATTGTGTTTTTTTAAAGATCCACCATAAGTTTTTATTTTATAAAATTATTTTTAAAATCATGGTTCCCTTGTTTTTTGGAAATAAAGTTTTCCATAAAAATTGCATTCAAAACCTTTGTTTAAAACATTGACTTTTATTTATTGAATTTGTTTGGAAAATTCATAGTATTTATATCCATATGTCCAATGAGTTTCATGACAAATCTAAACTTCAATACAATAAAATGTGTAAGACCTGAATATACACTTTTGTACTTTACCACAATAGACTTACATAGAAGATTTTATGTTAAAACACTTGCATTGAGGCTATGTGGAAGCTAATAAAAAAAGATATGGAGATTTGCTTCAAACTTGTGAGAGGATAAGGAGAAAGTTGAAGAAAAAGGAGAAGAGTTAAAGGAGTCATCTCTTAAGCACCTTATGCATAATAAGTTTGTATGAAGTGCAAATTTTGATTCTTTCTTCAACTTGTGATGCAAATTCATTCAAGTATTTATTGTGCATTAACTCATTCTTTTGATGAGCATAATGAAGAAATTAATTTATTCAAATGTGTGCTAATTTGATAATTACTTCTTCCATACATGAAAACCATTTTTATGAGCTTGAAAGCATGTGTGATAAACTTAGAAAGAAAAAATAATTTTTTTCTAATGATGTTGAATTAATATTTTAGTTGATATTTCAATTTGTCTCCAACTTCACCATCATCAATATCACCAACTCCTTCCATCTCTTATCCTATTATTAGAATTTCTCTTAACCCTTCACTATCTCTTAATGTACTAAATGATAAATTCATTGAATATGAACATACCTCTTTTGAGTATACTTCTTCCATTGAATAAATGAAATCTAAAAATGATTTAATCAAAAAAACTATTGATATCAAGTAAAATTATTTTTTTTTCCTTAATTGAAAATGAACTATATAGTTTGAAGGAAACATGTCTTGATTCTGCTTCACGTTTACTTGCCTGTTCTTCATCATATACTCCAGTGAAAAATGAAAATAAATGAAAGTTTGATTATTTGGATGCACCATTACATGGACTTCTTACATCATATTCTTATGCACCATTACATAGGACCTCTTGGAATACATCGTATTCTTGTTCACCATCAAATGTTTTATGCAACTATATTTTTTAGATTAGGTCACATTACTTTTGATTATCTTTATAAAAAGTTCTTAAGCTTGAAAAGAACTAAACATATAAGGATTCCTAAAGGTAGTTATTTAGGAAAATCACTTGCACACTTTCTCATTTCACTACACAATGCCAAATATGAACCTATTATGGTTTGGATTTCAGGAAGCATAAGTTGGTGTGTTAGAGTGTCTCTATGTTGAGGAGTTATAGAGACATTCCTTAACTTGTGAGATTTGTCTATTGATGAAACCTATGACTCACCTAGTCAAAGCTAGAATTTTACTGAGTTAGCTACCTCTTTCTTATGAAATGTGTTTTTGTTTAGCTTCGATCCTTTAATAGCTATTGAAAATAAAATGGATACATTATTTTGTTTGAAATTTGAAATTGTGTTAATTTGTGTGTTCCAGACTATATGTATTATTTAGTATTGACTTTTCAATAAGTTGTCAGTGTAGAAGGGATTTCTATGGAACCACAAAAGATTTTGGCTATCATCGATTGGCCAAGACCAACAATAGTGACTGAGGTCAGAAGTTTCTTGGGATTTGCCAGATATTACAGGAAGTTTGTCAAGGGTTTTTCTCAGATTGTAACATTGTTAACCAATTTAACACAAAAGACAACAAAATTTGAATGGGACGTAGCTTGCAAGAATAGCTTTCAAATACTGAAAGAGAAATTAATTACAGCTCCAATTCTAGTAGTGCCAGAAGGCACAGAAGGTTATCAGATATACAGTGATGCTTCGTTGCAAGGGCTAGACTGTGTATTGATGCAATATCACAAGGTAATTGCCTGTAAATCTAGAAAGCTTAAGACACATAAAAAGAATTATGCTGTGCATGATTTGGAGTTAGCAGCCATAATTTTTGCCCTAAAATTTGGAGACATTACTTATGCGAAGTTAAATGTATGATATTTACGATCATCAAAGCTTAAAATATATCTTCATTTAAAAGGTATTAAATTTTAGGCAAAGAAGAAGGTTGGAATTTATTAAAGATTATGATATGGAAATCATATATCATACAGGTAAAGCAAATGTGGTAGTAGATGCTCTTATTAGGAAAGCCAATGTTAATAGATTATTAATTATCCTAAAAGAAAAGCAATTGATCTTTGAGATGAACAAGTTGCAATTGGAAGCTGAAATACAAAGAAATACGAAGTTGCTAGCTCACATATCTAGCATTACAGATTGGTTGATGTCTATTAAACAAGACTAGCCTAAAGACCTGGAACTATAAAAGATAATACAAAGAGTTCATAAAGGACTAGAATCTGAATTTAAAATCGATCAGGATGGTCTACTCTGATTTCAAGATAGATTATGTATACTAGAACATCAGCAACTCAAAGAAATACTATTAAAAGAAGTTCACAACTCCTATTATTTCGTATATTCGGGAGAATAAAATGTATCAAGAGCTAAGACTACAATACTGGTGGCCAGGGTTAAAGAAAGATGTGGCTAATTGGGTTCAAAGGTGTTTAATTTGTCAGTAAGTCAAAGGAGAACAACAAAAGCTTGGAGGATTACTACAGTCATTGCCTGTATCAGAATGGAAATTGGAGGAAGTGGCAATGGATTTTGTAGTTTGATTGCTAAGATTACGTGTAGGTCATGATGCAATTTGGGTAATTGTGGATAGGCTAACAAAAATAGTTCATTTTCTTGCTATTAAGACAACTTATTATGCTGAAAAATTAACTCAAGAATATCTAAAGCAAATTATTAAGTTGCATGGGATACTAAAAGTTATTATCTCTAATAGAGATCCTAAATTTACTTCTCACTTTTGGAAGAATATACATCAAGCTTTTGGTACAAGTTTACGCTTCAGTACAGTCTTCCATCCTCAAACAGATGGTCAATCAGAAAGAAGTTTGATGGGTCCCGCATTTGTGGAAGAAGTAAACGAACAGATCAAAACTATTCAAAGAAGAATGAAAGCAACCAAGGATAGAAAAAAGAAATACTATGATATCAAACACCAAATGATCAAATTTCGAGAGGGGGAGTATGTATTTATTAAAGTAAGTCCAACAGAAGATATCATCAGGTTTGAAAGGGCAGGAAAATTAAAACCTAAATTCATTGGTCCTTTTCAAATACTGGAAAGGGTTGGACAAGTAACATATCGGCTAGCTTTGCCTCCTCAAGTGGTAGGAGTACATAATGTTTTTCATGTCTCAATTTTAAGGAGATACATTCCAGATCCCTCCCATGTGGCGAGTTACATGGATCTAGACATCAAAATTTAGAAAGATTTGATTTATCCAGAAACACCAGTGAGGATCCTTGATCGACAAGAGAAAAAGCTAAAAAAACAAGGTTATTTCTATGGTTAAAGTCTTATGGAAAGGTCAAACAGAAAGAGAAGCTACATGGGAAATAGAGGCAGATATAATCACTCGGTATCTAGAGCTGTTCTAAATTTCGGGACGAAATTTTTGGAAGGAGGAAAGATTGTAACAGCCTTACTTTTTCTTTGTTTTATTTTTGTTTGAAAGAGCTCTTTGAGACGTGTCTAACTGTGTTTAGTTTGTAATTTTTGGAGCTCTAATGAATAAATTATGAATTTTTAAATATTTGGGATAAATTTGTAACGTGGATGATAGATTTGTAATTTTGTAAATGTCGGCATAGTTAAAATTCGATTTGGCGGAGGACATATTTGAAAATACCGAATTTAGAAGGGGTTTTATGCAAAAATGCAGTTCATGGCGGCTCCGACCGCATTATAAAATTCGAAGCAGGGTGTGTTTTGAAAAGCATGTCTACAAAGAACACGGCTGCGGGGAGGTTGCCGGAGTGTGACAGCGAGATTTCTTAGAGCTGTTGTTAGCTTTAGCGAAGTTCCGGCATGCTACAGTAGCATTCGACGAGGATTCCGTGAATTCTGGCATGCGATGGTGACGGCCGGCGAGGATTTCCGTAAGGTAAGAGATAATTTCTTTGTCGTCGGGTTTGTATAAAGCTTTCCGGTGAGCGGCAGAGACCGAGACGACGGAAGCCCAGCCGAATTCGATAGATTCAGCGCGTGAAACGACCGGTCCTAAGCCGGCGAAAGGTTTCGGTTTTGCCGGACGCACCAGAGAAGAATAGGAACCGGTTCAGTTGGACCGGGTTTGCACTGCTGAACCGGGAGAGCCAGGCGAGGGCGGTCCAGTGCCGTGGCAGAATTTTAAGGGATTTTGGGATGATTTTAGCTTTTTGGGAAAGCTTTTAAAAAGCTTTTCGGCGCAAGCGCTCGCGTAAGCTGATTTTGGGATTTATTTTAGGGGTTTGTTTGGGAAAGCTTTTAGAAAGCACTTTGGGTTAATGAACATATTTTAATTTATGACCATGACCTTGTAGACATCAAGAAAACAAACTAGAAGTGAGCAAGAAAATTTGGTACAATAAATCCAGGTAGATAAATTCCTAACCTTGTGATAGCTCAATATTATATATTTTTACATGCTTTTCTTGCTTTTATAGTATTTTGATTGTTGCATATGTTTTTTATAGCATAAAAAGGAAGAAACACTATGGTATGGATTATTTATACATTTGCATGAAAACTGAAAGGAAAGAAATAACATGGTATGCTAGTGGAATAAAAAGGAAAAAACAATATATAAAGAAAGGTCTTTTGATATGGCATAATTGTTTGAAATTATGATTGAAAATGGTAGTAAAAATGGATTCCCAGAGAAAATTATCCTCACCACTAGGCTCAGCATGTGTTGCAAGGTATCGATCTTTGGATCAGATATCTGTCTAGTTTTGTATGTTATGTGCTATTTCTCCATGATCATTTACACAATGCTCAGCATGTGTTGCAGGGTATGGTACCATAGCTGCCTGGTGGCACTAGGCACAACATGTGTTGCAGGGTATCGATCTTCGGATCAGATATCTGTCTAGTGTTATATACTTGGTTGGATGCCGACTGGAGGTCATTTATTGATGATGATTGGATCCATAGGATAATGCGTCAAAGTGAATTCGGCACGGTAATAACACACTATATAAGGAACTGACATTTCTTTATGGTTTTTTATTTGGCATTACTTTATATATATGACATCTGGTATGGTTTTCTCTTATGTATATGATTCATCTGTGCTATTCATGGTATGCATTTTCATTTATATTGGGTTAATTATTTGGATTTATCTACTGAGATTTATAAAATCTCATTTAATGCTTACATCACAGATCATGAAACCACTGCACCGAGAGATGAGAACAGTGCTGCTGCAGAAGAGTCATTTTCAAGAGATGTGTGAGAAAGGAAAAGTTTTTGTGTGATTAAATGTTTAAAACATGCCTTTATATATATACTGTGGATTTTGGGAGTTTGTGTTTTTTTACCGTCGGATCCCCACCTTGGGTTTTGTTTATTTGTCCTCACTCTGACGATAATTTTGTTATTTAGAGGTACTAGTTTCAGTGGGGGCTTGACATATAATCACAAGATCGCACTAGTAGGCATGCTGCATAGTCAAACAATACTACATTTTAATATAATATCTCAAAAATAGTGATATAATTTAATAATTTGATTGTTGATTTCAACTTTACAAATTTGTCATAAAATAATACTAAACATAATCATTTTAAAATTCTCAATATATACAAGTAATATGTTGATATCTCATAAATAATAATATCAAACTACATGCTTTCTAAATTATTCAAAATATCGCAAGCATTTCAACAATGAATTTAAAAAATACATCAACAAAAAAATTAAATAGTAGTAGATTATCTTCCTCACTAGTTTAATAAGAACTCCATTCCCCAACCTCGATATTATTGCAGCCTAAATCAGACAATTAATTTTTTATTAAATTTTAGTAACTGGTAAAACTTATTTTGAAATTTGATATAACAGCTTTATCTAAATTTATAACTGAATTATATTCACAAAATGATCTCATATAACATATTATCAAATTATCTTAAATCTCAAACTTCATAATTTGATTTTTGTATTTTTAGATTATGCAGTTGTATAATAATTTTAATGTTTTTAAATTTCTACAAAATAGTAGATATTTAAATTTTACTAATTATTTCATATTAGTCAGCTTAAAATTTTTTTCCCTCAAATAAAAACGAAAATTTCCTTTAAATCATTGGCTAAATTCCCGAAGTAGTTTTTTTTTTTTTTTTTCAAAGCTTCCTCAGGCGTAAATGTTCTTCTTTGTTCGGGTGCAGCTCATTTGAATTTTCTCTTTTTGCAACGCATCACGTGCTGTTTGCTCCGCCGGCCTTTGAATTTTCTCCTCTTTCTTAAGATTCGCGTGCTGGTTTCTCAGCCTTTCATGATCAGCTCAAAAGCAGTTTGACGAGTCCACATCAAACAATTGCTTTTCCTATCCTCTCGGGGCGGTTGGTTGCCTGTACGATTCGAGGTTTGCTTTTAATTTTATTTTTTAATATATAACTGATTAACGCATGGCATATTACTTTTTTTTGATATTTTAGTGTTCATTTATTTATTTTGCGATACAACAATAATATAAATAATAGACTAAGCCTCATTTATTTGTAGAACCTCGAAAATTTTTTTATTACATCATAATTACTATTTTAATACATCTCTAAGAGTAATTTTAAAAAATATATTTATTTTAAAGTTTAAAAACAAATTATTTTTCATATATTGATACCTAATTAAAAAAATGTGTTAAACTTGCTAAATTCATAGCAAAACATCAATTTTATGACACACGATATAATTATATATAATGTAATCATTATATTTTTAATACACTCAAAGTGAAATTATCCTTAATCATAAAAAATAAAGGAAATGGTTATTACTATTTAACCCTATATGCTTAAAAGTTAATATATTATTTTTTAATAATAAATTTTAAATTCTTTATTCATGATCTAATATGTCAATTTAATGAGTTATATATTATCTTAAATATAGATAAACAAAGTAGATCACTCATCTTGGTTAGATGGATAAAGCATGTAAAGTTACAAGCAAACTAATTGAAGGAAAAAAAAATAGAACATCAATCTTGAAAAATCATTTATAGCCTAGAAGTGCATAGAGGTTTTAGAATTTATAAAGGAATGTATAACAATTAAAACTAGGTTACTTATTGCACTCAAAGGCTTACACTTCACCCATAAGATCTCTATTATATCAATTAGAGAAATTTGCCTTAATTATTAAAACCCAAATTTCATGAACTTAGGGATTTTATGTTAAATTCACTCTTGTGGATATAAATGCAAGAATTTATATAGAATAATTAATGAAGAATGATAGGGCTTGATTGTATCAAAATAAATTATAAAATGATAAAATTACACAGATCATACAATATAAAACCTATTTTGTGTAGTACAATTAGCACACATTAAGCATATGATCATAAAATAAGATAGTTAGATCAATAGTTATTACTAGCACATTCAGAAATCAAATGATATGATCATATGTTTAGATAATACAATTTGTTCAAATAAGCTTATGTATTGGTGATCAAATTGTTTGACAGAGCATGCACACTAAGTGATTAGTCTAAATTATAATTCTAAAAATTCATATGGTATAATTTTAGTCATTATAAAGTAAGATTAAAGTAAGAAAATTATACTAAAAACATAGAAATGTTTAATTATAAAATTATTATCATATTGCATGAATCAGTGCATTATATAATACAAAACAATAAAAATAAATATAATATTCAAATCAAGCATCTAAACAATCTCAAAACTTTTACATGATATTAACTCAATATATTAAATATTTTGATGATAACAAAACTATGTAATTGTAGACTAATATTAACATTATCAGATTTCATGTATAAGTGTGAAGTAAAAAAGTTTGTGTAATGTTCATATATGCATGGTTAAAAACTTTGCTTGCAATGCTTAAGGAGAAAGGAAGTCAACTTTTCACATCATGGAGCTATGTGGATCAGCTCTTGATGGAGTGGCTCTATATTTTTGGTGCACTTCATCTATAATTATTAGTTAGAATGCTGAAACCTATACTAATTTTCTTGTGGTACTTAAGACAAGCATAAATATATCTCATCCTTCATACTCATGCATGCATTAGTGATTTATTCATCATCAACCGTTGACTACAAATATCAAAATAAAGCAAAAAGTTAAGTATATTATAGCTAAAGTATTATGGAATCAAGTTTTAAAAGGAATTAATTTTTAATGATGTGTTACATACGAACTACATAATGATTGCATAATGCGATGTACCTATCATACTTGTATAGCTATCTTATATTTCTTAATAGACTAGAGATTAGATTCGATGAACCGAAGGTTAATATGTTTTGAAAGGAATTTTGTGATATCACCATTGTAATGGTACAATTCTATTTTCTTGAGACTTCATTAATTGATAAACATTTATGTGACTATATCATATCATACAATATTGTATATCATCAATATATGATTTATTTCACCATAGAGAGACTAAAATTGACTAATGAAAATAATTAAATTAAAAGTGTCATACAATACAATATGTTTATTACACTAGTGTAATTAATATGGAATGAGAGAACTAATAGAGCCTAAAGTTATCATACATATATGATCATATATTTTACATGTACAAGATATATAAAACCTAAGAGTATTAATTTGCTTTAAACATCATCATACAATACAATGTGCTTCAACATAATTGTATGATACCTTTCAAATATCCATATAAAGCTAATGACCTGCATGAGCAATTGTTTCACAATATCAATTGATATAATCTCCTAATTGTACAAGCACGAATGAAACCTCAGAGGTATAATAACTACTTAATCTCATTCAAAACATGGATTTAGTCATTGGGGATTCTCTAAAATATTGAGTTATCCATTTGGAAGATATAAGTAGCTTGAAAATATAATTTATAAAGAGCTAATGAAAATTGTTATCTCATCAAAAAGGTATACTCGAGCATCAACAATGGTTAAGATATTAACACAAGTACTTAGAGTTTTGAATCTAAAAATCATTAAGCTATAACTAGCTACTACAACTTGCATTCTCTTCAATTCATTGCACTCTTATTGGTAAACATCATTTCATATCGATATATTAGTTGTGCCACTTGAATTGCAAATAAAAGGTTGTAGGATTATTATAAGATTTGATCATGCAATATTGTGATATTCTCTTTAGCCAATATTTATTATGTTATTGTGAGTCTTGTTAGTAATGGCTCTTTTGAGCTTCCTATAAGTTTTCCTATGGATCTCTTTTTACAAATGAAGTAAAAATGAGTATATGAATCCTATAAGAAGAGAGGTACAATTTGGATTTTAAAATATTTTTTTTATATTTTTTATCATATTTAATTTTGAGAATAGTTTTATAAAAATAATTTAATATTTGTATAGAAACTTTAATTATATATATATATATATATATATATATATATATATATATATATATATATATATATATATATATATATATATATATATATATATATATATATATATATATATTAATGTTTAATATGATAATGAAAAATGATGATAAAATTAAATAAAATATCAAAATTTTTAGGTGATTCAATTCAATCTAGAACCTGTGTCAACCCCCAATTAATATCAGAAAAAAATGGTACTAACAAAAGGTCACAACTTGAGATTTTTTCTTATAATTCATCTCCAACCTATTAGCTTTTGTAGGTTTAGTTATTACCCAAGTTTTTGTGAGTTCAACCCCTACTCAGTCTTTTATAAGATCAAACTAAATTTTGACTTTCACAAATGTTGGGCTACCTAACCTAAAAGAAAATGAAAAATATATCAAATAGAATAAGGCACAATGAACTTAAAATTATGAAGAGAAGTAAGAAATTGAAAGCTTAGAAGTGTAAGGCTACGTTTGTAGAATTTGATATTTTGGGAAGAACTAAGTTAGTAAAATTTTGTGCAATGATTTATGAAGATCTTAAAGATTGTTTTATGTTCATGAGTTATTTTATTTATAATGGTTAAGTATTTATAAAAAAACTATTCTTCATTGCTATCAAAAAGTTAAGAAAAAGTTATTTGAAAAGCTAATTCTAAACTACTTAAAAAGCTTTTCCAAATAGCTTAAAATTTATTTCAATATGACTTCTTTCAATGACACTATGACTAGTGAAACAATTGTTAGAAAGATGGACCAAAGCCATTGGATGCATTTGGAGATGTTATGGACTGTTTGATCGCAAAGTGTTAAAGCAAAAGAGTTTTAGATGGTGAGATCAAGAAGGATTAGATCTAAGTCATCTAATGAATTGTTCAATTTATTAACAATAAAGACAAGAATCATCTCAGCCATAAGATTCAAACATGGAGATATCTTGATCATCTGATTCAAGGATAGATTATTTAAAAATAGGAAACAATCAATACCATCCAATTAAATTAGATGCAATTATGGCCATCTGATCAAAGCTTCGAAGTAAGACTTATTGGTAAATACCATAGTCATCCAATCAAACATAGATGAAAAGCAGATTCCACAATGACCATTTTATTATGATTGTCGTGTGGATGGTAGGATAAGATTTGAACATGGAGAGATCTAGATCATTTGATTCAAGAATATATTATTTAAAAAATAAGAAACAATCAAGACCATCCAATTAAATTAGATGTGATCATGGCCATCCGATCAAAGCTTCAAAGTAAGACTTATAGGTAAATACCTTAGTCAACCAATCAAAGATAGATAAAAAGTAGAATCCACTATGACTATTCTATTGGGATTGTTGTGTGGATAGCAGGATAGATCAAGATCACTAATTGAAAGCCAAATGTGAGCTACACCATTCAATCACAAAAATACCACCATGCACAGAGGCACAGACACACATGTGGGAAGGCGAGACAATAGTAGATGAACTCAATGCACATGTTCAAGGCCTATTTGTGCATAGGAGCAACACCTATGTCTGTGAATAATGACTTGGTAGGGGCATTTATGAGCATTCTAACAGGTTTGTTATGGCGTGGAGTTTGAGAAATTTGTGAAATTTTATATTTTAATCATAAATCACATGTTTTTATGAAAATTAAATGTTATATAATTTATAATAAAAATATTATATCTAAATCTCTATATAAATAAGAAAAAATAATGAGTAAAATAATTAAGAATTCTATGAACTCAAAACTTTGTGAATTCATAAAATTTTTGGTAATTCCATTCCCTTATTGATAAAACCCCTTCTCCTTCATTTCTTCTTTAGTTCCTCCTTATTCTTATGCTTCAATGTATACTATTGTAACTCTAAAACATAAAGATCTATTGTTGAAGGCTCTAGACAAGAACACATTATATATAGATCATGTTAATTTTGGTATCAAAGTAATTTGATTTAGTGTTGTTGGAAAGAGTAAAGAGAAAAAAGTAAAAGAGCAAGCCATAAAAGAGAATTAGTAGATTAAGGAGGCCTTAGTCAAGGTGACTATGTTAACTATTTCATAGTCAACCCTAGAGACACAGGTAGCTCTATTAATCTAATAAATGTAAGTGTTAATAGAGATAGTGTAAAAATCTAAATCTCTTCTTATAATAGATTCAAAAGATAAACTACCTAAAGAATATATTCCTAATTAGAAAAATTTTAGATTAAGCAATAATCCTATGATAATTAGAGATAAAGATGATATCAATCTTATTATTTTGATGTAAAGAATCAACAGTATACTTTTAAGACATATGTTATACTTAAATTACTTATTTATTATAATATAATAAATATAAAGAAATTAGATATTTTATTAGAGTGATTAGAGATATATTTCTCTCTATATTACTATTCATCAACTAATAAAGTGGTCTATGCTTAATTAAAAATGATAACCCATGTGTTAACTTGACGGAATGCTCACTTAAAAAGTGTCAAATTTAATAAAATTAATTAGAAAAAAATTATATTCCTTGGGTTACATGGAGGAAAAGTAGATAAAATAATATAGTCTATGATACCAACAAGGACAAATGGTTCAAAAATATACTACAAAATTTTGTTGATAAGCTCTATGATTAGGAGTATCTATCAATAATATGTAGACATTATCAAAGTATATTATAGATTTGCATCATCTTATTACCATTTAATTATCTCTTTTTCTCAATTAATCTTTAAAATAAGTCAATAAATTTGCAATGATTATCAAAAAGAATGATGAATATAAAGACATAGAATATGAAACAAAATACCAGGAGATGTAAGTATAAGTTCAATCTTTAATAGTAAAAAAAGAGTGTTATTTAACAAAATATGTTACAACAATGACTACTTATAGAATCAAATGTTTTGCTATCACTATAGGAAGAAAGGACACATACAACAAAAATTTTTGAAATGACATCCTAAACTATTTCTAGAAATGTTTAAAAAAGACAAAGTATTCAATACAATAGACATTAAAAGGGTCCTTAAAATCCCTCTTCAAGTTAATAAAAGCTTATCTCTAATAGTTATCCAAAAGAAAATTTTTTGGAAGGAATTCTAATTATTCTTTATTCTGTATTAGTAAAGCAAAGAGAAGAATTTTTTAGAATTCAAATTTAAGTGAAGAAAGAGCTTATCAGTGCAATTATTAACATTAAAAGTGAGAAAAATCTAATATCACAAAGTCATATATAGAGATTAAACTTAGAGACTACATCACATCTAAGATCCTATTTTTTGGATGGATTCATAAAGAATCTGAGACTATAATTAAAAAAACAAAAAGTGAAGATTGATATTACTAAAGACTATGTTAATGGCATTATATATGAATTGATACCTCTATATGTTTATCAAATTATATTAAAGAATCCATACTTATAAGATCTAGATTTCGTCTACTATCAATGAGCACAATGGCATCGACTTACAAAGGATGGACAAAACTTTCATCTGATAGAACATAAAATAGTATTAACAAAAGGAATTATTCATGTTAACCAATTAAAGAGGCTAGTGAATGCCCACGAAAGTTATGAGCTATTAATAATAGAGTTAAAGAAACCATTTGATGGGGATGATAATAGTCTCAACCTTCTGAGAATAAAACAAAACTAGACCTTGTAAATAATCAATTCAAAAAAGAAGATTTAATTGAACTAGAATAAAAAAAGAAGGTACTTATGATTAAGAGCTTAATTTTGGCTTCATTAAAACTAAAAAATTATGAAATAAATTAAGGGGACCAACAAAAAAGCAAACAAATATTATTATAGTTATACTATGTAGTAAGAACTATGTGCATACTCAAGAATAATGGGTTATTATAGGAAAGTTAGAACATGCTACAATGTGCTGATAATATGCCATGCATGGAGGTGCAGGTGAGCACAGCAGAAGACACAACATATAAGACACCTGCATGCATTGGAGGCAAGATTCCTACTGGATTACATTGGTGCATGCATGTTGTCACCAATCATGCATACAATAGGTGAACCAACTACATTAATATAGTCAATGCATGCATTTGGGGCTTGTCTATGCATTGGAATAGCACATGCATCCTTGAACGGTGTCCTAGCATAGGCACCTATGCACATGTAGTAACACATTGGCATGAACAGATTTGTTGCAACCAAGAATTTGTGGTATTTTTGAACTTTTATATCTTCATCACATACTTTTTCAAAAATTTAAATATTATGTATTTTGTTAATAAAATATTATATCCAAAGCTCTACATAAAGAGATAAAAATGATGCATGAAGTAATTCAGAACTCTATAAATTTAAAACTTCATGAATTCAAAACTTCTTAGAGAATTTTATTCTCTTGTGATCAAAACTCTCTTTTCCTTCCTTTTATCTTTAGTTTCTCACCATTATCATGCTTCAACTTTCATTATTATGACGCTAAAAATAGAAGACTTTTATCAAGTGTTTAGGGTGAGAATACTTCACAGATAAGATCAGGATTATTTTATCAAAAAAATGCATAAGGAGGTTTTCCATTTAGATCCAATCTCAAGAAAAGAGAAGGTTTCTAATTCAAATGGAAGTCCAAGTGCCATTTAAGAATTCTCATTTGGAAATCCATGATGTGCCAAGCTATGTGTAGCTAATAGTGAAAGTTTTCTTCTTCCTTATTGAATCTAATTAGAATGTATTGATGATCTACTGAATCCACTATGAATGAGATTAAAAATTCAATTTTCTTGAAGGTTATCTAGATAGTCTCCATGATATGTCATATATGAGAAACTTTTGTTGCTATGGTGAATATAAATAGGGGAGCTATTTTTTAGATTTCATCATCATCAAAGATCACCTTAGGCCCACCTTTGAATTATGTCAATGTTATGGTATGGACTTGGGATGTATCAATGGAATCATTTAAAACATATGCAAAAGGAATGGTTAACCTTAGGAATTGCCATTTCCATGGTGTAGCTCTATAGGCTGTAAGGCTCACATGTAGATATAAATATCAAATGATGGAGAGGAAGTTAGCTTACGTACTTTATTTTAACAATAACGAAACATTTTACATGATTTTCAATTGGCCATTTTAAGTAGGGTCATTATCCACTAATCAACATTGCTCATCTAAATTTATAATTTCATAAGAATGAATTTCATCAATTTATTAACAAAGTCTCTTGTTTATAATTATGTAATCTCATCATGAAAAGTGCCCGAGTTGAAAACTTAAGTTATAATGATTTAACTAATTCATCACATAACAAGATAGTGCATTTTTTAGCCAAATCTAGTAATTCACACATGTAAACATGCAATCTAACCTCCAACATAGTTAAGATTTTAACATAATATAACATGAAATAAACCATATCTTCTAGTAATCTTTATTCAAGGATTTTCACAACATATAATTTATTAAAATCATGTTTTTTTCTTTAACATAATATGATCTATAATTTTCATACATTTTAGTACAATAAATTATCAAAATTAGAACCTAATAATTAAATTAGACATATGCTATTCATGGGTAAGAAAGCATGCAAATGTAATTCATACCAATTTCATAAATTACAAATAAAATTGTCAATCAATAAGGGATCTTTACTCCCACATACATTTATCTACAAATCTTAACCTAATGACTCGGGTATAGTAGAATAATTAACAACTATTTAGCTAGCAAAATCTTCAAGTAGGGAATATACACAGACATCTTAGGAATTCTCTTAACAATGTATATCTCTCACATGATTTTGTCATCTATTCTTTTAGATTAGGTTTCAGAAGAAGGAAACATGACAATTTATAATATGATGATGACCACATATCATCACACGCATGTTTTATAAAAAATAATTAATTTATTACCTAAACATTATCTACTATTATTAAATAAAAGATCTCAATGTCTATCCTACATCTTCACTCATATAGTCGATTATTTCAGGGATGGGCTTCTCCCTCCTCAAGTCTTAAAGTCTCCATCTCCTCTTTCTTTTCTTAACTAAGGTCTCTTTGCTAAGTGTCACAACTAAGATTTTCTAAAACTCTTAACAAAAAGTCACTTCCAGGATTATATATTGAACTCTACCAACCATTCATTAAGGCATTCTATAAGAGCAACTAATTTGGGATTAAGATCAAAGCAAGCACATATCTACCCCTTAAAATCCCATGAGCAAACCACCACCTCTCTGATCTTGGATCAGTTATAAACCTCTAAATCTATGGTGCCAAGTGCAACACATAGTCAGGATTAAGGCAATCCAATTCCTTTCCATAATTACCTGGAATCAATGCAAATTTAAATTTTCTACATTCATAATTCTCACTACAACATTGCATTTCCTATTTTGTAAGAAATCATCAAGCTACAAGCTCATGATTGGGTTAGATTATGCACAATCAACTAGTTTTGAATTTAAATAAACCTATCTAAATAATGATTAATGGTTTCAAAATTTCTTAACTATGAAAAAGTTTTGATTCGTTCTCAATTCTAAGTAACAAAAATGATGAATATATAAATAAACGAAGGCAAAAGATACTAAAAAACGCACCACCGATAGTTAGTACTTATCACCTCCACATTAAAGGAGAAAACAAATCGAAAACGTAGTTACTTTTTTGGCGCATACATCTGTGAAACAAATTAATTTATCTTGGGTATCGTAGAGTCCCAAACTTGCATGCACATAAAGCTATTGGTAAAGAAATGGATAGGCATGTTAGGTATAAATTCTTGATATAATAAAACATCGATCAATTTCAAATAAAAACCATCTTATTATATATCAAATTACTTAATTAATCCATTTAATCAAACAATTTGAAAAAAAAAGTATAAATTAATTTTGAAGTCTCTATTACATTCAACTAGATAATTGATGCACGCTACAGCAAATGAAAAAAAAACATGCAACGACAAAAACCATTTTAACAATACTAATAGTTTAAATAGAAATTATCACTAAACATAATAATACTTTATAGCATAAAATGGTCAATTAAATCTTTCTTTAAAATATAATTTTCAGTGCTCTTTTTTAAAATAGCCTAATACTAACACCTTTAAAATTCCTATATTTTAAGAACAAAGCCATTTAAAGCAATTTTGTACAAATAATTGGAATAATTTTTATCATTAACTATTTTATAGATACATTCTAAAAACATATTCTAAAAACTCATCAGAATTTCATTGAAGTCATATCATTTCAAATTTGTCTTCCTTTAGTCTTCTTATATTCATCATCTTTAGTTCTTATTTTTGTTCTCTTATTGTCAGTTGTTTTCATTATTCTCGCTATCAAGCGATTGTCATCCCATCAATTTTGTTGTTAAGTCAATTCTTTAACTTTTTAATATCTTTAAATTGTTGTAATTTATTAGCTTAGATGACATAGAATATCAATTAAAAATAGAATTGGTCATGTTGAGGTTAGTTTTGATTGTGTTTTATTTGTAAGAATAAAAAAATAATTTTTTATATTTACATTCTCTCTAGTTATGCTATTAACTTTTTTAAATTAATATATTGTTAATTGTTAATTTAACCAATACAATAACTGCATCATAATATGAGGGTTAAACGTAAAACCATCATATAGACTCATCATTGTTTGTTTTTATTATAATAATTTTTAATTGTTGTACTGTTCTAAATCATTGTAAAACAACTGTTAAGCAATAAATAAAATGCTAATTAACATTGTAATGACTGTTTTTAGTTAAGTTTTGATTGTGCTTTATCTTTTGAAAGTACAAAAATGCATTCTTATGATCGTATTTTCTCATATTATATTGCAAATATTTTCATATTTGTATTCCCTCATGTTAAAATGCAATGCTTATGCCAATTAAGTCACCAATACATTCCTTTTAGCATCTCATATGTTTTATTTAAATTATTTAATGGGAATTTAAAGTTTGATTAATCTTAGATGATGCACAGGGAATATTTTAATCCAATGTGTATCCTTATCTTTTGAGAAAATTAGAACTTATTAAAAGTTTTCATTATTTGAATTTAAGCAAGTATCATATTTGTGATACAAAGAAAAATTAATCATTTATTAAAACTATCCTCCAAAAAGTTAAATTTTTGTCTAAAGGATATCCGTATGAAATAATGTAAGTCTTAAGATAAGATAACCAACATGTAAGCTCTATTGTATGATAGAATTACAAGTAGGCACAAATTTTAAAAAACTTAACAGAATTAAGACTTAATAGCTATCAGTATTATATATTTAATGTAAAAACAAATTATTAAAAGTAATATTTATGTAGTTCAAAAAAGTTTTGATTTGAAAGGTTTTATTGAGTTTAGAGATAGTATCTCATCCATACATTTAGTATGTGACTTGTAATGTTATTTTTTGAATAAAATGGTTTACTAAAATAATAATGATATTTAGGTAATTTAAGTTGATATTTAGGTAATTACAATTTTTAGACACTCAAAATATTTTAACAAACTGATCTTGATTATGACTTTGAAACTTCAAATAATTTTTGTATGTTGTAATGTTTATTAAATATTAAAATTATTGTTATGATTTGTTATTTTGAATGTGATTGTTTAGTCCATATAGTTTTCTCAAGTTGAAATTATTTATATCTATTTTTGATATTTCTCATGTGTAAATCTTAACTATATATATTTACTCATTTTAATCACACTTATAATAATTTTAGTTTTATTTCTCTCTTAAAACATTATTGAGAAATCTAGTGCTCAACATAGTGTTGCATCAAATCCAAATGAATGCTAAAATCAATGATATTTTAAAATTATTTTTAATGTTAGAATTTGTTTTCCAAAAATTTAGTATAGGTCTATCTCTAATGAGAATAGATAGATAATCTTCCAAATATATTAAATAAGTGAATGCTTTCATTTACTTTGTGCTAAGTAATATATCTTTACTTCAAGAAAAATTAAGGCACCCTACATTAAATATTGAAATTGAAAGTTATTTATATTTTTTAATTGTGAAATAAATAATAAGACAAGTAAATCCATAATCAAATTTGATATTGATATCAACATCAAAAATATTGTTGAGGATAGAGTGAAAGATTGAGTATGCACATTGAAGTCAATCTTTCATGAGAATAAAATAAGTTGAAATGTTAAAATTAATGCATACCCCAATGATAACAATTTATACCAAAGGCAAACAATGATCTAAATGAAATTGTAAACATAAAAAAAATGAAGATGGATGATTTTTGTAGATGGCAATAAGGAGAAGAGTAGTATTTATGCAAAAATTATGTAGTATTTGGTACCTATACCATTCTTTGAGAGACTTTTTAGAAATGAAGAACATATTAAAAATCTCACTTAATATTATTGAGAATGAAAGAGTGTGATGTCCACATAAAAGAAATAGTGAATTTTGAAAATTGAAAATTAAATAGCTCAAAATTGTTGCAACGAAAAAACTTTGAATGATTGTTAATTATTCACTTAAAACTTATTTTAAAAAGGTTATTGTCTTTGAAAAACTATGTGGGAGAGTTGATCTGTCTTCAAAGTTTTCTAGTCTCAAACTCTCACAATAGATCTTCTTTTAAAGTTGCAATAATAAAATTTGATGAGTGATAAGGGCAAGGAGTAACGAAAGAAAGTGAGGGAAGAGAGAGTTTTGTCATAATGAGATTGAATTTTTCAAGAAGTTTCTCTTTTAAGGATTTTGAATTCTTAATGTTTTAATTTTTTAAATTTTTTAAATTATTTGAATTGTTTCATACATTGTTTTTGTCTCTTTATATAGAGGTTGTGATATAATATTTAATTATAATAAGCCTAATAGTTTAATTACAAAAGTCACGTTTGCCATTTACTAAGTTTTCAAATTCTAAAAATTTTGACTTATCTATAACCCACTCCCATATGTAGAAGCCTAGCTTAAGAGTTGCTTTTGTGTGCCATTTGCATAATGCATGTGCAAATTATATGTGTACATGCAAGGCACAGTAGGTGGCACATACTGCACATGTGACTCATGCGGCTGTTGACCCCTATTACACCCTCACATGGAGGGAGGGTTGATGCACTTATCCATCACATGCAATGCACATGATCTAGTCAACAACACGCACGCAAAGTTGGGCCTATACGAGCACACCTTTGTGTTTCTATGCACTTGGGTAATAGGTTTTTTGGTTTGCTTGTTCCTTTTGGAACATCTCTTCCTTTAAGTTTAAATATCCTAAGGATTTGCCTATGCCTCCATGCACAACACTTACCTAGGAGATTACAGCATGCACAATAGTACAGTTATCATGAGTCTTAGCTTTTGACCCAATGTAGTACATTTTTACTTTGTGTTGCATCATCAATTTTCATCATTCTATCTTATCCCTTAATTTTTTTTATCTACTTTAGATTCAATAGCTTGGAAGTGAACTCCTAATTATAGGTCTATTTTTTTTAGATTTGAGTCTCATCAAATCTTCTTTGTTGAAGTAATTCTCTAACAAATCTAGTTTAGTTATCCCCATGAGAATGATAGGACTTTCATTGATCCTATCAAGTATTTTTTTTAATTTTGTTAGTAACACATATCTTTGAAAAGTATAAACCTTTTCATTTAGTGTGCCCTGATAATATCTTTTGTTAATGCTTCATTGTTTCTAGTCAAATAAAAGTTTTGTCCATTCTTTCATGAGCTGATATTGTTGTGCTCATCAATAGTAGACGACATATCTATCTGATACATATGGACTCTCTAGTATAATTTAGATGCAATCTAAAGTTATAACTTTGTAGATAACATTATCAATATACTCTTTGGAGAATTTTTAAATTCTCGACTAGAAAGCATTATCACTTTACCATAGGGAATAGAGTTATTGTCATTTTATAATCTTTAACTTAAGTCATTTTAGAAGACTTTCTCATATTAGGCTCTTTTTGCTTCTAATGTCAATGATAGCATTAGAAACCTTTTTCTTCACTTATATTCTAATGATGAAGAGTTCTCTTTATTTTGCATCATATAATATCTCATTTAGACACACTATAATAGATAAGGTTTCATCAACTAGTAAAAATATTTTAAGTATTTTTTTAATTTTCATTTTAATAAGTACTTTGTTCTTAAATTTTTCTAGAAAAAATTCATAATACAATTTTGAACATTTTTTTATATATGTTATTTTTATAATGATAACAATACTTCTATTCTTTTGTAGGAGTGCTCTTAGTCACGGTAATAAAAATTTTGTTGAAGAATTTTCTATTAATGTAGGCCTTATCAAACGTTTTCATATTTTATCCTTTTAGGTTTATCACCATCATTCATTCTTCTTTTTGATAGTCATTACAACTGTATTAGCTTATTTCAAAGATTGAATAGAAAAAAATTTACAGTAATATGATAGTGCAAGCCTATAATATACTTCGATAAGGCCTACATTTATTCAATCAGTATTTCTAAGTTCACAACTTATCATTTAATTTCTATGGTATATTCTTGTACCATTTTTCCTTGTCGATGTCAAAGACTATATCATTTTCTATAACTTTCTTTCATGTAATCCATGTGGTAAAATTATTCTTGGATAATTACTGAAAGTGGCTCTATGTCACTTTTGTAATTATGTTATTTCTTATGTGAGTATTTCACTAAGCTAATGTGTGACTCATTATTTTTGATCAAGCATAAGTCACTTTATTTGATGATGAATAATAGTATTAGAGAAAAATATATCTTTAATTGCTCAAACAAGATATCTAATTTTTTTACATCTATTATGCATTATAAATTTGTAAAACAAGTATAGCATCTTTCCTAAAAGAATACTATCGATTCTAGTACATTACAAAAGAAAGATTAATTTCATCCTCATCTTCATCTCTATTATCTTGATATTAATACTTAATCCAAAATTCTTCTAATTAAGACTATTTTTTTGGTAGTTTTATTTTTTTCTATCATAAGAAAGGATTAGGATTTTAGCATCTCCTCAATTAACACTTATATTTATTGAATTAATAGAACTATTTATACCTACAAGCTTGATGGTAAAATAGTTGGTATAGTCACCTTAATTAAAACATCTTCAATCTCTTGACTCCTTTTTATAGGTTGTTCTTTAACTATCTTTTTCTTTACACCTTCCATTGAAATTAAACCAAAGAATTTTAATAACAAAAATAATATGATCCTTTTTTGAGGTTTTTTCCTAAGAGCTCATAACAGCATATCTTATTTTTAGAGTTGCATTAGTAGAATTTGAAGCATGATAACACCAAGGAGCAAAGGAAGAAGACAAGATTTTATCATAAAGAGATTGAATTTTCTAAAAAGTTTTCTTTCAAAGGCTCTAAATTTAAAAAACTTTTATTTCTAGAATTCTTAAAATTCTCAAAATTACTTCATAAATCATTCTTACCCTTTTATATGAAGGTTGAGATATAATACAGACTTTACAATCACTATGGCAAAAGACCTTGCACATCAACCAAAAAATAGCCTATAATCACTAGAACAAACGACTCAATACATCAGCCAAAGGTGATTGTAGCACTAAACTAAAGAACTATATAAATGTTTTGGCCAGACAGCCTTACAACAATTTTTCAAATGACCAAAACAAGATCAAATATGAAGTCCCTATGATAAAAAAAATAAATAAAGTATAAAGTTTAATTGCAAGATCATAAAACCCAAATATAAATAAGAAAGAGGCACATTAATATAAAGTTAACTAAATATAAGAACATATGAGCAACATAGCTCAAAGAATGTGGAATAAAAAAAAGTCAATGAAAAATGATATCAATGCTTGAGGTTGAAGCCTTGCTTTACCCTTCTTTTTTGTAATGACATTTCGTAAGTGTTGCCCTTCACAAAGGCATGCACAAGAACATTGTCCCTTTCACTTAAGTCTAGACCCCCTTACAAATGTATTTACATGCTTTCTAATTGCCCCAAACAATCACTAAAGGCTAAAACAAACTTTTTAAAAACTTATTAAGTTAGCCATTTCTTAAAATTTTGAACTAATCATACTATCCAATCCAAGTATCATAGTAGTATGATGCAAATATATGATCATCATCTAACTTATCAAACATGTCTAACTAGTTTATTTGACTATTAATAAAATCTCTTACTTATACATTGATAGTAAAGTGTTTGGTAGATGGGGTTGATGTGATCATGAAGTTGAAGTAGTATGTTGATGTCCACACACTCATCGGCTATTAGTGAAAGCATCTTTGCCATCTGTATATTGAGATTAGAATATATGATCTGAGACATTGCCTTTTATGAAACACCAACCTATATGAGACACCCAAGAATTTTTGCATCATATACATTCTTGGTTGTACATTCGTCGATCATACCTTATATGATACCCTTATATAAGGTAATTTGCCTACATTCCCTTGCAGTAGTCCTTTGAATTATTACATCCATGAGTGTTTTTAGCCAACATTTATATTGTTTGAGTTGAAAGCCTCTTTATCCATTGTTCTAGTAGACCTATTATCTTCTTTGTAGGTAATCGACTTCTGCTAATTACAATCCTTAGTCAATTTTCTTAGATTTTAAAACTTCCCCTTTAATTTCAATTAACTATTTATTTGTCAACAAACATGTTGTGTAACTATCTATTATTCTTTTAAAAATTACCATTATTGCAACTTTCAACATTGAGCCACTATTATATTCCCACAAATTGCATGCAATAGGTTTTCCTAATGATTTTTTTAATTTTGGTAACCATTATTGTTCCTAATCTCTTATTTATAAAATAATGAATATTCATCTTCATCTCATTATAATTTGGAAGAATCCTCACAAATTTTTAAAGTTTGAAATACCTTTTAAATGTAAATGGTGGAATAAATCCCACCTGAACAATTAGAATATAAAAATTAATAGTTTGAGTCATTGGATAACATCTAATTAACCTATAAAAGTAAATTAAAATTTGTTATGTGATGCATGTAATAGATTTACTACTATTATTAAAAACTTTTTAAAGAGAGCTTTACATAAAAACCAACAAATAAAAAGTGGAATCACATAACCACCTTCCTTCTTACTAAATTTCTATTAGTCAACCAACAAGTCCTAAATACATCAAGCATGCAACTAAACCTTTCTAACTTATTTATGTGAACCTCTAGCACATTAGAAAATAAAAACCACATCTCACTTACTTTTACACAATCATACAAAACATAAAAAATTATATCTTTGTTATAACAAAAGGGAAAATGCGAGGCAACTTTCAAAAAACTTTTTTGTAATTGAGTTGAGAAATGATGCTTGCTCAAGATGCAACTAGAAAAAACATTTATTTTTGTAGGACATTTAATCCCTAAAATTTTTACTTGAGACTAAGAGTGTCATAAGAAAGAAAAAACTAAGAATTTATATATAGTGTGATATATTGTTCTTGTGTCACATGAATAGTTCATTTTGTAGAGATCATATAGTATAGTCTCATTGACTATATGGTTCAAAAAAAGCAAAAGTCATGTAAAGGCTACCTAACCTTCTTGAAAAACCAAAATTAACCATTGGGTTATCATTGGGGTTGCCTTAAGCAATATTTTTAGTGTTCCTTTCCTATAAACATACCTTAAGAACCTATAAGAAAAAGTTAATGAAAATATTTTCAAATCCAAGAAGGTGATTTATACTTCAAACTTCACGATTCCTTGCACCACCATATTTCAACAACTTGAATGAGAAAAGACCATGCAAAAATCTATTTCAAGAGCATCTTTATTTCTCTTTTTGTTATTCTAATTGGTAAAGTCATTTCATACATCATTTTCATAATAGTTTGCTACTTGTAATTGGTAAAGGTCATAAGTGATCATGTAAAGATTATATTATAAAGTTATAATTTTTTCTTAGCATTCTTGTATTAGACTTATTTAAGTTATTATCATTATTGGCTCATTTGTACCCCCCCCCCCCCCTTCTTGATCCCTTTGGATCATCTTATAATGGTATTCTCTTAATAGTTATCAGAAACAAGTCTAATAAGGGAGTAATCCTAGTGTTTGAACTAAGGGTAGAAGCAGATCAAGGTATGGAATAAACCACCTAAAAGATTAATGTTTTTTATCAAAATTTTTATAGCACAAAATTTTTCTAAACTAATTATAAATTCTATTAAAAATCATAATTTGCCACTCTCTTGTGATTTGACCATTCCTACTACCATGCATATGGAGAAAATATTATATGATTATATTACTCATCTTTTATTGAGTATTATTAGAAATAGTAAAGATAATATGAATTCATGTTTAGATTTAGACAACAATGATAGATAAGAACATGTCTTAGAGAGATGTACAAAATGAATTTATCAAAGTTATTAGAAAAAATATTATTATAAATGTTTTTGGAAGGAAACAGCTTTTAAATTATCATATGATGGAAAAACAAATTCAAAAATCTAAAAAGTAGAACAATTTATTTTGAGCATAATGACATAAATTTGGAGCAATTTTGATGTGTTTAATAAGATACACTTATGGCTAGAGTTACTATTTGTATGATTTATTCAAAGAAGAAAATTATTAAAATATTAAAACAATTAAAAATTATGAAACTATAAGAAATAGTATAGTTTTATGATGATTAATTTTAATATTATTATTTAATTTTTGGAGGTAATTTTAGACCAATTGATTTAAAAATTAAATTAGAAATCAATTATTTATCTATTTTTTTTCTAATTTCCTTATTAAATGTAAATCCTTAACGGTAACCAAAGATTGAAACCTAATGAAACAACCACTAGCAACCATAGAAATAGTAAGATACTTCAATGCAACATTAAGAAAGATGTAACCTCCACTTCATTGAAGTTTGGTATGTAGAAGAGGAGTAAATTAATAGTTTAGATGATTTGGGAAAGTTAGACCGATGTTAACAACAAAGCAATACAAATGGGAAAATTAGAACTTATTAACGAAGGAATTCATTCATAGGAGAAAGGTTTAGCATTGCTTTGAAGAAATTAGAGAGGAACATGAGCTCTTGTGTAAGAATTTTAAAAAATTGAGTGATTGACCTATCACAAATTCATCCGATTTGGGGGACTGTAGATGAGCAATTTGAGGGAGAATATGAGTAAGCAAGAAATTGACAAGGTGAATCTCGTCGAAAGTCATACTTACGACAATAACTTTAAGTGTAGCCATGAGATCAAATTTCATGGTACCTTATGGTGCATTTATTTGGTATAAGAAACATTATTTTGAAGTAAAAAAAGATTTTTTTATGTAGTGGCTTTGTTATTTATCACTTTAAAAATATTATAAAATAGGAGGACCCTATAATAAAAAACCCTTTAAGTTCTTACTCTATAATCTAATATATTCTACTAAGTATACTAAATAGGCTCTTCTTGAGATAAGTGATAAAGATATCACTTTCTATGATGTAGAATGATGAAGCTATTTTACTCTTGATCATGGTACCACTTTTTTGATGAGAACAAAACTATTATATTAATTTCTCTAATACTTTTTCTCAAATATATTTCAAGTCATATATCTTATGCTCTTCCAAGATCAATCAATTGAAGTGGTTTGATTAGATGTTTTATCAAACAATCCATAAGTAAAATAATATCAAGCAAGTGGTATATCAAGGAGTCATTGAATAAACTCTTAGTGGAGTAGCTAACTATTAAGATTCTATCTCTAAGACATCTACTAGTTTAATTATCTATCCTATCACTCATTTATATGTCAAACAATCGAGTTATATACCTCATTCATACACATAATGATCATTGATTTCTTATATATTATAATTTTAGTAATTATAAAAATATTTTATTATTTTAGCTACTATAAAATACTTTAAAAACACATAAAAATTAATATATAAGAAATGTTTTAAAAAGAAAACGAAAATTAGCCTAACCACTCATCTATCAAGCCTAAAGGCTTCGGCTAAATTGCTCAAACTGATAGGCACTAAGCCTTGGAAGTCGCAAGTCAGGAACCTACTGCACTCAAGTTTGGTCAAACTTGAGTCTTTGTTAGGGTTTAATCTAATAGTGGCTTCAATTTAATCGAGTGAAGGCGTCACTCTCAAACTCTCTTAGGCTTATCAAGTTGAACTATACTATAAAACTCAAAGATTAAGATTGGGTCAGTCAAATATGTATAGATATACACACAGGTAACTTGGGTCATGGCTTCTTAGGAGCACTAAAGGATAGCCAACCCCATTAGATTGACTTACCCACTTAGAGAAAATATTGTAAATACCAAAATGCAATACATATTCACAATGTAAGACTATAAGATTGATGCCTATTCATTTTCAAACTATAATGAATTAGTGTCATCTAATTGCATGTTTTTATGATTGAATGGTTGTGATCACGTCTACCTTTGTGAATAGTAGATTCTATCTAGACATCTAGCTAACAATTCTACTTAAATAGATAAGATTACTTCTATTATTTTAAACAATAATTTTCATATAACTGTCGATCCATAAAGCTTGATCAAATGGTTGAGATCATCTACACATTTGGGAACGGTGCATTTCATCATCATCTATTTAGAATGCTCGATTAAATGACTGAAGGCTTCTTTGCTTTTATGAACATTGATCTTGGGCATCATCATCATCCATACAGCATGTATGATCTAACAATCTAGATCAAATCATATTGGGATTAGATATGGATCTATTTGTTATTCTGATCGAATGATGCATCTTTCATCTACTCAAATTTGGTGACCATCACTACTCCAACTCATATTTAGCATTCCAAAAATTTATTTGTGTTTGTTTAGAATGTCAAAATTGTTGTTAGTAATGGCTTTTTTTGGGTGACCATTTCTAGCAATTAGAAAAATTCTATTTTAGTCAAATAATCTAGTGAATCCACTATGAAGAAGGTTAAAAATCTAATTTTTTGAAGGCAATCCAAATAGTCTCCATGATAGGTAATTTGTGAGAAACTTTTCGACTATGGTGAATTTATATAGGGAAGTGATTTTTAAGATTTCATCATCATTGAATATCATCTCAGGCTCGCCTTTGAATATTGTGAGTGTTGTGATATGGACTTGGAATTTATTCATGGAATTACTCAAAACATCCATAAAGGAATGGTTGGGTGAGGTGAGACCCCTAAGATCCACCATTTTCCATGGTGTAGCTCCACAGACTATGAGGCTTGCATGTAGATATAGAAATCAAATGATAGAGAGGAAGTAAGCTTACATACTTTAATCTAACGAGAATGGAAAATTTTGCATGATTTTTAGTTGGCCATTTTAAATGGTCATTGTCAACTAATCATCATTACTCATCTTAGGTTATAATTATATAAGAATGAATTTCATCAATTCATTAATAATATCTAATGTTTATAATTATGTAATCTCATCATGACATGTACTCGAGTTCAAAACTTAGGTTATAATAGTTTAACCAATTTATCACATAATAAGCATATTGTAGTTTTTAGCCAAATCTAGCAATTCACACATGTAAATCTAACCTTTAACATAGTTGAGTTTTTAACAAAATATAACATGAAATAAATCATACCTTCCAAAAATATCTATTTAATGATTTCTAGAACATATAATTTACTATGATCATGGTTTTTTCTTTAGCATAGTTTGATCTATAATTTTCATGCTTTTTTCATTACAAATGAACTAGTAAACTAGTAATCTAATAATTAAATTAGAGATCTACTATTCATGAGTAAGATGGAATGCTAACATAATTCATACCAATTTCATAAATTATACATAAAATCAAGAATCAATAAGGGATCTTAACTCTTATATGCTTTTATCTATAAAACTCTAACATAATTACTCTAATATGGTAGAATAATTAACATCCATTGATCTACAGAAATCTTCAAGTAGGGAATATAAACATAGACATCTTAAGCATTCTCTCAATGTATATTCCCACACAGTTTTATCCTATTCTTCTAAATTAGGTTTCATGAGAAGAAAACATAATAATTTATAACATCATGATAACCACATATCATCAAATGCATGTTTTGTAAAAGATAATTAATTTATTACTTAAAAATTATTTATAATTAAATGTCTAATCTTAAGATTCATTCTACATGTACGCCCATGTAGTAGACTATTTCAAGGATGGGCTTCTCTTTCCTCAAGGCTTAAAGTCTCCACATCTTCTTTCTTGTCTTAGCTAAGGTCTTTTTGTTAAGTATCACGACTAAGGTTTTCTAAAACTCCAGCAAAACATCACATCCTAAGGATTATATATTGAGCTCTCCTAACCCTTCATCAAGGCATTCTATAAAAGCAACTAATTAGGGATTAAGATCAAAGAAATCACATAGCTACCTCTTAAAATCTCCTAAGAATACAACCACCTCTCTTAGATCACTTATAAACCTCTAAATCTGTGGAGCCAAGTACAAAACACAATTAGGATTAAGGCAAACGAATTCCATTCCATAATTGCATGGAATCAATGCAAATTTAAATTTTCTACATTCTTAATCCTAACTACCACTTTGCATTTCTAAGTGTGTAAGAAATCATCAAGCTACAAACTCATGATTGGGTTACATAGATTACGCACAATAAACTTAGCTTTGAATTTAGATAAACCAACATAAATCATTATTAATAATAGATAAGTTATCTAGTCAAATAAATTTGCAAGAATAAAATTAACAAAATTAAGAGAAAAGCACAAACCTTGTTCAACCATGTGTTCTATCTAGGCAATCCAAGAAAGAGGTGTAATAAGAAGTCAAATTCACATAAGCATAGACATGAATGTAAAATTTTTGAGGTAAACTTTTGGAGACCACTGATCGAGCCCAAGGACCCATTCTACTATCAACCAAGGTCCCACTACCACATAATATCCCTGTGTTTACTGTGGTTAAACTAGAGGAGGAGGCATAATGCTTCCAAGTTCATTACTTTAAATCCACTAATATAACTACCAAGGTTAGTTAAAGCTCAATTGTAAGCAAAGACACAATAATCTTTCTTCTCACGAAATATCTAACTACAGCGTTCTCAAAACAACCATTCATATATCGACATTCTCTTGATTTAGCATCACAAAGTCATTTGTCCTATGTAAGGTGGCCGCCAGACCAACCGAGAAATCTAGCATTAGCTAGTAATGCCACACCATAAGCTAAGGCCCCATGGGAGATTGATTGCCCCAAACAAGCTAAGGACTACACTTCTTAGTAAGGAAAAAGTTTCTGAGCTAAGGAGCATGGAATCTCGTGTCATGCATATGGCCATCAGGTGGTCTCCTATCTCACTTCAAAAAGTCATAAATCACCACCACAAGTTCTACCTTAACATGGAAAGACATCACTAACCCCAAACAACACTAGTGGCAGAACAATATCAATAGTATGAATAAGAAAAATAGATTAAATAAGAGAAAATGAATTTGCATGGTCCACAACATCATAGTCCCTATTTAACAAACTTATCTCCATCAATCACAACCACATCAAAGTGGAAAAGAAAACATCGTCTTCTTTCATGAGTATCATCATTGGCTCTAGCCTATCACTCATAAACTCTCAAGTAAAGGCCACAACCACACTCCCAAATTCTGATTCCTCATATTCAATCAACAAAACATTTGTCAGAATCACTAGCAAAAAATATCATACAGGTACATAAAACTTTCACAAAAGCCACTGAAGTGGTTGCTAATGGGACAACATTCAAACTAGAAGATAAACTCACATTCATAGTTATTGTACAAATAAGAGAAGATGTAGTACAAGCATGGGTTGCGGAAGGGGGCTCTAACCGGAAGTCCAAGTGCCTCTGGCATTCTAATCCCCGAGCTATGCCCAAGAGCTCTGTTGTCCACCTCAAGTGCACAAGAGGGGCGAAATCACCTTCGATGACAGAATTAATCATGCCAAATCAAAAACGGTATAAAGCAATTCATGACAGCAGGATTTTCTAATTTCTTAGCCATGAGAAGTTCTGATTCCTTCTCAATTCTAAGTGACAAATATGATGAATATTTAAATAACCGAAGGCAAAAGACAACTTGAAAACATGACCGCCGAAGGCAAAAAACTTAAAAACCTCAACGCTGACAGTTAGTACTACGGAAAGGGATGATTTTGTAAAATATCAACAAAAAAAAACCGTTCAATTTCAAATAAAAACTATCTTATTATTTATCAAGTTATTAATTAATCCATTAACCAAACAATATGAAATAAAATTGCAATAATTATATTCATAACTATGTAAATTAGAAATTCATTTTCAAGTCTGTATTATATTCAACTAGATATTTGATGCACGCTACGGCAAAACAAAAAACATGCAACGACAGTGTCAAGTTTAATAATACTAGTTTAAATAGCATTTATCACTAAAGATTATACTTTATAGCATGAAATGGTCAACTAAATCTTTCATAAAAATATCTTTTTCAGTATTCTTTTTTAAAATAGCCTAATACTAACACCTTTAAAATGCTTATATTTTAAGAATAAAGTCATTTAAAGCAATTTCTTACAAATAATTGGAAAACCTGTTTTCATAGTGATCTTGTATAACACTTTAATATATTTAAAGTTTTTGAAATTTACAGTTGTTTTTAGAGAATTTTTTATCAATAGTTGTTTTGTAGATATATTTTGAAAATAACGTTATAAATGTCCATATCAACTCCATTATAGTCCTATCATTTCAAATTTGTTTTCTCTTGTTAACACTATATTCATCACCCTAAGTCGTCATTTTCGTCTTCTGGTTATTAATTGTATTCATATTCATTCTATTGTCATCCATCATCATTATACAAAAATGATTTTATTATTCTTGTTATCAAGTGGTTATCTCTTTAATTTTGTTGTTAAATCAATCCTTTAATATTTGTATATCTTTAAATCATTATAATTTATTAGCTTGGTTGGCATAAAATGTTAATAGATATGTAATGATCATTTTGAGGTTAGTTTTGATTGTGCATTATTTGTAAGAATATATAAGTAATTTTTAAATTTACATTAATTCACGTTATGCTATTAAACTTTCTTAAACTAATGTATTGTTAATTTTTTAATTTAATCAACTCAATAATTGCATCATAGTTTTAAGGTTAAACATAAAACAACCATATAGGCTCATCATTGCTTTTTTTACTATACTAATCCTTAATTGTTAGACTATTCTAAATCATGGTAAAACATTAGTTAAGCAATCAAGAAAATGTCAATTAACATTGTAATGATTGCTTTTAGTTAAGTTTTGATAGTGTTTTATTTTTTACAAATACAAAAATACATTATTATGATCGCATTTTCTCATATTATATTGTTAATATTTTCATATTTTTGTTCTCTCATGTTAAAATGTAATGATTATACCAGTTATGTCACCAACGCATTCCTTTTAGCAACCCATATGTTTTATATAAATTATTTAATGGGAATATAAAGATTAATTAATCTTAAATGATGCATTGGGAATATCTTAATCCAATGTGTACCCTTATCTTTTGAGCAAATTAGAACATATTAAAAGTTTTTCTTGTTTAAATTTAAGCAAGTACCATATTTGTCATACAAAAAAAATTAATCATTTATTAAATCCTATCCTCCAAAAAGTTGAATTTTTGTCTAGAGGATATCTGTATGAAATAATGTAACTCTTAAGATAGGATAACAACATGTAAGCTCTATTGTATGATGAAATTACAAGTAGGCACAAATTTTAAAAAACTTAAAAGAATTAAGAGTGATATTTATGTAGTTCAAATCAGTTTTGATATGAAAAGTTTTATTGAGTATAGAGATAGTATCTCATTCTACACATTTAGTATGTGACTTTTAACATTATTTATTGAATAAAATGGTTTACTTAAATAACTATGATATTTAGGTGATTCAAGTTGAACTTGGCTCATGATATTTTATTAATTTTGACGATTATCACACCTACTCATTTTACAAATGCATGACTATTTGTGTATTCATGTTAAAACAAAAATATAAATATCAACTTTATATTGCTTGACCTGGCTTTGTTGCAAGTGACTTAATGGATCATTCATATAATTATTGATTTAGACACTCAAAGTATGTGACAATTACCACATAAGCAGTTGATCGTGATTACTTCTTTGAAACTTCAAACAATTTTTGTATGCTATAATGTTTATTAAATGTTAAAATTATTGTAATGATTTGTTATCTTGAATGTGATTGTATACTACATATAGTTTTCTTAAATTGAATTATTAATATCTATTTTGGATATTTCTTGTGTGTAAATCATAAACTATATATATTTATTCATTTTAATCATACTTATAACAATTTTAGTTTTATACCTTCCTCTTAAAACATCATTGAGAAGTCTAGGGTTAAACATATTGATGTATTAAATTCAAATGAATACTAAAGTCAACCAAATTTTTAAAATATTTTTAATGTTCGTATTTTTTTTTACAAAAATTTAGTATCTTTAATGAGAATAGATGGATAATCTTCTAAATATATTGAATAAGTGAATGCTTACATTGACTTTACACTAAGTAAGAAAAATTAAGACACCCGACATTAAATATTGAAATTGGAAGTTATTTATACTTTTTATTGTGAAATAAATAAGAAGACAAGTAGATCTATAATCACATTTCATGTTGATATCAACTTCAAAAATATTATTGAGGATAGAGTGAATGATTGAGTTTGAAAGTTAAAGTCAATCTTTCATAAGAATAAAATAAGTTAAAGAAATGTTAAAATTAAGGCATAACCTAATGATAACAATTTATACCAAAGGAGAACAATGATTTAAATGGACATTCTAATCATAAACAAATGAAGATGGACGACTTGTGCAAATGGCACTAAAGAGAATCGTATTCATGCAAAAATTATGTAGCATTTGGCACCTACCATTCTTTGTGAGACATTGTAGAAATGAAGAACACAATAAAAATCTCACATAGCATTATTAACTATCGAAGAGTGTGATGTCCACATAAAAGAAATAGTGAATTTTGAAAATTGAAAATTTAAATAGCTCAAAATAGTTGCAATAATAAAACTTTTAATGATTGTTAATTATTCTCTTAAAATATTTTTATAAAAAGTTATTGATCTATCTTCGAGATTTTCTCATCTCAAGCTCTCATTGTAGATCTTTTTTTAAAGTTTCAACAATAAAATTTGAAGAGTGATAAGAGCAAGGAGCAATGAAAGAAGGCAAAGGAAGAGGAGAGTTTTGTCATAATGAGATTAAATTTTTCAAAAAGTTTTCCTTCTAGGGATTTTGAATTCTTAGAGTTCCAATTCTTTGAATTTTTTAAATTATTTGAATTGCTTCATATAATATTCTCAACCCTTTATATAGAGGTTGAAATACAATATTTAATTACAATATGCATAATATTTTAATTACAAAAGTCAGATTTGCCCTTTTACCAAGTTTTCAAATTCAACAAATTATTAATTATCCAAAACCCACTACCTATGTAGAAGCCTTGCTTAAGTGCTAGTTTTGTGTGCAATTTGCACCATGCATGTGCAAATTATATGCGTGCAGACAACGTGGAGTAGGTGGCACCTACTGCACACATGACTCATATGGTCGTCAACCCCCAGTACACCCTCACATTGAGGGAGGTTGATGCATTTATCCATCATATGCAATGCACATGATCAGGTCAATGTCACACATGCAAAGTTGGGTCTACACAAGAACATGCTTATCCTTATGTGCACATGAGTAATTGGTTTTTGGGGTTTTCTTTTCTCCTTTCAAAACATCTCTTTCTTTAAGTTTAAATCTCCTAAGGATATTCTTGTGCCTCCATGCACAACACTTGGCTAGGGGATTATAGCATGCACTTTAGTACCTAGTACGTTATCATGAGTCTTCACTGGTGACCTAATGCATTACGTTATTACTTTGTGTTGCATCATCGATTTTCATCGTTCCATCTCTTTCCTTTTTTTTTATCTATTTTAGATTCAATGAGCTTGGAAGTGAACTCCTAATTATAAGTCTCTTATTTTTTAGATTTGAGTCTCATCAAATTTTCTTTGCTAAACTAATTCTCTAAGAAATCTATTTTAGTTGTCTTCTTGAGGAGCATAAGACTTCTATTGATTTTATTAAGTAGTTTCTTTAATTTTGTTAATAGTACATATCCTTGAAAATTATTAGGCACTTCGTTTAGTGTCCACCAACTATATCTTTTATTAATGCTTCATTACTTTTAGTCAAAAAGAAGTTTTGTCCATTCTTTGTGAACTGATATCATTGTGCTTATTGATAGTAGATGACATATCTATCTGATAAATAAGGAGTCTTCTGTATTATTTGGTAGACATCTAAAGGTATCATTTCGTAAATTATATTATGAATATACACTTTAGAGATGATAAACTTCACCTTATATTATTTTTTAACTTTCGATTTGAAAGCTTTAAGAATCCACCATATGGAATAGGGTTACAGTTGTTTTATAGTCTTTAACTTTAGTCTTTTCATAAGACTTTTTGAAATTAGGCTCTTTTTGCTTCTAATGTCAATGATAGCACTAGAAAGTTGTTTCCTCACTTATATTCTAATGGTGAAGAGTACTCTTTGTTTTTCTTCATATAATATCTCTTTTGGACACACCATAATAGATAAGATTTCATCAACTTGTAAAGGTGTTTCAAGTATTTTTTCAATCTTCACAATAATAAGTATGTTGTTCTTCTTGAATTCTTTTGGAAAAATTTCATGATGTAATTTTGAACATTTTTTTGTGTTGTCTTTTTTAGTGACCACAATATTTCTATTTTTTATAAGAGTGCTCTTACTCATGACTATAACAAATTTTGTTGAAGAATATTCTTCCTTTTGTCATTAATTTTCAAACTTATAATCAAACTTTTCGGTGTTTTATCCTTTTGGGTTGATATCGCTTTTATTCATTCTTTTTTTTGATAGCTATTACAAATGTACTATCTTGTTTCAAAGATTGAATAAGAAAAAAAGAAATTTTGGTAGCAATATTGTAGTGCAAGCCTACAACATACTTTGATAATGTTTACATTTATTCAATAGATATTCCCAAATTTACGACTTGTCATCGAAGTTTTATAGTATGTTTTTGTACCATTTGTCCTTCTCGATGTCACAGATTATATCATTTTCTATAACTTTTTTTCATGTTACTCATGGGATAAAATTATTCTTAGGTAATTGCTTAAAGTGGCTTTATGTTATATTTGTAATTATATCATTTCTTAGGTGAATATTCTATTAGACTAATGTATGACTCATCATTTTCAATCAAGCATAAGCTACTTTATTTGATGATGAATAGTCATATAGAGAAAAATATGTCTCTAGTTACTCAAATTAGGCCTCTAAATCTATTATGCATTATAAATTTATAAATCAAGTATAGTATCTATCTTAAAAGAATGTTGTTGATTCCAGTGTATTAAAAAAGTTAGATTGATGGCATCCTTATCTTTATATCTATTATCTTGACATTAAGACTTAATCCTTTGATTAAGACTATTTTTTTATAGATTTGTTTTTTATCTATCATAGGACAGGCTTGGGAATTTAGTATCTCCTAAATTAATACTTAAATTTGTTGGGTTAATAAAGCTATCTAAGCCTCCAAGCTTGATAATGAAATAGTTGGCATAGTCATCTTGACTAAAGTAACTTCAATCTTTTGACTCTTTTTTGTGGCTTATTCTTCAATTATCTTTTTTTTGTACCTTCCATTGACATTGAATCAAACCATTCTAATACGAAAAAAATATTATCTTTTTATGAGGTTTTCTTGCTTAGAGTTCTCAACAACATATCTTATTTTTAGAGTTACATCAACAGAATTTAAAGCATGACATCATCGAGGAGCAAAAGAAGAAGGTGAAGGAAGAAGACAAGCTTTTGCCACAAAGAGATTAAATTTTTCAAGAAGTTCTCTTTCAAAGGCTTTAAATTAATAATGTTTTTATTTCTAGAATTCTCTAAATTTTTTAATTACTCCATGCATCCTTCCAACCCTTTTATATAGAGGTTAGTATACAATACTTAATTATCAAAAGCCTAACATTTTAATGATAAAAGAAACATTTTCCATTTTATTAAGTTTTAAAATTCCATAAATTTTGAGTCATCTAGAACCCATTTGCCTGTGTAAAAGCCATGCTTGCATATGACTTTTGTGTGACATCAGCACTGTACACACATATGCTAGGTGCGATAGGTGGCACATACTACACACATGAGAAATGCAATCACCAACTTCTAATGTGTATCCACGCATGCAAGGGTCATTGCACCTCCTAGGTTAGTGTCATGCACACGTGTGATACCCAAAGTCAAATGCACATGGCAGCACCGTCGTGCACCTGTATGCATGAGTAACAATTTTTTGGGTTTTTTGAACATCTCTTCCTTTTAGTGTAGATGTCCTGATAGTACGTCCATACCTTTATGTGAATTGCAATGCTAGTGCATTGCATGTCATGTTCTAGTGTTCCTACAACAATTTTCCATGCATGACCCAATGCAAAACCCTACTACTTCATGCTACATTATCAATTTTTGTTATTTTGTCTACTCTCTTAATTTTTTTTTCTATTTTGAATTCAATAAGCTTGAAAGTGATATCCTGATTAAGTGAAAATCATGTAAAGTATATAATAAGATTTTTATGTGGTGTATAGCTCCAAGCATGGATGTACATTTACTTTAATCAGAAAGTTAGGTTTACACTAAAATTCATTTCATAATAATAGGTAAGATAGAACATCACATGAGATAAAAACACCTTTCGATAACTAAAATACTTTACACATTAGCCCCAAAGAGCCTATAATCATTAGGTTAAAAGTCCTTATGCACTAATCCAAATGAATCTATAACACCAAGCTATAAGGCTTTATAAATTGCTAGGCTAAAGGACCTTACAATAACTAATCAAAATATCAATACAAGATCAAATATAAACTTCTAATAATAGAACAACAAAACTAAGTACAAAGCTTAATTATATGGGTTTATAACCCAAATATTATTAAGTAACTGGCATACTAATATGTAGTTAAAGCAACATAAGAATGAACATATAACTGATCACTAAAATGAAACAATGTTATGAAAAATGATATCGATACTTGAGACCATGGTATTGCTCTTCCTTTCTCTTTTAAAATAATGATTTTTAGGTGTTGTCCTTCAAAAAGACATGTAAGTGAATATTGACCATTTTTCCAAACT